>JAPKLX010000087.1:1155837-1177568 GCA_026898415.1 Leonotis leonurus
AGCTACTGGGCTTCTTGGGCCGAGCTACTGGGACCACATCCTATCAACATTCATACAAATAATATCAAATTCCAATAAGTATTAAATAAGGACAAAATTAAAAAATTATTATAAATATACTCTAGAATTTTGAAATATAACACTTAAAAAAAATCGGAGGGAGTAATTGTTATGGTACATACCATGGAGTGGCAAAAGGAGACTCCTGAAATCAATTGCTGGAAGAAGTACCTCGCCTTTTTTTATTATTATGAAAAACAAACCAAAATATAGTTAGGTAATAATTAGATAAAAAAAAATAACCCTAAAATCATAATATTGTGTATATTTAAATAATTAATAGAATTATTATATTAGACCTCATCTTCACTAAATCTTCCAGCATTACAGATTTGATGAAATAGTTCACCACCAGCTGCATACTCCATCACGATTGCCAAATGTGTTGGCGTCACCACCACCTACCGTTTACCAAACCATATCAACATTTCAAACTTATTAATGATTCATTCATTAATCAATTAAAGGTGTAAATGTTAAAATATTCCATTTTATTAATAAACAATAAAAAACGATCATTTGGATAAGAATCGATAAATAATTGTCATTTAAAAAAAAATTGGGTCAATTTATTATGTCTCTTTGATTTTAGTTTTATTTATGGTTGTAGTGTAAAAATCGGTTAAAAAAACAAATTTGAATTTGCAGAATTCGTGTGTTAAGTGTGTAAAATAACGTAGCACACAAATTTTGTAAATTCGAGTTTGCAAGATCAGTGTATTTGCATGTTGTAATTAAGGATAATACGTGAATCCCACAAGATTGAATTCATGGGAGTCGTGTATTCGTGTGCTATAATGGGTAACACTTAATTCCACAAAATTATATTCGTGAGATTCGTATGTTACATTGTTTACACATGAACACACGAGTCGTTCGCGAGGTTCGTGTGTTGTTCAATAATATGTATAACACGCGAGCTCAAAATATATTTTTGTTCAAAATATATAAAAAAAAATGAAATTTTATCTATTTTTATCCAAAAACTATTATTTTAATTACAAGAATGACTATTTTAATTATCCATTAACCCAATAACTATTATTTATCTTTCTTAAAAAACTACTTTTCCCTATTAATCGTAAAATAACTTAAACGTGTTGAAAACAGAGCAACACAAAAGATGAAGAATTAAGAAGCTCAAGGTTCCATAATAATGAAATGAAAAGAGAATTTATATAAAAATTAAATGAGACAGAGAGAGAGTGCGCAAGGTACCTCTTTGAAACGAATAATGTTGGGATGGCGAAGTGATCTGTGATTGATAATTTCTCTAGCTACATTTTCATCAATCTGCAATTATTATTTTCAACACACTTAATTAATGAATGATATTTTTAGAATTAAATCAACAATTAATTAATCATACCTTGTTTCCACGCTCAATATACTTGATGGCGACGAGCTCCTTAGTTTGTTTATGCCTAAGAAGCCTTGCTACTCCAAAATTTCCAGCTCCCAAATGTTTTACCAAATCATACTTCTCCATCCTTTTCTTCTCTTCTCTCTTCTTTCCTTCTCTTAAAAACAAAGCCACTCTCATTTGTCTCCAACTATATATATATATAGAGAGAGTTGAAAATAACGTGTACTATTTTTTAAATAAGAAATAGCTAGTAGCTAATTTGAATCATCCATCTTTTATAATTTACATTGTGAATTAATTATGTAATAAATTTATACATGGAATACATTGTCCATTATAATTGCCGTGTAGACTCACTCAATAATTCGAGACATTTTTCAATAGATCATTCATAATTATATTATTCTAAACGAGCTCATAAAGTAAAAATATCTTTTATAAAATCAATGATAAAGTAGCAAAACACCCTAATTAATACCGAAATCGGTTGAAAGTAAAGGCGAAAGAGACTGGATCATGTAACTTTATTCAAAAACGAAACACTTTTTGAATTCCACAAAGATATGGGACTTTGTTGCCAAATGGGATACATGGATTTGCCACGATGCCCTTAAAACCTATCCACGATTGATAAATTCCTGTAACCATGACATATTTGCTTGCTTGAAAATAATTTCTTTCCAAAAGAAAATGAATGGTTAATTCCACATTTTTTTACGAGGTACAAATAGAATTTTTTTTATTTGTCCAAAATCGACCATAGATAAATTCCCCTTTATTAAAACACGTCGAAATGAATAACAAACTTATGGGAGGAACAACTATAATAGATGCACTTGCAAAATGGATTTGTTTATCATAAAATGATTGGTCGTCTCTGACCCTACATCAATTTAGTTGTTATTTGAACAAGTAAAAGTTCTGTCTTGATTCGAGTGAGGATATCATTTCTCTTCTACATGTCTATGGAGTTTTGAAAAATCTAAACATATTAAAGATAGAGAGGTATGAATTTCTCGAAAGAACCTCACTCGTTCGTATATGTCAGGAGTCCATTGATGAAAGGGGCTGAGGAAAGATTGAACCAAATTATTACAGTGATGAATATGAGCGCAGTTAAATTGATCCTAGTTTAGTTTTTAAATAATGTTTTGGTATTGAACCTCAAAACTTCAAAGGAAGAACACCTGATACGATTCTCGATGGTATGGAGAATCAAACACGCAAACGGAAGATTGAAAATAGTACTTGAATCGATGGAATATCCCAAAACCTCTGAGTCTAACCCTAGAAGTGATATAGATCAATATGATGTATATATCCCAACGAGATAGTTGACGCAGAAACTCGGGAAAGATGAATGACATACAACGAGGGATGGTAATCTCGTTGATACGCCGAATGATAAACTCGTCTTGGCAAAACTAAGAGGAACTCAAAACTCTCAAGAGAGGAATAAAACTCACGAAATTGAATAATGATCAAAGTCCCTTCGTCCAATACATAATAAACCTATTTATAGGCGGAAGATAACTACTAATCTATAAGGAAATAACTGAAAAGACTATCTATAAAGAACTAACTAAAAAACCTATCTATAAGGCAACAAAGCCCATGTTAGTTAATTAACTTTGAGATCCAGCCCATTCGCCACAATAAGATTCATTATTCTTGGACTGCTTGGTCCAATCTCTCCAATGGGCTTCGTGGACAATTCTCGCTCCCATACTTCTTGGATTAAGCCCATTAAGCTCTCCTTGAACTTCTTAGCTTGAGCTCTTGTGATTGGCCCAACAGGAACACGCACCGAGTTTGGAATCAATGAACCTTGGGTTGCACGGGCTGCGTCAACACCCGTTTGACTTTGACACATGAAATGACAGATTTGGCTAGGTAACATAATGGAAATGTATCGAACTATAAATCCCGGAACAAATTAAAATATAATCTACCCCTTTTGATTAACTAAATGCCAAAATATATAAATCAAACCTAAACATCCAGCCACACATAAATTATTTTCTGGAATCGAATTAAGTCCTACATTGTTTGAAATCATTGTTGTTGTGGTCTACTATCATATCGAGGAATGGGCTTCGTGGAAAATTCTCACTCCCATACTTCTTGGATTAAGCCCATTAAGCTCTCCTTGAACTTCTTAGCTCGAGCTCTTGTGATTGGCCCAATAGGAACACACACCAAGTATGGAATCAATGAACCTTGGGTTGCACGGACTACGTCATTCCCCTCCTCTTTAAGAGGATTTGTCCTCAAATCCAAGTCGTCACCTACATCAAATGGACTCAAATCAGTAACATTGAAAGAAGCACTAACATTATACTCACCGGGTAAGTCCAATTTGTAGGCATTGTCATTGATGCGCTCCTTCGAATGGCCCATCTCCTCGAGGAAGTAACTTGGACCGCCGTTGCACCGGAAATTGTTCTTTGCGCATATGCAGCCACACCCAATCACCGGGTTCAAATACCACTTTGCGACGCTCTTTGTTGGCTTGTTCGGCATACTGTTTCGTGCGCCTCTCAATGTTCATCTTTGTCTTCTCATGAATCTGTCTAATAAAATAAGCTCTTTGTTTTCCATCAAGGTTAGTATGCTCATGCTCAGGTAAAGGAGATAAATCCAATGGAGTCAGAGGGTTAAAACCATACACAATCTCAAATGGGGAAAACTGAGTAGCAGAATGAACAGAACGATTATAAGCAAACTCAACATGAGGCAAATACTCTTCCCAAGACTTAATGTTCTTCTTGATGATAGCTCTAAGCAATGTAGATAAATTCATATTCACTACCTCGGTTTGACCATCAATTTGTGGATGACAAGTAGTAGAAAAAAGAAGTTCAGTACCTAACTTACACCACAATGTCATCCAAAAGTAACTCAAAAATTTAGCGTCACGATCAGAAACAATAGTCCTAGGCATGCCATGCAATCTAACAATCTCTCTAAAGAACAAATCGACAACATGAGATGCATCATCAGATTTATGACATGGAATGAAATACGCCATCTTAGAAAATCTATCAACAACAACAAAGATGAAATCCTTACCACGCTTAGTCCTAGGCAAACCTAACACGAAGTCCATAGAAATATCAATTCAAGGTGCTGTAGGGATGGGTAATGGAGTATACAAACTATGCGAGCTAGTTCGAGATTTAGCTTGCCTACATGTAACACAACGCCCACAAATTTTCTCTACATCTCGTTTCATATGAGGCCAAAAGAAATGCTCACGTAAAACAGCTAAGGTCTTAGCAATGCCGAAATATCTCATCAATCCCTCACCATGAGATTCAAGCAATAACAATTCATGTAAAGAACACTTTGGAACACACAATTTATTCTTTCTAAAAAGATAGTCATCATGCCTAAAATACTCGTCAGTAGCTGATTTCTCACATGCTTTATAAATCTCACCAAAATCGGCATTATGCTCATATAAACTCTTAATGCACTCAAATCCAAGAAATTTAGCATCTAAGGTAGAAATCAAGGCATACCTCCGAGAAAGTGCGTCAGCCACCACGTTCTCTTTACCTTGCTTGTACTTGATAACGTAGGGAAACGTCTCAATAAACTCCATCCACCTAGCATGTCTCTTGTTCAGCTTGTGATGCCCCTTCAAATGCTTCAAGGACTCATGATCGGTGTGAATGACGAATTCCTTAGTCCACAAGTAATGTTGCCACGTTTTTAAGGCCCTAACCAATGAGTACAACTCCTTATCATACGTTGGGTAACTCAATGTTGCTTCGTTCAACTTATCACTAAAGTACACCACTGGTCGTCCCTCTTGCATCAAAACTACACCAATACCAACACGGGAAGCATCACATTCAATCTCAAATGACTTAGAGAAGTTAGGAAGAGATAGTACCGGGGCGTGGGTCAGCTTGTGCTTCAAAAGCTGAAATGCTTCTTCTTGGGCCTTCCCCCACTTGAACTCTCCATTCTTCTTGATGACTTCCGTTAAAGGTGCTGCAATACTGCTAAAATATGGTACAAATTGCCTGTAGAAGCTGGCAAGTCTGTGGAAACTTCTAACTTCGCCAACACTCTTCGGGCTTGGCCACTCTAGGATAGCTCGTATCTTCTCCTCATCAACCTGTACACCCTGTCCACCAACAGTAAAACCAAGGAACACAAGTTTGTCCGTACAGAATACGCACTTCTTAAGGTTAACAAACAGTTGTTCCTTACGAAGCGCCTCTAAGACAGCCCGCAAATGCTCAACATGCTCATCATGACTCTTTCTATACACTAGGATATCATCAAAATACACAACCACAAATCTACCAATGAAAGCACGCAAAACATGATTCATAAGACGCATAAACGTACTAGGTGCATTAGTCAAGCCAAATGGCATAACTAACCACTCATACAAACCAAGTTTTGTCTTAAAGCAGTTTTCCACTCATCGCCTTCCTTAATCCTAATCTGATGGTATCCACTTCTCAAGTGTATCTTAGAAAATACGCAAGAACCAAGCAATTCATCTAACATGTTATCTAAGCGAGGGATATGATGGCAATACTTTACAGTTATGTTATTGATGGCTCGGCAATCACAACACATCCTCCAAGTTGAATCCTTCATAAGCACAAGTAGAACAGGTACCGCGTAAGGACTCAAACTCTCCCTCACGTGCCCTTTGGCCAGCAATTCGCTAATTTGCCTCTCCAACTCTTCGTCTCCTCCAGATTGGTTCTGTATGCTGGTCTATTTGGGAGTGTTGCTCCGGGCACAAAATCAATCTGATGTTCAATTCTTCGAATTGGCGGTAAACCAGGGGGTGTATCCGCGGGGAAAACATCATCAAATTCCTGCAAAAACAGAACTAATAGAAGGGGGTAGAGAAGTGAGATCGTTAGTGATAATCAAGTTCTCCTTGTACAGCAGCACGATTAGTGATTTATGCTCGTTCGCTGCCCATTTCCAGTCACTATCCATTGCAAGATAGGACTTCTGAATAAGTCCATTCTCCTTCTTCTCCACAATTTGCCCCTTGCTGGACTTCACCTTCTCCGTCTCATTGGCCATCTGCACTTGATCCTCATAAACTTGCGAAGGAGTGAGTGGCACAAGTGACACCTTCTTCTGCTTATACTTGAAGGTGTATCGGTTGGTGAAGCCATCATGAGTAACACGACGATCAAACTGCCACAGACGTCCCAATAAGACATGGCTCGCTTGCATTGGTATCACATCACACAACACCTCATCCTCATACTTCCCAATGCGAATAGGGACTTGAACTTGTCTCGTGACTTTGATGATGCCGCTATCATTCAGCCACTACAAACGGTATGGTTTGGGATGCTTCACTACGGGCAGCCCCAATCTCTCAACCATGACTGCACTTGCCACATTCGTGCAACTTCCTCCATCACTGATGACGCTACACACTTTATCTTGCACATGACATCTCATGTGAAAGATGTTTTCTCGCTGCTCCCTCTCGTTTGGTTGAGTTTGGGCACTCAAAATCCTCCTAGCAACCAAAAGTTGCCCGGTTGGTGGAAAGATTTCTTCAACATCATCTTCTTCCTCATCACCAGGATCCTCCAGTGCTGGAGTTTCTTCATCATCCGTCACCACTTCTCCATCATCTCTCATGATCATAACTCTCTTGTTCGGACACTCTCTAGAGACATGCCCAAACGCTTGACAAGTAAAGCACTTTATGTCACGATTGCGAGTCGCAGGATTACTCTGATTTATTGAATTCGAGGCATCTGTTCTGGGCTTAACAAATGGCTTCTTTTCTTCTTTTTGCGGTGCCTCCTTCTTCCATGGGTTCCCTTTTGACGATGAACCACTAGAGGCCGATTGAGGTTGCCTCCAATTACTCTGATTCTGTCTCAAGTTGCTGCTGTTGTTACCCCTCCTCTTGAGCTGATTCTCTACCTTTATGGCCACGTGCACCATATCATCCAGCTCCACATAATGTTGCAGCTCCACTCTATCTCGAATCTCCCAGTTCAGGCCTGCTAATATTCCCTTAATCTACCACTTGAGTTCACCAACAACGCACCAATAGAACCAAACAGATAGCAAGGAATGTCCCGAAACACTACACAGATATTGAAACCCAAGAAATGTGCTATGCAGAAATTTTCTCAACACGATCTACACTATCCCAGGAGTCCAAAAAACAATACGGGGTGCAACCGAAAAGTCGAAAAAAGTGCACGCAGAAAATACCCCAAATGACTCTACACAAGGTAAGGATGAGGATGGACTAACTTGCACGATTTTTTTTTTTCAACCTCACTTAATGAGGATTCTGAAAACTCTCACGAACGATGAAAATAACTTGTACGACAAGTTTATAATCAAGATAAAGCGTGTGTAGCCATATGATCTTCCTATGGAAAGGTATGATTTGTATGGAAAGATTTTGTAACCAATCACTAATAATAAGGAACGTACGGAATATATGGTAACAAATTTAACGCGGGTAGGAAAAGATCATAGATGCGAATTTATAGGCGAAATCCTAACTGCTACCCACGACGTGAATAACAACCGTTAAACCTGGATTACGAACCCTAAATTACGAACTTGCTCTGATATCAAATGATACGATTCTCGATGGTATGGAGAATCAAACATGCAAACGGAAGATTGAAAATAGTACTTGAATCGATGGAATATCTCAAAACCCCTGAGTCTAACCCTAGAAGTGATATAGATCAATATGATGCCTATATCCCAACGAGATAGTTGACGCAGTAACTCGAGGAAGATGAATGACACACAACGAGGGATGGTAATCTCGTTGATACGCCGAATGATAAACTCGTCTTGGCAAAACCAAGAGGAACTCGAAACTCTCAAGAGAGGAATAAAACTCACGAAATTGAATAATGATCAAAGTCCCCTTCGTCCAATACATAATAAGTCTATTTATAGGCGGAATATAACTTCTAATCTATAAGGAAATAACTGAAAAGACTATCTATAAGGAACTAACTAAAAAACCTATCTATAAGGCAATAAAGCCCATGTTAGTTAATTAACTTTGAGATCCAGCCCATTCGCCACAATAAGATTCATTATTCTTGGGCTGCTTGGTCCAATCTCTCCAATGGGCTTCGTGGACAATTCTCGCTCCCATACTTCTTGGATTAAGCCCATTAAGCTATTCTTGAACTTCTTAGCTCGAGCTCTTGTGATTGGCCCAACAGGAACACGCACCGAGTCTGGAATCAATGAACCTTGGGTTGCACGGGCTGCGTCAACACCCATTTGACTTTGACACATGAAATGACAGATTTGGCTTGGTAACATAATGGAAATGTATCGAACTATAAATCCTGGAACAAATTAAAATATAATCTACCCCTTTTGATTAACTAAATGCCAAAATATATAAATCAAACCTAAACATTCAGCCACACATAAATTATTTTATGGAATCGAATTAAGTCCTACGTTGTTTGAAATCATTGTTGTTGTGGTCTACTATCATATTGAGGAATGGAAGTGGATCTAACACTCGATTCAAGATTCATATTTATATTTTCGGATTTGATCATTTGACGTCCTTCAAATTTTGCATCTGACGGATCATGATCATATCTGGAGCTCTTAAACTTTTTAAAGTATCGAATTTGGAATTTACATTTTGAGACCCAAATTCGGTTCGAGGACCCACCTCTTTAATAATAATATATATATATATATGGTATTAATTTATTTTATTTTATACTCCTCATGTCCCGTTAAAAGTGGCCACATTTTCTTATTATAACGTTCTATTAAAAGTGGCCACTCTCTCAAAAAGGAAAAAGAATTTAGCTTTAAAATTAATTACTCCTACTTTCTTTTTAGTTTTGAAGTAAGAGTAAATTTCTTATTACTTATGTTATTTTTATTTTTCCTTGTTTAGGGTATTGGTGATATTAAAAATAATTGTAACATTGAAGATTTTTTAAAGATTTTACACTTTGATTTTGATTGTAAGTGTTTTATTAACACATAATTGATTGTAAGATTATAATTTTATAATTTATTTAAAATTATTGTAATGCTTTATAGAAATAATATTATTGTTTTGATAAATTGTGGTGGTATTATTAATTTAGATAATTATCATAATTCTTTTGTCATTTTTAATATATTTATAATTTATTTTCAAAACAAAATGCACATATTTGAATCAGATCCATAGACCCGCATATTTCATAAATCTATACACGGATCTTAATTTTTTATTCCTTTAAATTTGGGCTGAATTTACACAAAATAAAAAATAATAATAATTTGAAGTTGAACTAAGTCAAATTCGAGATAATATCATCCATCATCAACTCATGCCTCTGACGGAGCACACCATCACCACAATAAAATTAATTCCAAATTTAAAGTTTTCGTTATAAATTATAAAATAGTCTTTTTTTAATTATTTTTTTTCAATTTATTTTTACATCAAAATCGGTTTTAATCAAATAATTTAAATATATACTGATACTTATTAAATGATTCGTCACTGAACTTACCCGGGTTAATGCTGCTCTGTATAATTTTTGTTGTAGAACTTGTACAACATCTAAAATAAAATGTACATGATTAATTATGTGTTTATCCAACAATGAGTAAGTTCGTGACTATCTGAAATTGTGAGTCTCTGATACCAATTTGATAAAAGTACGTAACGCCCCGAAAATTTATTTGCGTGCTTTTGTTTTAAATTAAAGCTTAACACATTCCTAAATAAAATAGGATTAAAAACCATAAATTAAGGGATGTTTACCAAATATGAACGATATGATATGACTAATTAGAATTATCTTATTCATTTGGATTATTTTAATCATACCTTCTAGATGAGATATTTATCAAGCGAATAATCTTTTATTAGTCACAAACTTTGTGATATATTATGAATTTAATCATAATGAGTAAACATTATATTAACCTATATTATTTTTATTTATTTAGGCTTATCACGACTTACCGCACTTAGTAAACGATCTCTTAGGTGATGTTTACTTTGCATGATATGATTGATTAATAAAAATAATCCAAATTAATCTAATGTTTACTTTGAGGTATAAATGATGAATTACTCAATTTTGAACTAATTTAATAATCTTATCCTTTAAATAGTCAATCATCTATTTTATCAATCTAATTAATCACTCAAAGTAAAGACCACCTTAAAGTATTATGGGTGGTTTGGTTTGTATGATATGATTGATAGGATAGATATGATTATCACAATTAAATCTCTACCTTTCTATCTATAATCCTCCCTCTCCTTATAAATTTAGTCTTTTTTTATGCCTCTTAATCACTCAAATGCTTGATTATATAATCAAGTCAAATTTAATGTGATTATATAATAAAGTATTTGAGTGATTAAGGGGCATAAAAATAGATTAAATTCATAAGGAGGGAGATGATTATAGATAAGAATATAAAAATTTTAAGGTGATAATCCTATCAACCTATCAATCAAACCAAACCACCCTTAATAGTTAAGTTTGATCCCCGTAAAAGTACAAAACCCAAAACTTTCTCTAATCGAATAATCACAAAGTTTAAGTCTCAAAAAGATTTATAAAAATTTCCGCACAAGGGTAATAGAAATTTTTAAGATAATTAATCGTTTAGCTTGATATTATTACTAAATGGTTGAAAAATAATGAGATTATTAAGTTATTAAGTGTGTCAGTGATTTGCTTGTTATGGTCAGTTGTCTTATAAAATTATTTTGTAAATAAACAAAAAAAATAAAATAATCTAGTACTATAAAACATGATAATGTAATCTATAGTATAGTATATTTATATGCCTGTAGTATGTATGAGTTTTGGGAAGAGTGAAGGGATTGAGAACCTATTAAAAGATACTCCCGTCTTGTTTCTCGTTTATTAAAATTAATAAACTCAATTTGATCAAATTTGTGAAAACGATTTTGATCAAAACGAACCTAAATAAATGACAGGAATGAGTAATTAAATAATACATTGTCTAAATCTCTCTTTCGTATCTTCTTTCCATAGCCGACGAAGAAGAAAATTAAGAAGAAAATAATCAACCATGATCCACGACTGTTGTTCTCAAAACGACTACGATTGGTTTTACATGTGGATTAAATACATCAATAATAAAAAATTTATAGTTTTTTTAGAATTGGGATTGTTAGATTTGAGCTCGTGAATGAGCGTCCATGCAACGAACAAATTTGCTGAGAAAATAAAAGATTGCACACAATTTTACATGGTTCGGCGTTAACGAGCCTACGTCCACAGGAACATCTATTATGATTCTCACTCTTTCAAGATACAAGATTACAATGGAAGCAACAACACAACTCACACTCCAAATCCTCTCGTTCAATCACCAAAGAAGAAGTGTATCCCATAATGTATTGTGTATACCCAGCTCCCAAAACACAAGCGTTCTTACTCATACTATTTTGCATAATACAAGAAATTCATACTTATATATCAGTTGACAAAGTAACTACTCAGCTAAGCTAATTAACGAACTCCAAAGAGAATATACAATTGATTAACTGCTACGAACAACCAAGCCTTATACATCAACTCTTGGAACCTTCATATTTGAAGCAAGCAATATATGTTAATATTAATGAAGTTCATGTATTCACATCCACAAATCTCCACTTTGAATGTTGAACTATCATACTCAATCTATTCCTTAATGTCAGTCCTGCCACAGAACCATGCAAAATCCCTCTTACATGAGTGGAAGCAAACCCACTAACTTAGAGCAGTGAGTGAACTTCTCTACAGTCAAAGCTTTGGTTAACATATCTGAAGCATTGTCTTCAGTACCAATTTTCAACACTTGTACCTTGCCTTTACTGATTTCAACCCTCACAAAATGATGCCTTACATCAATGTATTTTGATCTTTCATGAAATATTTGATGCTTTGATAGGTGAATGGCACTTTGATTGTTACAAAAAATATCCACTGATTTCTGATCAATCCCAAACTCAGATAGAATTCCTTTAAGCCAAATTGCTTCCTTCACTACCTCAGTTACTATTAGGTACTCAGCTTCAGTTGTGGATAATGCAACAACTGATTGTAGAAAGGACTTCCAAGTGACTGCAGAACCAAACAAAGTATATATATAACCTGTTTGAGATCTCCTAGACTCAACATTTGCTGCAAAGTCTGAATCCACAAAACCTTCCAAAGGATTCTTGTTTGTCGGTCTTTTCTGAAATAGAATACCAGAGTTCATGCTCCCCTTTAGAAATCTCATGATCCACTTCAAACCCTCCCAGTGTGCTTTACCTGGATTGTACATAAATCTGCTCACAACACTCATTGCATGAGCCATGTCTGGCCTCGTATAGATCATGATATACATGATGCTTCCAACTATATTTGAATATGGTATCTTCATCATATATTTCTTATCTTCTTCACTCTTGGGACGTTGCTCGATAGATAGTTTGAAGTGTTGGGAAAAATGTGTTTTAACTGGCTTCGTTTCACTCATGTGAAACTTCCTTAGCACCTTTTTGATATAATCAGGCTGCCAAAGGTGTAGTCTACCTTGATTTCTATCCCTCATTATATCCATCCCAAGTATCCTCCTTGCCTCTCCAAGATCCTTCATGTCGAACTCTCTTTTCAAATATGCTTTTACCCTTTCTATTTCAGACTTAAACTTGCTAGTTAGTAGCATGTTGTCCACATACAATAATAGATATGTGATATTGAAACACCCTAACTCCAATAATAATTAAATAAACTATATCTTTTGTCAAAATCTTTAAATGCGGAAAAACTATATAATAATTTTCTTTATATGTAACATGTACAACCTAAAAGGAAAATATATGAACCAAACCAACATAGCAAAACTTTCAATATACATATATATATCATGATAACAGTCTTTCATGAAGCGTGTGTCGTAATATATAATCCGACCAAAAACTATAAGTCAACATTTTAAAAACATTTTCCAAAATAAGTGTTGAGTGTGCATGCATAAAACATAATGTACAATAACTGGTACGTCATTCGACCCGCCACGCATCTCCGAACTCAAGTACCTGAAAATGTTTAAAGTGGAGCATGAGCATACATAAAGTATACTCAGTGTGGGATCATATGCTAACATTGTCCAAGTTAATAAAGCAGTAAGCACATATGGTACCATGACATAACATAACTGATTCGCACTGTGTATAATCAAGGACTGTGACGTCCTGAACCCTATTTACGGGCTCCTGGCGACATAACATAAATATTGCGCAATAACTGAAGTGAGAGCAAAATGAGACAGTTTTAAAACAGCTCTTACTCATCACCAACTGATTTCATAATCACACATACGGCTAAACACATAATATTAAAATGGACAATAATAATCAACTGCATAACTGAATTAGATCACCACACCTTAACCTTGAGCTTGAACTGAAAATCGAGCAATTAAAATCTTAACACCGTCTTAGTCGTGCCGCACCTAATCGTCACATGATATTAAAAGTATAAAGAAAATATAACTTATTAGAATCTATCATTAAAGTAATTATTAAAATTTAATATGTTTTATTTTATTTTATTTTTATAAGATTATTTATTTTTAATCTTAAGTCTTGATTACATTAACTAAATTTAGATGTTAAAACATTAAGTTATCAACTTATTATGTAATATTGTAAATTATTTGGAGAGAATTAAACTATTTTATTCATAATAATAAAGAAACAAAGCAACGAGCATGATTTATAAAATTAAGTTAAGTTTACTAAGATTACTAATTAAATACCTATTATCCCCTATACTAAATTTAATGGCAGACTCAACTAACTAATAGTACATATAATACATTTAGCCCACTAACATAATTAATATAAAGTTCATAAGCATAAATTAATATAGTTCTACTAACACACTCAAAGCCCAAACATCTAATTCAAAATTAAATATAATTAGCCCATTATGATAAAGTTTATAGTCTACGCAGAGACACAAACCCATTTCCCAAGTTTCTCTCCCTTTCTTTCTTCTTCCCTTATTTCCCTTCTTCTTCCTCTTTTTATCTTCTTCTACCTCTCCATTTCTGCTACATACTCAAACTCTACAAAACTCTTAATTCTCCTCTTATTTAAATAATTTCCGGTGCTAGTATCCACCCCGGAGACTCCACCGTGTCACCGCGCTGCTTACTCTCTCTCTCTCCGTCTTCTCTTTCAGCGGCTCGCCTGAAGACGGTCGACCGTTGTTGATGCTTCGCCGTTCGTGAACAGTAGCAGCGCAGCAACCAGAGTCCTCTTTCCCTCGATAACAACCGACTCTAAGAACAATCACAACCCACAATTTCCCTCACTCGGTAACTCGACCCAATAATTCACCCCTAACTCAATCAATATAATCAAGATTCAATTTTTTTATACTAAATGGAAAATTATTTAGTTTCTTTCTTATTTGCTTAAATTATTTAAGCTCTACAAAATCTTTACTTTTGGTTACTTCTGGTTTCATGCTTTTATAATCAAAGGAAATTATTGAGAATTAAATGAAAGTCTTAAATTTAAGGATGAATATTTAGAAACTTACAGTTTGAAGTTTATGAAGCTATTCTATTCCTCCTCTGCGAAATTTCTATTTTTCTAAAGCTGTTATGAAAGGTTAGGATGAATTAAAACATTATATATATATATATGGAAGGTTGAGGCGGTGGAGGAAAGGCGGTGTAGAAAGTCGGTAGTCTTAATTATAATATTATCTCTATCATTTGTTTGGATCTTTATTTGATAGCATAACAAATAGATTCATAACTAAAATTACTCTAACTGAGGATATTATATTGGGTAATACTATAAAATAAGCTTGTTGGCTTGTAATAAAATTTTCCATATAGCCCAACTATAAATTTCATTCCATTCAATTATCTAATATAAGTCTAATAATATGGGCATGAAAATACTTAATTCAATAAATATTGTGTAAATATATATATCAAAATTCCAATTCAACATCATGAGATTAATACTAAAGTCCTTAACTAAATTTTATTTATATATCTTAAACTAAGGGCGCGACTTCGACTAAAATAAAAATAAGCTCAACATAAAATAAAAATATCATGAGTAAAATTCATATAAAATAACAAATAATTTATTGGATTCGGGTTTTTACAGATATCTCCATTATCTGAAACTTTAAGATACAAACATCCATCATACCTTGATCTAACAAAACCAATCTTGGCTATTTAAGTGTCAAAACGAATATACCATTATCTTGAGCTCTGCTTAAGGCCATAGAGAGATTTCCTAAGTAAGCAGACCTTCTGAGCATTTTCAGGAAGAACAAAGCCTTCTGGTTGTACCATATATATGTTCTCCTCCAAGTCTCCATGAAGAAAGGCAGTTTTAACAGCCATTTGTTGGAGTTCCATGTCTTCCTGAACTGTAATAGCCAACAACAAACGAATGGAGTAATGTTTCACAACGGGTGAGAAGACTTCATTATAGTCAATACCTTCCTTTTGTGTAAAACCCTTTGCAACTAGCCTAACCTTGTACCTTATCCTTTCTTGCCCAATGATTTCCATTTTCTGTTTAAAAATCCACTTGCATCCAATACACTTATGACCCTTAGGCTTATTCACAAGTTTCCAGGTTGAATTCATTTCAAGAGAATTCATTTCTTCTTGCATTGCCAACAACCAATGCTCCTTATCTTCAGAACTTAAAGCTTCCTTGAAATTCCTGAGCTCACTATAACTTATTTCTTCAGCTACATTCAGGGCAAAAGAGATCATATATGCATCTCCATATCTGTCAGGTGGTTTGATATTTGATGTTCTTTGCCTATCCCTCGCAAGTAGATAAGACCTCAAATCATCCTCTTCAACATCCACGTGGGAGTTATTGATATTACTCCCTTGTGTTTCTGAACTGCTCCCTTCAAGCTCCACCTGTAATGGTGTGTTGGTTGAACTTGATGCTTTCTACAGATTGGGATCAACATTGTTTATATTGACCAAGAAAGGCATAACTTTCTCCATAAAAACTACATCCCTACTGATTAAAGCCTTTTGATTTCCTGGTTGAAGACACCACAATTTGTATCCCTTTATCTCATCAGGATATCCCAGCACGATACATCTTAAAGCTCTTGGTTCCAACTTATCTTGTTTGATATGGACAAATGCTTGGCATCCAAACACTCTAAGGTATGAGTAATTTGATGTTTTCCCATTCCACACACATTGGAGTTTTGAATCCAATGCTTGAAGAAGGACATCTATTTATTAAATAGACTGTTGTAGTGGCTGTCTCACCCCAAAATCTTTTAGGCAAACCTGAACTAGCAAGCATACATCTAACCCTTTCCATTATGGTTTTGTTCATCCGCTCAACGACTCCATTTTGCTGTGGGTTGGCAGATACTGCTTTGTGCCTTTTAATTCCCTTACTCTTGCAGAACTTTTGGAATTCTTTAGACAAGAACTCCAGACCATTATCTGTTCTTAAGCATTTGACTCTTGAACCTTTCTCATTTTCAACAAGGGTACACAATTCTACAAATTTTTGGTACGCTTCAGCTTTGCTTTTTAGAATGTATAACCAAGTTTTCTTTGAGAAGTCATCAACAAGGGACATGTAGTATCTGCCTCCACCTATTGTTTCTGTTCTGGATGGCCCCCAAATATCACAGTGGACGTTTTTCATAGGTGATTTTGCTGAGAATTTGCTTGTGGAGAAGGGTAGTTTCTTACTTTTTCCTAGAAGACACTCTTCACATGCATCTTCATTTGGTGTTCCTGCAAACCTCAACATGACTTGCTTCTTTAATTCCAGCAAGCCTTTGTTTCCAACATGCCCCAACCTCATGTGCCAAAGCCTTTGTTCATCCTCTGCACATGTATCAGATTCACCCACAATAGTCTCTCCCAACATATAATAGAGACTATTACTTCTAATTCCACTCATAACAACAACTGGTCCTTTCTTTATATGTAAATGACCATTTTTAGATGTAAAAATATAACCCTTATGAGGTGATTGGTACGGTGGAATGGAATAAGAAGTGAATGGAATGGTGTGTGGAATGGAATGGAGGTAGGAATGGAATGACAAAATATACTTGATTCTTATGCTTGGTATGTGCAAGAAATACGGATGGAATGAAATCGTCAAAAAAATTTCATATTTTTATTACAATAATACTTATAATAAAATTTATTTTTTATTTTTTACGGATTCAATTTTAAATATAAAAACAAAAAAAATATTTAAAAAAAATCCACTTTATGCGCACAAGCATAATATGTATGTAAGCATATATAACACAATTTCCACACTCACATACAATATATACACATATACACACTACGATCGACTCATGTCAAATTATACTACACTTATGTCAAATACATACATATCGTTCACTATCATCATTGTCCTTCATTGGACCACTAACACACACAATACCATTTTTCCAATATTTTTTGTATGTTTTCTATGAGTGTGTGTATGTTACAGTGTTTGTAATAGAGTATACGTGTTCACAATTTAATAGTAGGACTATAGGAGAATTTACTCAATTTATGCATTTACCTTTATGTTGCAAAAAGTTGATTAAAAATAAATATAAATAAGAAAAAGTGAAAAAATAGAGATAATAAAAATTTAAAATTAAAAGTTAAATTTATTAATGAATAAATTTGTCAAATTAATAATTAATATGTATATATATATATAAATATAATATTTTCAAAATAATAAAAATACAAGATGTAGGAATGACTAATACCATAGGTTAGAGGATGAATGGCCATTTCTTTATGGAGTTGAATGGTGATTCCAAATGGAATGGTGATTCTTAATTATATGTCTAAACAAGCATATGAATGGAATGGGGTAAGAATCACCATTCCATTCCATCATCCATTCTCATGTACCAATCACCTCCTTAGATTCTAACATTGCAAGGGAAATAAGATTCCTTTTCAGATTAGGAATGTACCTTACTTCGGTTAGAATCTTCACTGCACCATCAGCCATCTTGAGTTTTATATTTCCAATCCCTTTCACTTTAGATATCTGGTTATTTTCAAGAAGAACCAATCACATGTCGTCAAGCTTTAGATCAATGAACTAGTGTTTATTCAGAGACATGTGGAAAGAGCACCCCAAGTCAAGGATTCAATCATTTCTCACCTCAGAGCTTTGAACATTAAGCATATATGTTTCCACAACTTCTTGTGTAATATATGTTGTGCTTGAAGCATGCTCTTTCTGTTCTTGACTTTTCTTCCACGAGAAATAATCCTTCTTTAAATGCCCCACCTTCTTGCAGAAATGACATTTTCTTGTTTCTTTTGTGTCATCTCCTTTTCCTTTCTGATCTGTTGATTTCTTGCCATTACATTGTCCTTTCTTGCCATTGTTGCCCTTCTTATCCTTGCTTTAATTGCCAGACCCTCAGCCGTGGGATCAACGTTTGACTGAGAAGCCTTTTGTAATTCTTTTGCTTTCAATGTAGATTTTACCTCTTCCACAGAGATGGAAGTTTCTCTTTCGTCGAGCATTGCATCCTTCAAGTGATCATAGCTCTTGGGAAGTGCATTTAAAAGAATGATAACTTTATCCTCCCCATCAACCTTGACTTCTATATTTTCCAGATCATCCAATATCTTATTGAAATCATCAAGTTGGTCAGAGATGTTACTTGTATCGCTTATCTTGAAAGCATACAACCTTTGTTTCATGAAGAGGCGATTGACTAGTGATTTGGTCATGTAGATTGATTCAAGCTTTTCCCAGACCCCGGCTGCAGTCATCTCTCTCACCACCTCACGCAGTACTTTGTCGCTCAAACACAATATAATCGTGCTATGGGCCTTTTCTTGAGGATTAGACCCCCGAGGGGTTCATGTAGCTGCTCCCCGTGAAGAGGAAAAACCAAATATAGTGCATATGATAGAACTCGTAATATTAACCTCATTACCTAAAAGCCTACAATGAAATGAATTATGCCCATCACCAAATGCAAAAGTCGAAAGCATTTCATAAGATAAATCGACATAACCATCTAAATCTCCACTATCAACAAGCTTTAATAGGCCTAAGGTTTTCAAATAAGCACGTAATTGAGACCGAACATGCAATCTACCTAGCAAATCCCAATCATAATGATAGCCATGATTAAAAGGTAAAGATCTTAAACGCAAGTAAATTTGACATTCAACATGCTCAAATATGGGGAATTTGCAGTTGTGGAAGGTCCTTTGGAGATTCTCCCTAGGGGCCTCGGATTGCTTGTCCACATCCTCTTCGGGCTCTTCAACACGGTGTCTAATGTTCCTCGACATTGTGAAATTGTGAAGTGTTTGGTGCTAGGAAAGTGAAGATATAGTGAAAGAAATGTGGAAGGTGGAGGAATTGGGGAGAAAATTTGAAGAGTGGATGATTTTAGGGATTTAAGGATTTGGTGGATGGAATGAAAAAATTTATGGATGAAAATGTAGGAATTTAGATGGGTAGGAAGGATTTGGAAGATTTAAAGGTGAAACTCTTGGTTTGGATGATGGATTTTGGTGAATTGGAGGGTAGGGTTTCGCTATGAGGGAGAAGAAATAAGGAGGAAAGGTTTAAAGTGGGAAATAAAGGGGAAGAAAGGAATTAAAACGCGTGAAAAAGTCAGGGCCAGAGGCCGCTGGGTTTCTAGCGGTCGCTGACCCCTGCTTTTTGTATTTTTACGTAGGGATGGGCCAGTAGCCGCTGTATTCCCAGCGGTCATTGGCTATGCTCTTCAGCCCCTTTTTGTGCATTCCTCACTTCTATCCGACTTCCATTCCTCCGTCACATCCCTAAAAAATATCAAACTTGAAGTAGACTCTCAACTAACTAAAAATAAAGAAAATGCGAAGAAAATTACACTACGAAAACAAGAAAATAAGAACACAAAACATATAACGTGAGTTGCCTCCCACAAAACGCTCATTTAATGTTGTGAGCTCGACACCCTTCATCTTCCTCCAAAAACTTTCATCATCGAGAACTAGAGGCTCGATGCCTCTCTTTTGCACCTCTCCTTCCAAGTACTGCTTCACTCTTTGTCCATTCACCCGATATCTCTCCTTAGTTCGTGGATTGAGAAGCTCAATCACACCATATGGAAACACCACCATGATTTTGAATGGGCCACTCCAACGGGATTTAAGTTTTCGTCGGGAGTTGAATTGAAGAACTTTCATTCCCGGCTCCAAGTTCTTCCTCACGATTTTTCGATCATGAAGTTTCTTGACCCTATCCGTGTACATTCGGGAGTTCTCATAGGCTTCATCTCTTAATTCTTCGAGTTCGGACATCTGCAAGAAGCACTCTTCCCCTGCACATAGCATCTACATATTCGTCTCCTTGATAGCCCACATGACTTTGTGCTCGACTTCAACTGGAAGATGACACGCTTTGCCATACACCAACCTATAGGGACTCATACCAAGAACCGTTTTGAAAGCAGTTCGATATGCCCACAATGCATCTCCTAACTTCAATGCCCAATCTTTCCTCGTTGGCTTGACTGTCTTTTCCAGGATCCCTTTCTTGTTGCTCATCTCAGCTTGCCCGGAGGTTTGAGGATGGTAAGGGGTTGCTACCTTGTGTCTAATTTCATTCTTTTTCATCAACTTCTCAAACAGCTTGTTGCAGAAATGCTTGCCTCCATCACTAATGATCGTCTTATGGAATCCAAACCTGTTAAGGATGTTTTCCTACACAAACTTCAAGACTACATTAGCATCACATGTCCTTGTGGGGATCGCCTCAACCCACTTAGACACGTAATCTACGGCAAACAAGATATACTTGAAACCATGAGAATTAGGGAATGGTCCCATAAAATCAATACCCCAAACATAAAAATCTCAACTACAAGATTATTGACTAAATACATCTCATTTCTTCTGCTAATATTCCCTACTCTCTGACACCTATCACACGAAGCATAGAATGAATGCGCATCTTTAAACAAAGATGGCCAATACAAACCCGATTGGAGGACTTTAAAGGCGGTTTTACGGCCTCCAAAGTGTCTCCCACACTCTGCTTCATGGCAAAACGACAACACGCTCTGTTGCTCCTTCTCTGTTACACATCTCCTAACCACCTCATCTTTTCCTAAACGGAAAAGATAGAGGTCCTCCCAATAGTAGTATCTGCAAGGTCTCAACAATCTCACCTTCTCCTGCGAGGTTAAATCATCACAGAGTGAAAGTGTATCACCTACTCTAAATAGTTGTTGCGGAAGCTAAAATG
>JAPKLX010000087.1:1177578-1267923 GCA_026898415.1 Leonotis leonurus
ATGTTAGGTCAACACTTCAGATAACATCAAGACTTAAAAACCTAACACAGAGTTTGTTCGCGGCCAAATAGCTCACAATATCAACATACTATGGGAAAGAAGATACATAAAATACATGCTCATAAGGAAATTCATCAGGAATCTTATCATACTTGAATACAATCAACGAGTCCTTAATGTTTTCCAATCTCGAGAGGTGATCAGCAACAGGGTTATCACTCCCTTTTCTATCCTTAATTTCCAAATCAAATTCTTGTAACAATAGAATCCACCTAATTAGCCTAGGCTTAGCTTGAGACTTTAGAACCAATGATGTAAGACCTAAACTTATCCAAGGCAAACACTACTACAAGCATCTCTTTTTCAGTGGTAGTGTAATTAACTTGTGCATCATTTAAAGTTAAACTAGCATAGTAAATTACACGTAGCATATTATCAACACGTTGCCCTAGAACAGCTCCTACAGCAAGGTCAGAAGCATCACACATGATCTCAAATGGTTTCGACCAATCAGGAGACGCATCAATTGGAGCAGAGATAAGCTTTTCTTTCAAAGTATTGAAAGCATGCATGCACTTGTCATCAAACACGAAGGGAACATCTTGAGCAAGTAAATGACACAAAGGTTGGCTTATCTTGGAAAAATCATTAATAATCCTCCTATAAAAACCCACATGCCCAAGAAAGCTTCTTACCCCTTTAACATTCACAGGTGGAGGTAAACTTTGAATCATATCAATTTTAGCCTTATCAACAGCTATTCCCTTACTAGAGACGCCATAACCTAACACAATGTCATTAGTAACCATAAAATGACTCTTTTCTCAACTAAGAGTAAGGCTACACTCATACATATCTTCAAAATAAGGTCAATTTTATTCAAGCAATCATGAAATGAATTACCAAAAACAAAGAAGTCATCCATAAATACTTCAATGAAATTACCAATCATTTCAGAAAAGATTGAAAACATGCACCTTTGAAAGGTTCCCGGGGCATTACACAAGTCGAAGGGCATCCTCCTATAAGCATAGGTGTCGAAGGGACTAGTGAAGGTTGTCTTCGCCTGATCCTCTGGAGCTATCGCCACCTCATAATAACCAGACAACCCATCAAGAAAGCAATAAAATTCATGCCCTGTAGTCACTACACATCCGCCAACCGTTAGTTAGCCTAGTTGATACCATCTCCCCCTTTTTATTAATCGTCACCGTGATGCCACCCTTCTTGGGTACAACATAAACGGAACTCACCCACTCACTCTCAGCCACAAGATAGATTAATCCTTCAGCATGAAGTTTAAGGATTTCCTTCTTCACCACCTCCATCAAGTTGGGGTTCAACCTCCGTTGGCCCTCTCTGAATGGCTTTGCTCCTTCTTCAAGAACAATCTCGTGCATACACATCGACGGACTAATCCCTTTGATATATGTAAGGCTCCAACCCAAAAGTCTTCTTGTTCTCCTTCAAGACCCCTACTAGCTCCTCTTCTTGCTCCTCAGTCATCTCAGCAAAAATGATCATTGGATTCGTTTCTCCATTCTCCAAAAAGACATACTTATGGTGCTTAGGAAGCTCCTTAAGCTCGACCAGACTACTCAATGGTTCTTTCGCCTCGTCACCTTTCACGACCTCCATCACCCCCACACTAGGTCCAAGGAGTAGGTCCTCCTCTCGATTATCCGCTATCTCATCATCATCAGAATCCTGCAAGAAGACCTTCTCGATCAAAGTATTGATGAAATAACAACTATCAGTTAAGCTTTGCATAGGGTGAGGGAAAATTTCCCTGACACGCAAGGAAATGGTTTCTCCAAACACAGTCATTTGCAATTTTCCATTTTTAACATCTATGAGTGTGTTAGTAGTTGTCATGAAAGGCCTTCCTAGAAGAACAGTATGCTCATTCCCAGACTCATGAACTTCACCCACATCAAGAACAACAAAATCAACAGGTACTATAAGATCTCCTACTCTGACTAGGATATCTTCTATTATTCCTTTCAGGTACCTAATTGATCTGTCAGCAAGCTGTAAAGACATTCTGGTAGGCTTCAAGTTACCTAATCCTAATCTCAAGAATATAGAATAAGGCATCAAATTTATATCGGCCCCTAGATCTAACATGCCAGAAACGGACTTATCATTACCAAGAGAGATCTTAGTCACGAAACTACCTGGGTCCGTCTGTTTCAATGGAAGTTGATGTTTCAACACAGCACTTGCTACTTCCGATACCACTATCTTCTCATCTTTGACGAATCTCCTCTTCTTGGATGCTAGATCTTTGAAGAACTTCACGTATGTTGGAATATTTCGGATCACACCCAATAGAAGAATGTTGATATTCACCTTCGAGAGCATCTTATAAAAGTCCAAGAACTGCTGGTCTTGCTTCTCATTCATCAATCGCCCCAGGAAAGGAATAGGAGGCTTATAAGGGTTGTTAGCCTTATGTAACTCTCCTCCTTTCCTCTTCTCTTCAGAAGGGGCTAAAACAATAGTCTCCTCTTCAGGAGGAGCTAATGGAGTGCTCTCTTTGTCCTTCCCATTCTCATTTTCATCTTGTGGCATTTGCACCTTGTTGTCCACAACCTTCCCACTTCTCAGCACCGTCACTGCTTGAGCTTGCTTGGGCTGACTTGGACGCTTGTCCTTTTTGTTCGTCTTGACAAGCTCTTCAATTGTCCTAGCTAGCTGCCCGACTTGAGTCTTAATCTTCTTCATAGAGGCCTCCACAGTCTCAAATCTCCGATGGCTTGCTTGAATAAATTTAATTACGTTCTCCTCCACCGATGATCTGGGATGGCCTTGAGGTGGAGCTTGATGCTGTTGTGGCTGTGAAAAGTGCTGTTGCGGTTGTTGAAATTGTTGGAACACTTGTTGAGGTGACATCTGCTGCCCTTGTGGTGCTTGTTACCTCCACGAGAAGTTTGGATGATAACAATACCCTGGGTTGTAAGTGTTAAGAGTATGGATCAAACTTCAGGCCTGGTTGAAAGTTTTGAAGAGCATTAACTTGCTCCTCATGCTCCATATGTGGCTCAAAGGCATTGGCACATACATTGGCCTCGTAGCCAAACTCTCCACAAATTTCACAAGTTTCATTCCCCGCACTCCTTCTCGATTGCTCATCCGCAGTTCAGATAGCTTGCACTTGCCTCATGAGTTCTGCCAACTGCCTCACCACATCATTACTCGATGATGCCTCATTCACCCTCTTCTTCTGACCTCTAGAGCTTCTTTGCTGTGAGTTTCCAGCCATAGTCTCGAAGATTTCCGTCAGCTCTTCTGCTGTCATGTTCCTAATATCACTTCCGGCTATGTTATCCACCATGAATTGAAAGTTCTGGTGGAGACTCTCATAGATGAATTGGTTGAGAAGCTCCAGAGATAGATTGTAATGAGGGCACTGCATCTGTAAGCACTTAAACCGTTCTCAAGCCTCGTGAAGAAGCTCTCCATCCATCTACGTAAAGCTCTCCATACCAATTCTAAAGTGAATTAGGTGCTAAAGACATAAACCATGTCTTAGCTCAGTCCTTCAGTGTGTAAGGGAAGCATCTCATCTTCAACTGGTCCTCGTTCGAACCTCCAAGAGGGAAGGTTTGAACAATAGCATAGAACACCCGGAGGTTCAATGCATCCTCCGCCGGCATGCCGTAAAAGGACGGTAACTGATTGAAGTGTATGTTCTTCAGCTCGTACATCCGAGATGCTTCGCCTAACACAATCGGTGATGCCGAAGCTCCAATCACCGATCTAGCGAGCTCTCTCATCTGACGGGCCGCCATGACTGTTCGTGAACTTGTTTCACTCCAGTCGGTGTCGGAATCCTGAAGAGGTGTGCTTCCCGAATGATCTGATTGATATCCCAATTCCAATAGATGACCATTTCCAACCTCCTCTTCCACGTTGACTATTTGTAACTCCCACCTACGATGCACGTTATTCAATACGGGTGCCAATCTTCTATTAAGACTTTGGGGTCCTTGCATGCACAACCTAACACCACAAAAGAAAGTCAAATGCAACTTGCGGTTGAAAACACCTAACAAAAAGAAAAACGAAAACACAATTACAAAACAGAGCAACAACGATCACAAACAATAACACAAAGCAACACAACACAAATAATGAAAAAGAAAAACAGACACACAATTACTAACAACCAATATACCTATAGCCTTTCCCAACAACGACGCCAAAATTTGTTCAGCTTAAAACGTATATCAAGTTTTCGCAATTAAACGAGTCTTATAGTACGTGCTAAGCTGACCCTAAGTCGAATCTCGCGGAAAACTAAGCAGGGCTATTCAATCAGGAGTACTTGGATGTTGCAAAAACAATTCCTAAACACTCTAATTAAGATTGGTTAATAACGAGCATCAATTAACTAAGGAAAAATATGAATTAAAGAACAATGAATTGAAGTATAGGACTTAGATATCCCTCAATCTACAATCAACACTTGATTCATTCATGCATTCATACTCAATAACAATTTCTCCAAAGACTGTCTAGTTGATTACTTTTCGTGCTCATATGCTAGATGGTGACTTTTACTTACGTATACAAATCACGCCTAAGGAGATCAATTGTTCTAAATATGAAGTATCTCCCTACGTTTCCGTTTTGAAAAAGAATTGATTAACCAAGTTCAAATATTAAAACCATTCATCAATCGATATCAACATCAATGAGAAATACATGTCAATCAGGCATGTAATTCAATTAAATACAAGTTAAACAATCAAGCATGGGAGAATCAAACATCAATCATAGAAAAGGGGCATCCAGCCCTAGTAAAATCTAGCCAACCATGAGAATTGAAATGGAAACCATGTTATAATCCATAGAAAGATAACCTACTAGATAAACGTTGATAATCTTCGGTTGGAAAGAACTTCAATCCAAGCAAACTACTAATCTACTCTAGGAAAGCAAGTAAAACTAGTGTTTGAGAGCAATATTTCGAGTACAAGAGTTGGGAGTTCTAAAAAATGACGCTAAAAAGCTTTTAAAAACTCGCAAATAACTGCCAGCCAGCGGTCACTGGCTTGGCCTTTCTAACGCGCAAAGTATGCAGGGCGCTGGGAAGCCAGGGGTCGCTGGCCTCTGCTCTCTAAAAATCTCTGCAGCATTGCCCCAGCGGGCGTTGGGGACCTAGCGGCCGCTGGGCTCCGTGATAGCTCCTTCTATCGGCTTGACCTGCTTCTCTCGGCTTTGCACGTGTGACGCTCAAGACACCACTTCTAGCTCCAGTATTTCCTCCTTCTACCTCCGTACATCAAAACACGGAAACACAAATACCGGCGTAAAAACGAACTAAAAAGAGACGAAATCAACACAACCTAAAGTCTAAACATGACAAAACCACGACTAAGAATGTAACAAAAACACGATAAACAATGCACATAACCCTTAGACTAAAGAGGGGGCTTCAATATGTAATCATTTAATATCTTATATAGACTAGTATGGGTACCCCTGCGATGCATGAAAAAATATAATTATAATCTAATAATGTTTATCATTTGGTATTGTGGTAAATAGAGTTGTCAAAATTGTTTGGCGCCACTTTTTAAAATTTTGAAGTTCGTCTAAACTTGCTCGAAAATTTTCAAACCTATGGATATAATACTCAATTCGGTCGGGTGGGTTTTACCCGTTCATCTAATTTACTATTTTCTAATAGTAAATTACGTTTAATTTTTACCAATTTTGTCATCTTGTTAAAAGTAGATGGAGAAAACAATTGATGGTCTATCTTTGGGAATGTGTTGTGTGGCTTATCTGGAAGAATAGAAATGACTTGATATTCAATAATGGTATATGGAATAATGAGAAAATTATTGGAGAGATTAAATCGTATGTGTGGAGTTGGACCGTAAGAAAACCACCGAGACTGAAGACAGAATGAATTTTTATTCATGGTGCGCTAATCCTCTTCTAGTTTAAGTTGCCGGTATATTTATAGGTTATGGAGTTGGTGGAATAGGTAGATGTGGAGAATTGAAATGTTCTAGTTTTATTTTAGATGTTCGATTGTTGTTATGTTTCTAGGATGTTTTTGTATTTTTTGTCTGTAATGTTCTGGTACTTTGGTTCCTTTGTATTGTTCTGCTGTTGATCTTCTTTCAATAATTTTTTTCTTTGATCTAAACTTTTTTTTACTATTTTCTAATTTAATAACTATTTATATTATAAATATTTTTAGAGAAAATATTGGAAAAAAAATAACTTTAAACAAACAACCAACTTTGTTGTGCATGCCTATTTGTTTCAGTTCTTCCTAAATTTCAGGATGACAATACTTTATTTATTTCTTTATTCTTTTTATTTAAAGATATGTTTATATATTTATTTCTTTCAAAAATTAGTGGAATTTAATTAAAAAGGAAATATTCGATATGTATATCATATTAAAAATTATGGAAATAATATTAATTTGATATATAATAAATAAATATTAAATTTAACATATTTGTTTTATAAAAATTAAGTTTCAAACAAAATTGTTTCACTTCTCCTGTATGCTATATCATTATAAATGTTAACAGGCAATAAATTTGTAGGCTTAATTTCTATAATAGCTATTTTTTTATAATAAACTTAACCAATAATCATAAATATGAAAAACAATAGTATATCTAACCATTTATATCTAAAATGCTCTAATTAACTATGGATTCAAAAAAGATTATTAAGGAGCAATTAAAGAAATTTAAATACAAAATACTTATTATTTTACTATAATATTTTAGGTGGTTAAAATATAAATATATTATATTAAAATAACTATATGAATCTAACTTCAAGAATAAAATATAAATTTGTCATTTTCACATGTATTAATGAGTACATAATTAATTATATGTATACTCAAATTTAAATATTATTAATTTCAAATAATATAATATTATGTATATATATATATATATCATATGTGACAAATAATATTAATAATACAAATGGATAAAATTACATAAATATAGAAAAAATAGTTTTTTACACTCTTGTTTATTTCGATCCATTCACAAAAAGATATACTTTCATTTTTCATTTTTAATAAATATATCCTATATATACTCTTAAATAATATTTTTAATATACATTATTATTTATTTAGATTGTCATTATTATTGGGTATATCATTAATTCTTTTTTACCATTCACAACGCATTTAATTACAAATAATGTGGATCTTATTTAACTCACTATTATTTACACCATCCATCGACTAATCATTTTGATCTGATAATGATTTATTAATGTGGTTTGACTTTGTGTGAGAGTGTGTAGTAATTGTAATTTGAGACACATAATTTATTAGTTTTAAATAATTGTGTGTATTGAGTGAAATTTGAGTCTCGATTTATTATTTTAAATATAATTAAGTGTATTGAGTGGAGTGATCTCACTTACTATAAGACTATAAATGAAAGATTTCAGGTGTAAAGATCTTTTGTGGACGGACAAATGACAAAATATAAATAACATCGTGAATGAATGATGTATTAATCATCCATTAATGTTCAACATATTTAACTCATTTATTAATCAATTAGTAATTTTTATTATAATCACAACACATATTTAATTAATAAATAGTATAAAACTCTTATTCGACTAACATCAAATTCAATTAATTCATATGTCTGGAGTATTAAAAAAAAGACACGACTAACCTGAAAATTGAAGGGTATCAAATGCGAATATAAAATCTTGATTAATTTTTAGACTGACACAACTCGATCTAAAATAACCTCAAACATGTTGGGGACGAAAAACATGATACTATAATTTATATTTTAGACATATATGGAACGTAAAAATATATAATTAAATCATTTTATTATGGTTATATAATTTAATACTACAAATTAATTTCTACGAAATCATTTAATTATTATTCAAACTAAATAATATGGACTTCATCTACTAAGAGTGTGTCCTTATTATCTGTTTGGACCCTTCACCAAGAGTGTGTTATGTTTGTTTTTGAACTGTCACACAAAAGACTCAATATTTTACAACTCACTCTTAATGAACAAAATGAGTATTAATTATTTCATGCATTGCACGGGTCCATATACTAGTTTAGATAAACTTCAAGAATTCAATTCTATTTCATCCTCTTTTTACAAAACCAACCGAGAGGATAAAAGAAAAGTAATTAAAAACTTATTCTCCACAATACATCTCAAGAAGAAAGTTTGATTGTTGCACAAATCTTGAACTTTTGGAATAGTCATGAACGGTTACATGTGTGGATGTCTTCTAACATTATCAAAATGCTTTGAATTTTTGGTTATATATATATGTATATATATATATATATATATATATATATATATAAAGCATGTTTGAGATTTGAGAAATTGAAGTATGAAAGTTTTTTATTTTTTTATATTAGTGGGTTGTTTTACCCAAATATGTTATCATGATGGAGAAATTTGAAGTAATAGTTGGTGGAGATGGTAAAGTGGTTATAGGTGTTGTAGAGTTGAATGTAAAATTGAGTTATTGCTCTTCATTTTGTCTATGGTTTTGATTTATTTTGTGGAGTAGAGATTTTTACCCAATGCTTAAAAAAAGGTAGATCAAAGACTTTTATTTAAAGTTATCCTTATATGGTATTAAATTTTCTATAGAGTATATATTTTCTCACTATTAGTTATTTAAAGGAGAGAACTATTTCTTCTAAAAATATAAGAAGTTAGTGTGATTCTTCAACTTGAATCGATTGAATTGGAGTTGTTTATAAATTATAGTGGTTTTTTAAAGTCAGCTGCGCAGTAACAATATATGTGAAAGTTTCAGCGACCCAACTATGACCCCTTATATATTAGATAAGACATTACTTTTGGGTGTTTGTTTTTTCAAGTATGTAGCCACCATTATATAGTTTCTAGAATGTTATGGCTCATATCCATATGATATTCGAATTGAAAGTTACGAGCCTTCAAAGTTCAAGAAAAATCACACTAAAGTTGTAAATATTAGAAAATGTGTAACAGTTCAAGTAGCCCACTTTGGGATGTAATATCTTTAAAATCTCTTGTCCAGTGAGTCTGAGTTTTAATATATGTGTAGTATGGGTGTACATAAGTTTATAACATCTTTCGATTACCCCAAAAACCCTCTATACTGGGAGTTATGATCGCACAAAGGTGGTCAAGTAGATATATTTATATAAAAAAAATGCTAGTTTAATCAAACACGTGGTTAATTGTTTCTAAATTGTGAATTATGTCTTGTGTATGATTTATATCTTTAGTCAGTCACAAGACGAATATGTGATAGTATGAATCTGGTTAAACATAAGAAAATGTATCCTTATGTACGAAATAGAGTAAGTACAACTTAATCTTCATGTGTTGGGAAGTGGACTTCAACACCTCCTAGAGGGTGGGTCCTCCGTTTATCGTACCCAATAGAGCTTATGGGAGTGCGGTCTGCCTCAGTCGAAAAGAGCCTGTACTACCATTGTTGACGAGAGGTTAAAGGAATTGATTAGTACTACTCATACCAACATGATGCATCATCTTTTCAGGTGACCCCTTAGTAGAAACTCCAAGGTTAAACGTGCTTGACTTGGAGCAATACTATGATGGGTGATCTACTGGGAAGTATCCTAGGTCAACCTGTCAGTAAGGACAAAGCAGGCTGAAAAAGAAAGTATTGGTGTGTGAGGCCAGTACGTCAGAGCAATACTATGATGGGTGACTGCACAGTGCTTTTAATCAACTCTAGGTACGCCTTCTTGGTCGTGTATTGGCCTTTATTCCCATCTCCCTAGCTCCAATCGTCTATCACTCCCATAGACGGATGACGATTACAGATATTAGACATTAGATCCCCAAGAATAACCTATTCTCTATTACGCAATCCCCTTCTCCAAAGTAACCGCCATCGCCAGACACGCTGCTCCCACACCCCAATATCCTTCATCATTCCCTCAGATTTAGAGCTAAGATACCAAAGACTAGGATACAAATTTTTAAGGGGTTGTTCCCCCGTCCTAACATCCTCCCAAAACTTGATCGAATTGTCATCTCCCACTCTTCTCCGCAGCTTTTCTCGAAACCACCTTCCCTCAGTGCCTCCAATCGATCCTTATGATTATTCTAAATTTTGAGTCGATCGGTTAAACCTTATGACTAGCATTAGGGGGGTGTATTTGTCACAACCGCATTCTACTAAGGATAGTAGAATCCGGGAAACCGTGACTAAGGGAGGGATTTAAGAAACGGGAATAGAATGGGGAAGTAGAATCAAGACGAATTAAACAACATTCACATAACTTAGCTGAGTAATTCATTGTACTTAATCTACATAGGAATAACTTGAGTCATAAGCTCATACATAACCATGAATATTTTAAGAAGACTGAAGTCTTGAGTCTATTACATAGAAATCTCAACTAGCAGCGAAAAACTATTCGGATCGATGAAAGTTCTACATGTATGAGGACATGTAGAACCCCCAAGAGTCAACTGCTAAGAGACCGACAAAAGCATGACGTAGCACCCCCTCCTTCATCGTTCCTTAACCTGCACGTTTAGAAATACATGCAGGGTTGAGTACAAAAGTACTCAGTAGACACGTGCCAAAATCGCACTTGTACAATTATAATTGTCAAGCCATCATAAGTGAAACATAGGGATTTTTATCTCTAAAGCACCTACGTTCACCAAAATCATTTCTCGTGAAAATCCTAGGTTTGACTGCAGTCTAAGTTCTTTTGTAATCAACCATATATGAAGTTCTATGTGCCGAGGAGGTGGCCACCTCAGACGGACACCGGACCGGCCAACCCGTTAAGATGACTCACGATCCTTTGTGTACACTAGTCCGAGTAAGATATCTAATCTACTGGGACCCGAATTCGATTATAAATAACAGATAAGCATCATACATAAATCAAAACATTTATGGCAAGACAGTAGTTTGAAAACAACTAATTTCATTCTAAAGTCATGCACACATATTTTATAGAGTAAGAAAGCCTACTTGGATAGTTTCGATTGGTATTGGCTTCGATCTTGGAGTGCGGATCCGACCTCTTGTCGAAACCTTTTAAATAAATCTCACGTGAGATACAATTCTCTAGTGCATCTAATATTTTCTAAGTGTAAGGAATATTATTCTTTATTGTTTGGAGAATTATTCTCGGATCTCTACTCGACTATTATTCGAGTATTGAATTTATTGTGTAGAGGAGTTGATTTCTCAAATCAATTATGTTTTTCTAGAATTCTAATTTCACTTATTACATCCAAGTAATAATTATTGAGTAATAATAAATAACTAAATTTCTAATTGAATATTTTGATTCTTAAGTCAAAATATATATATGATTTCCTATAGGTTGGAAAATCCTACTTAATATATCTTAAGTATGATTTATAATTAAATCAATTATTAAGATAAAATTCCACTAATAAATTAATTCTCTTAGATTAATTAATTAAAATAAAAGCTTATAAATTCTTGATCTACTAGAATTATTAATTAGCCCACTTGATAATCCAATTAGTCCAATTCTAATTAAATTTTTCGGCTCAATATATACACTAATTTGATCAATTCTTAGCAATTTTACTTAGCCCATAAAACACTTAAGTGAGCTAGCCCACATGATAAATTAAACTAGCTCATCCTTAATTTATTTAAGTTAGCCCAACTGAAATAAATTCCCAATTCATCTCAATAATTTCTAGGTCCAGATCAAATATTTAATTTACCCAGTTGAGTATACTTACTCAGCCCATTTGGTTCTAATTTTTCGGCCCATCAGATTTTAAGTTCTTGGCCCAACTCATATAGCTAATTCGGCCCGTAATTATTTATTCTAGGCCCAGTCATAAATAAATTCATTGGACCAGCTTTTATATCAGACCCGGCCCAATACCCGACCCGTAACCCGGGTCCCGTTTCTAGACCCTTCTATTCTTAATACCTAGACTAAACCTAAGTCTATCCCTCTTCTTCCCAACACTCTGCCGTTCTCCACCTCTTTCTCCCTCTCGGCTCTCTCTCTCATCGTCGTTGCTCACCTCGTCGACGGCGTCGTCGACGTTCATCTCCTTCCCATCGTGTAGCCTCTCTTCCCCCGTGTTCTCTCTCTTTCCCTCTCGGCTCTCCCGATCGTGCAGCCCTTCCCCTTGCCTCGTCCTCTGCATCTCGGCTTCGCGCCTCGTCACCTCTGCAGCCGCACATCCGAGCGCTCAGCGCTCGACGGCTCTCTCTCGGCGTCGTGAAACCAGCAGCGGTGCAGCCTCCGGTGGATTTCTGTGACTGAATCAGGCAGAGACTTCCTTCCCCGGAGCTTCTCACCGCTGCACCTGCCTCGCCACCGCGCCTCCGTTCTTCACAGGTGAGGTTTCTCTCCTTAACTCTCTGCCCTCTATCCCTTTTTCTCTCTAAATTTTTTTTCTTCGTACTTGTTTTCAACATTTTATTCTTAATACTATGCATGCATTCATTTCTAAGGAATTCGATTAAAAACAAGCTAATAGTTAAAAGTCTAGATGTTATCTTCTTTGTTTTGGGTTACAGTTTTGGAAGAGTTAAATGGTGACTAAAAGTGCATGCTTTAAATGATTTATAGATTAGAAGAGAGTCTTGGAAGAAGTCCAAATTCAAGGATTTCTCTACAAATTTCAGTTTATAATCTTCTTCTCTAAAACATGTCTTGGTTTTGGTTGATCAATTGTTCTAGGACAACTTCAAGTTCTATTATTATGAAATGTGCAATTGTTGGTTTCAAATTCTAAATTTTTCTTTTATGCTACTAAGTGAATCTTGGGAGAACCTATACTTGCAGATTGGTTTCGGCGATTCGGGGCTGTTCGGGTTGGATTCGAGGCTATTTAGGATTGATTCGGGACTGTTCGGGGTGATTCGGGACTGGTTCGGGGCTGTCCAAGGTTATTCGGAGATGTCTGGGGTGAGTTCGTAGCTGGAATTGTCCGTTGGGACAGCAACCGTGCACTACCATTTTTTTCTAATCACTAGATAAGTCTTCTTGCTCTTTTGTTGTTGATTTTGTATGTGTTCTATTAGTTGCGTTGCCATATAGGTTACATAATAGTCTAAGTTTCGCATCAAACATTGAATTTAGGCCTATAAGTATGTCTTTCTTATGTTAAGGCCATGCTTATCTAATTCAAAGTTACAGCTCCTAAGTTCAAAGTTTAAGTATCTAAGTTCAAAATCATGTTCAGTCTTGTATTGGTGTTTTCTGGTTTGTGGAGCATAATATTGATTTTGGAGAGGTATAGTTCGTCTATATGGTATGAGAAGATGTAATTAAGAGTAGTAATTGCTATAAGTAGAAAGCTCTTTACCTTAAGAACTGCTACTAACTCTTTTCTCCTTTTGGTATGACTCTTCTCCAACTTTGCAGCAAGTAGGTTTGTGTGAATTAATGAGAGTGTAGTTAGCTCTAAAAATTTACTCTTTATATAGTGCAATGAGGGTCTAGACTTTAACCACTAAATCCTTATGTGGTGTCTTCTCTCCTTGCTTAATCCTTTAGTTAATAAGCATTCTAGTACTAACTTATTTTCTTAGATTTTGCAGAGCATGGATGGATTGACAGGAGTGAAGTGAAGTGGCAGCTCTGCTCCCTTTTCTTCTCAGCCGCCTACTGTCCCCATCTATCGTATTCATCTCCAATTGACTTATACTATGAGCGGTTTTATTCCTTTACATGTTGGGTTTATAGGTTGATGACATGTACATCTTTATTTTTCACTGTGTAACGTTATGTCCATCCTTTGATTTCGGTACTTTAATCTGATTTGTACTCTGTAACAAATCTGATTTTGTTTCTATAATATCTATTTTACATATTATGAGATCCAATATCAATTTACCTCTTTTCCCACATCATTTCAGTGGGTCATCCCAAAAGAGAGCTTATATATCTTGTTTTCTCTATTTCTTTATTTTATATACATTATGTATTGTACATGCATTCTTAGTGATTGATCTATTCCACACGCATGTAATGTATAACAAGGTTGTTATGCTATGAAAATAATATTAATAATAATAATATACCTTAATGATTAAGGATACTGATTGATCCATTTAGGAAAATTAAAAATAATAAAAAAGTATACGATGGAGATTATTATCACACTAAGTTCTCACTTATGATGAGATTTAAATTGAAATGAGTTCAATTTAAATAATTTAGGGGATTAACATGGTCAATTTGCTAACTGATTTTCCATTCATAAAGAATTTCAGTAACCACAAGATATTTGGTACGTAATAGTTCTAACGAAAAGAGCGGGCCCTTAAAGTATTCAATCGGGATTCTATTGGATTTTTTGGACTTTAAAAAGTCTATGGATTTAGAAAATTCATAGACTTTCTGCAGAGTTTCACAACTTTTTTTTATTGATTTACAAGGATTTTAATAGATTTATAAGATTGTAGAATATATTTTTACATAGACTTTCATAGAATACGGGGTTAGGAATAACAATGGGTCGAGTTGGACCGAACATCCCTATACCCAGTCCCGACATGTAATTTTATGGATGGACCCAAGCCCGACCCATGGCCCAATCGAACTTGTAATTCAAGGTCGAGCTCAGGCCCATGTGGATTGAACGGACATCCATATTTTATTTTTACTTTATTATTTTTTTAACATATTTAAATATATATATATATATAAAATTTATTTTAAAATATATTTATATATTTTAATATTCATTAATATGCCTATAAATTTTATTTATTATACATTAATAACAATGTTGATATTTATATTATTTTACTCATATATTTTATTTAATATGTCTATTAATTTAATTTTATTATATATTAAAAATATTAATTATATTTATATTATTTTAAATTTATGGTTTAATATAAGATATTTAAATATTTGGGTCGGGCCTAAACATTAGCTCAAACCCGACCATAACTTCATCAGGTCGGACTTTGATAGATTTGAGTCGAATTGTGTAAAATTATCATTCCTAGTAGGGACTCGAAATAGGAGACATAAAGTCGGGTTTAGGGATGATATGTGTCGGGCTGGGCCGGACTTCCCTATGCCCAAATCCAACCCGTAGTTATATGCCCAGACCCATATGAATCGAGTGGATTCGGGCCAGACCCGTGATTTTTTTTAAATAATTTTTTATTTTTTATACATAAAAAATATATAATTATTTTTAATTGCATTTTATATATTTTAACATTTATTATACTTTTAAATGTAAATAAATATTAAATCCAAATTTATTTAGTTGTATATGTTATTTATTATATATATATTAATTTATATTTATTATATATTAATTATATTAATGTCGGGTCATACTTGGGTCGGGCGGGGTAAATTTCATCCCTAGTTAGGGTTTGTAAAATTCTTTGAGGAAATCCGTTGAAATATCTGGTTATTAGAAGAGATTTGTATAGTACAATTTATATATATTTTTAAGAGAGAATCCATGAAAATTCATAGACTGTTGAATACTTAAGATTTAAAAAAAAAAATTAAAATCCGTATTAAATACCTCAAGATTTTGAAATATTTTTTAAAATTTAAATTGAATAACCTCATATTTTAAAAGTCTATAAAAATTCTACACAATCCACGGTCAATACACCTAGTCTTAATTAATAATTTTCTAAGATTGAAGCTAATATTATTTAATTTGATATAGCCCAGAGAATTAAATACTTTCCAATTATATTTGTTATACATTTGAATATTACTACCAATCTAGACTTGGCCCACTTAAATAACACCCATCATAATTTAATACATACATTATCAAAATCTAGCCCTTGTGATTAATTAGAGCCTTGCCCATAAATTAATTAAATTGCCGGCCCACTGAATTTAATTAAACCAGACCAGTGAAACAAAATTCTCAGCCCATACGAATTTTAGTTAGGCCTATATTTTTACAAATCCTTAACCTCACTCGGCCGTATCTCTCTCTCAAATTTTCTACGTACTTTCACACTTCCTTTCTCCCAACTCCGGTAGGCCGCCGCTTTCTCGGCGAATTCGCCGGTCTCTCCTCTAGCTTTCACTCCCTTCAATCTCTCTCTTCTCTCTCTCGCCCCCACCTCTCTGGGAAGTCCTCTTCGACAGCGGCAAAGAACAGAAGCCGTCGCCCGACTGCTGCCCTCCTTGCGAGCACGCCGTCGCTAGTCGCCTCTACGGTAATTTCTTTCACTCTAAATCCTCATTTCTTTCACTGTTAATCCATATTTCTTTCACTCTTGCAAACTCTCTCTTCTCTCTCTTTTACCGAGCAGGAGGCATCCCCGATTATTTGGTCGAGAACCACGATTTGGCCGCCCCCTTCCTTTCTAGTTCAGCAATATAGGTAAAACCCTAATTTCGATCCTTGTTTTTTTTTTTTTTTTAAACTGCATGTTTTTATTTCTGCTTGATTTTGGGTTACAATGTGTTCTTGGGTAAATCCTTAATGTTCTCATTTTCAAAATCTTAAATTTATTCGCTACTGTTTTTGTTAGATGAGATTGTTGTTAATATTTCTGCTAAATGCTATCATGTTTGTTTCTTATCAAATTGGTATAGATCCTGATTTACCATTCTGTACTCTTTTGTTGAATCCTGGGTTGTAAGTTTAACTTTCTGTTAGGTTCGAATTCTTGATTAAGAGGATGGTAGTACGAGAATTTGCTTCAAATTTTTCCATGGTTTAAACTGTATTTGGGCAGGACTTCTTCTTTGATGCTTTCTTTCTATCTAATCTATAAGTATTTGTGTTAAATTATGATTTATGTTATTTGTGTTACTCTGAGAGGAGATTATACATTCATATAGACCGAGATATGCTAAGGGCATGCGGAAATTAGATATGTAAATGAGTTGATTTAGTAGCTTCACTCCTCTACTCCTAGACGTTTCAGTATCTATCCATATCCCCATTGTGTGATCATGATGATTGATTTGTGAAGTAAATCTTGGATGGGTCTTATCATGTTTATATAATGTTATAATATGTTTTGTGTGTACCACCTCCTCCTCTCAGATTTTCTCACTCTCAGAACTCTCTTTACTCGATCTCCCACTCTCTTGATTTGCTCTCAATTTTCAGATATTGGAATCCCTAAATTCACTTCTCGCTAGTTTCTGGTGAAGAATTCCTATTTTGGCAAAAATTCCTAGGGCTCGTCTCCTCTACTTCAATTTGAGTTAAAGGTAAAAAATCATAGGGTAGAAACTCAAATCTTGAGATTCTGTATGTAAATACATATTGTGCAGGTTATGATTTTTGTTATATTATAGTGAAATAAGTGTTCTTGGAAAAAAGCCCTAATCTGAGCATGTTGAACATAATAACATTAGATCATTAGGGTTCTTCATCTATATATATTAACTATTTGAATTCATATTTTTGAATAAAACTCAAATTCTTCAAGTGTTGGATATCAGGATTGGTAGAGAAAAACCATTGGATTTGTGGTATATTTACGCAACCTCTTAGAGGGATGAATTTCAAGTCTAATTAAAAGTTCAAAAAAATAAATAACAAAATTAATGTAAAATTCTGTAGAATTATTTCCTTCAAATGCTTTAGAGTGATGCATTTCATATAAAAAGTACTCGAACAAAGAACATAAGAATCAAAACTCACAAAGCTAACTTTATAATTTTAAACATTATAAGAAGATCCATCGTAAAACAATTTTTTAAATAAACTAGAATCCAAGTTCCTAAGAACCACATGTGAAAATATAATTTCTAAAAAAAGAACTTAATGCACCATTCAACCTTCCGTTGGCCTCTGGCCCTCCACCACCAAGAACCTGAAATTTCATAATATGGGTATTGGGTGGTAAACATACAACTATATATTTACATATGTTACAATTTATACTACATATTTGCTTACAAATTTTATTCGATTTGACTAGTATAAGTAAAGTTCACGGACACACAGTGTAATAAAACATTTAAATATCAAAATGATAAGGTTTAATTTTGTGTAAATACATTATTTTTACTAGGTCCCTAATTTATTGTGAAATTGAAAAAATAGGAAAAATATAGTTGATATTAAATTTTATTGGATTTTATTTTTAATTTTAATTGTTTATAAAAAACTTCGGTTAATTCAAATGTTCGGATAAGCGATCCGACTAACCAAACGGTTATCGAAAAATCGAAATTCAAATATATTTGGCCAAAAGGCCCAAAACAGATGCAAATAACCGCAAATTGCGGTTTGAATTAATAACCGAATGAGTTCGAACTTCTACCCCTAATTTTTACACAAAATTTGAATTTTTCATAATTTATTAAAATTTGTTATAAATACTCATATTTTTTTTAAATTTCCTACAAAATCAAATTTTGACAAAATTAGAGTCTTAGAGATGACATGACCTATATGTTGATAATAAGTTCCACAAATAACAAAAATTTTAAGTCTATGTTAAATAAATTTCAAACATATGAATCTTTTAACATAAAATTGGCACCCCAAATTTAAGAAAAATATTTGAGTTTTATTTATAGTTATTGTTGTGTTTGCTCTTGTTATTAAAATTCATGCATAACTTATTTATTCTAATTTAAAACTAAAAAACATATAATGTCATAAATACAAAGAGGTTCTATTAAGATAATAGATATTATGAGGTTTTGCATTAGTAGTGTTATTAAGTTTGAACCGGACACGGAACGTGACCCGCCAAATCCGGTTGAGTAACCCAGATGATAACATAACAGTAAAATTGATAACTAAAGTAGATAATAATGGGAAAGTTAATGAAGTTGATTACTAAAGTAGATAATAACAGTAAAGTTGATGACTAAAGTTCATTTCCAAAACCCTACCAAAACCCCTAACCAACTTCAGATTATTGAATTGCATCAAATCTTGAAATGCTCCGAGGTAATTCCATTCCCAAAATCAATTTATTACTTGAGCTCATCTTTCTTCTTTTCATTTGTAATTCAGATTCTTTGTTGCTTATATTTGAATTTTTATGTTCAGAGATAGAACATTTAAATGCATCGAACTGTGGTGTTGTTGAGCCATAGAGCAATTAGAAGAAGAGTTACAACTGTATTGCAAACTCCAAAATCTCTTGAATCTCTGTTGTTAGATTCTAATCGTGTGTGTTCAAGAAATGGGAATTGGGGTTTTCCTTGTAAAGCATTTACCTTCAGTACTTATTCATTCACGAGGCGGGCACCCGACCCGAATGACCCAGCCACCTTGATGAAGGAGGATGGTGTAGCAGTTTGCTCACAAATGTGGACTGAGAATTTCCGAGAACCAGATAGGACTGTTACTAATCTCACCAATTACTTGAGAAGGTTTGAGTTGTGGGTGTTGGCTTACCAGAAGGTGTGTGCGGATGAGACTGGTTCATACATGCCACGTAGCTCGATCACACGCTCTGCGCTCGAGGACTTGTTGGCACTGCGCAATGCAGTCCTTGATGACAGGTTTAAATGGGGGGCGAGGCTAGAGTTCTTGATTAGATCACCGAAGGACAAGACTGATTATGAATCGTTGTCAAAGAGGAAGATCAAGACGATCTTGACTACCACGCAGCGGGCGGCTTTCCAGGACAGGATTGTGCAGGAGGTACTTTTTATGGTATTGGAGCCAATTTATGAGGCGAGGTTCTCGCAGAAGTCGCATGCGTTTAGGCCGGGGAGAAATGCTCATACAGTGCTAAGGGTGATTAGGAGGAGTTTTGCGGGTTACTTGTGGTATATAAAGGGGGATTTGAGTGCAGTGCTGGATGGTATGAAGGTTGGGATGGTGATCAGTGCTCTGATGCGGGACGTTAGGGATAAGAAGGTGGTTGATTTGATAAAGGCAGCATTGACCTCACCAGTTGTCACGAGTAGGGTTGATGACGGAGAGAAGAAAAAGAAAAAGAAGAGAAAGTATCAGAAGAAAAGAGTCCTAGCAGAGGACGAGCCAAAGCCGGATCCATATTGGTTGGAGTCATTTTTTGGGTTTGCACCAGAGGAGGCGGAGATTCAACCTTCTTGGGGTCATTGTGGAATCCTTAGTCCACTTTTGGCTAACATATGCCTTGATGAATTAGACCGCTGGATGGAGGGCAAGATTAAGGAGTTTTATAGACCGTCCACTAGTGATGTCATATGGAACAGTCCCAATGGGGAGGCAGAACAAGGAAATACATCTTGGCCGGAGTTTGTTCCTACGAGTGGTCCAGATAAGACTAGGAAAATCGATTACATACGTTATGGCGGTCACATCTTGATTGGAGTTAGAGGACCTAGGGCGGATGCAGCAATTCTGAGAAAGCAATTGATAGAGTTCTGTGATCAGAAGTATATGCTAAAACTAGATAATGAGTGCCTCCCTATTGAGCATATAACTAAAGGCATCATGTTTCTTGACCATGTATTATGCCGAAGAGTTGTGTATCCTACCCTTCGATATACAGCTACTGGTGGAAAAATTATTAGTGAGAAGGGTGTGGGAACGTTGTTGTCAGTTACGGCTAGTTTGAAGCAGTGCATTAAACAATTCCGGAAATTGAGTTTCCTCAAGGGGGATAGAGATCCAGATCCACAACCTTGTTTTAGAATGTTTCATGCTACACAAGCTCACACTAATGCTCAAATGAATAAGTTTTTGTCAACCATGGTTGAGTGGTATAGATATGCGGATAACAGAAAGAAAATAGTAAACTTTTGTTCGTACATCCTTAGGGGCTCGCTAGCAAAGCTTTATGCTGCAAAATACAAACTGAGGTCAAGAGCTAAGGTATACAAGATTGGGGCTCGGAATCTGAGTCGTCCTTTGAAGGAAAAGAAAGGCCAATCACCAGAGTTCCATAATCTGTTGAGAATGGGTCTTGTGGAATCAATTGATGGACTCCAGTATACCCGAATGTCTCTAGTACCTGAAACAGACTATTCTCCGTTGCCCTTAGGTTGGAGACCTGATCATGAAAAATCGTTACTTGAATATATAAAGCTTGAGGACTCGAGAACTCTGGAGGAGCAAATAAACTGCCTTAAGGAACTTGGCCTGGTTTCGCCTCAGGATTATATTTCAATGCTTGTATGGAACTACAAAAAGAATGCCATTTCAGTAGATCAAGGATATATGCTAAGTAGTGTGGATGGATTAAAAAAAGAACCTGGCTTATTGGGCTCAAATGATGAAAGCATTGATGAAGATAAGGAAGAAAATATTAGTGCAGCACAAATGTAAGACATCAATTAATCACTTTCTGTTTAGAGGGGAAAAAAGAAAGTAGCCAAAAAAATTGAAAAAGAAGAGAATTATGTCCCCCATTTTAAAAATGTTCAAATTTAGCCACTTTTGAGTGCATACTTGTTCCAAAGAGTTCAAGCTTTTTTTTTTTAACATACTGTCATGAAATTGTGGTTATCATTAAGTATTTTAAATGCCTATGAAAGAAAATTGAAAAAAATCCTCATATGGAAACATTGCCAGCTTTACAAGATGTGCTGCAGGTAAATCATTTGCTCTTATTGCAGATTGCTGCATTATTCAACTGTAGGATGATTAATATAGTATCGTTAATGGCATGAAAAACATAGTATTGCTAAGATTGGATGCATTTTGACCAATTTGGGATGTGTTTCATAAGAATAAGCTAGCATTATTGTATTATGAAGGACATGCATTATGAAGCAATATCTATGCTTGGTCATATATCTGCCTGAATGATTAGAAATAATATTGCAGCGGATAAAATATCTCACGGAAGTATGGTGTCCATTCACTCTGAAAAGTGGCTTCACTGACTGCCATGATTGTCGAGGTAATACTGCAGTTGAGTACCAAATTTATCTTCTAATTCGTTTACTGTAACACTTCATGATTTTGTACTGCCTAAGCAACAGTCTTCTTTGCAAATGGAAACCACGCTATTGATGGAGAAAGGCTCTGACTTATGTAGCATATTTTTCTATGGAATTTGGAAGCCGTTCTGTCTTCATCAGGTAATGTTATTTCAGAATCACATCATAGTTTTTGTATTTATCTGGGTTTGAGTACAATACACGAGTAACCCTTTTTTTCACAAATCTTTATGGATGTCTTTGCTGATAAAAAAAATTGTTTTCTGCTTTACCATATTGCAAGTGTTAAGGCTCTGAAGCTGGTAATAATAATCGGTATGAAGAGGGACAGGAGCAACTGTAACAACTGGGACTTGAATAAAGCTTGTGGTGATGCTGATTGAAAATGTTATTATGAAGTTGACTCTATCAACTAACTGGGTCTGTGGAAGAGGTGAAGTGGTCTTAAGGTCTTTCTGCTATTACTTTTTAGCTTACTTGACTTGTTAAGTTTCCTGGAACAATCATATAGTCATGGGAGAAATTTTGGCATGTAATTTAACTTTTTTATGTCTATACGCTCTAGATCCTGATTATGGTTGCTTATATTTACGAAATGGAAGTATGGACTATAGAAGTGTTTCCTCATTTTTTTTTCCGTCTTCTAATGCTGGATTTCTGGCCACTTAGAGATTTGGTGCTTCTACCAGTTTTTGATTAATTTTTCTATTTGCTCACTACTAGAACTTATTCACTAATCGCTATTTACAAAATATTGTTATTGATGCATTTATCAGATATGAAGATCATATGCATATCCCAGTCAAGTTGTTACTAATATCCACTTTGATAGAACAGCTTCAACAATGAAGGGAACTGCGGTTTAGTTACTATATTTTTAGTATTTTCCATTATTTGAATTAGTTAGTTCCAATAATTAAGTACTTATGTTTAGTTGAATTAGTTAGGGCTTAGAGTTTTTATTATTAGTATTTTATAGGTGATTATTAGAGTCTAGAAATCAGATTGGAATTATTATTTGTATCGGCTTTGGCTTGGGCGGAACTTCGGTTACGAGCTTTTCTATCTTTTATTTTATTAATTCCATTTGATCATTCCCCACATTCGTTCTTCGTGACTTACTCTCTATTTATTGGTCCGACCTACCGGATACCGACATGTTGACGCATACCGAACGTATTGCAGAGGTAGAGAGGTCCGCGAGGAGTCTCAAATCCATAGTCGAAGAGCTGGAGAAAAAAATGGCCACCTTCCTCGCAAAACTGGATGCCTTAGCCGACAATCCTCCCTCCTTAGGTGCTGCAGGAGGCGGTGAGTCCTCGGATGCCGTATGCAGCAACGCTGCCTTAGACCTCGTCGCACCAGCCACCGGCACCACGCCCAACGTCTCGGCAAGGGTGTCTGCCGCTCTGCTTCCTCTGAGCCCGACGCAACTTCCACTGCACCAACTTGATACACCACGGGTTTACCAGAGGCCTCACCACCAAGCGCCTGGTCTACCTTAAGCTCGATTTCAATTCCAATTTGCGACGTGCCTCAATGCCGAGGGTGGGATACCCATTGCAAACAACCGTACGAGCTTTGTTCACACCACCACAAGGGATTGGTCGTTGATGGTGAATGCGGATGTTCTGGTCTCCAATTTCTCCGGACAGAAATGGAACGATCGGTGGCAGCGGCAATTGATAGAACAGCAAAGAAGGGAACTCAGCGGATTAGTTAACATATTTTTAGTATTTTCATTATTTGAATTAGTTAGTTCCAATAATTAGGTACTTATGTTTAGTTGAATTAGTTAGGGCTTAGGGTTTTTATTATTACTAGTATTTATAGGTCATTATTAAAGTCTAGAAATCATAGTGGAATTATTATTTGTATCAGCTTTGGCTTGGGCGGAACTTCAGTTTTTCGGCTTTGGCTTGGGCGGAACTTCGGTTCCGAGTTTTTCTATCTTTTATTTTATAAATTCCGTTTGATCATTCCCCACATTCGTTCTTCGCGACTTACTCTCTGTTACACTTCAATTATGATTATAGACTCTGTGAGGCATGAAAAGGATTATTGGCATTTAGAGTTCCTTTTTGCAGGTCAGATGTTCTTGTCAACTTGCTACTATTAAGAAGTAACGAGAAAAATTGGTGTTGAATTTTGGCTAGATGTTAAGCATATAGAACGCTTTGATTGATATTTTGTCGAAACTACATCAATGGGAAACTTATGCCGTTCATTTAATGACAAGACAGTCGATGGCCTTTTGTTTTTCTTATGACCTCTCTGTTACTTTGTTGCCTTGTGCAGCTTGATGAAGGATAATATGTAAAATTTCATATCTAGTTCTATCGAGCATGTTATTTTGCTGGTTCTAAATCAACTTGTTGGCGAGATATCCTTTGACCTCCGTTCAACTATTGTTAGTGAGCTTCTGGAAATTTGGTTTCCTCTCACTTGTAATAAAATTAGAGATTGATCTGGTTGGCTGGATGTAAGCTTTTGATTTCATATAGCTTAATATTTTGTAATCATTCATAGGGAACATTTCAAAGCTTGATTTTAAACTCGATTTAGTGATTTTTGTGCAAATTATTACTTTGCTATGAGTGTAAATAGAGTATCAAATCTGTAAACTCTCTACCCCACATCACTGAAATTGCTGAAATTTTAGACACATTCGTGGAGAAAGTAGTCAATTAAAATTTAGTGTGCCTTCCTCATTTGACAATGACAATGACAATGACACTATCGAAGAAGACGGTACAAGGAGAAGGGTATGATTATGTACTGGTATTTATTGTATTTGCATTTTGAGATGATTTGGTAGTTTTGGAATACTCGATTTTGTGTATCTATATAAATTTATTTGATTTGAATTTACTTTCAAAGTGCACATCAATTTTAGGTTTAGAATTATACATGCATTAGGTGATTATAAAATTTGCATTGTGAGAGGATATAGTTGTTTGCAATACACAATTTTGTGTACATGTATTCAATCTATTTAGATTCCTACTTCTAAATTATTAAAAAACAATTGAGATGTTTTAGGGGTTTTCATGTGAGAACTCTGTCCCTAAGTAGAAACTTGAGAGCTTCTGTGATGGGTACATTATTAATAATCAATGGGTTAAATATAAAAGCATAGTTGTATGGTTTAATTCAACAATTATAAACGTGGTTTTGTTTAGTTTTCGCAACTGTCAGAAACCAAAATTATGGGGACCATGTTTTCATTAATTATTATATTCACTCCATTAATTTATCTATTAAACTCATCATACTCACGGACATAATGTTAACTCACGTTCATGTTCTTTTATTTTAGGTTCCAGCAGATTTTTTTTAGCGAAATTCATGTATTTATTGTATAATTTCTTCTTTCTCACTATACATGTAATACTATATTGATTTGCTAGTTTCTTCAAATTGTGGCGTCACCCTTTAACTGAAATTTTAATATGCACTCTCCATGTATGCTTATTTCTATCATTTTTTTACTTATGTTAATTGATAGTAGTCTTTGATTTATGCATTCATATTTGAGTTTTTGAGCACATACTATTTAAATTATCTTTTTATTTACAAAATTGTTGGATTTTCTTTAACTTAGAACCAAATAAGGATGGAAACTTTCCTATGAAGCACCGATACAGATATGGATACGATACAGGGACGAAAATACATCAAATTTCGAAAAAATAAGATACGAATACATTAAAAATACGTTTATTTTTTAATATATTTTATTTTTATTAATATTATAAAATTTCAAATATATATAAATGATATAAATTATTATTATTTGTTTAAAATAAATGTAAGCTTAGTCTATAAATATCAAAGCTGAAAATATAAATCATTAACTAGTTATATAAAAAAAGTAAAAATAAGTTAACTCTAACCTTACATATCAGCTTTTCTCTTGAGCCCATCTACTTACTATTTCTCTTTTTTATACTCTCTCAAGTTATACTAACCGTAAATACCAGTCGACCCCTTCACCCTACGTATTCACCATTTCTATTTCTTCTTCTACTTTCTCTAGTTAACCCTAATCAATTAGATACCCACCGTCCCACCCCACCCCATCTACTCACCATTTCTCCTTTTTCTTCTCTCTTCTCTGTGTCAATATTCGCCGCCACCCCCCAATATTTCTCATGTGTCAAATTTGTCTTTCTCTTGTACAAATGAAGCGAATAGTGGCACGTGACATGACAACCACGCTCATGGCGACAATGCAAGTGACCCATGCTTCCATATGAGTGAGGGGAAGAGTCATCAAAGAGAGAATAGAAGGTGAAATGGAGTTTCATGAGTAAAATACGTGGGGACTCGAAACTCAAAATTTATGGTTCAAAATATGTATTTTCAAACGTATTTTGTTCGTTTTTTATGTTTTTTAATTATAAATAATTATTAAAAAATACATTTTTAATACGTATTTTGGACGTATTTAGAATATATTCGTATTTAATACGTATTTTTGGGATACGTCACCCATTTTCACATATTTGTGCTACATAAATTTTTTCATTAGTTTGTCTAATATTAACCTAGCTTATCATTTGTACATATTCGAATGTTTGTGCAAGAAGTAATAGTGTTAGAGTTGATATTTCGATAGATCATAAACTGAGTATCATGTACCGCATTGTTCTTAAGATTTGAAATCTTATGTTAGGCAAAAGTTTTGTTCATTAGAGGATGAAATACAATTTTATAAGGAGTATGCTTCTACCACTGAATTCGATGTGAGGCTTGGACATGTGAAAAGAACACCTAACGGGAAGACCAATATATGGAAGTTCGTTTATTGTAATCAAGAGGAGTTAAACATGCAAAATGTGACGAGAAAAAAGATAACACTGAAATTCTTGAAATGAGAAGTTGTAGGGTATCTACGAGAGTGGGATGCATGACTCGTTTAGTGCTTAAGTATAGTATAAACAATGAATATTTTGTTAAATATTTTAATGACACTCTCATTATTTGATGCATGATTCTTATAGACATGAATTTAAACTTGCATATCATAATTTTATATTGACATGTGCTAGAGCCAATATTGGATCTATGAAGTCATATAAACTATTTAAGAAAGTTGTTGGGGGTTATTTATATGTAGGGCTGCAAACGAGCCGAGCTACTCGGGACATACTCGGTGCTCGATTCGGTAAAAGCTCGTTCGAGCTCGAACTCGTTAACAAACAAGCTGAACTCGAGCCCGAAATCAAGTTCGACTAAATTAACGAGCCGAACTCGAGCAGTATGGTATTCGACTCGTTTTGCTCACGAACATGTTCGGCTCGTATATTAATCGAGCTTGTTCGCAAACAGGTTCACAAACTCTTAATCGAACCTCTAATTGAGCCTGTAAACGAGCTCGAACTCGAGCTGAATTTCATTTTAGTTTATGTTCATTTGAAATATTATTTAAGTGCATGTTAGGTTTAATTTTCATTTGCTTATGATTCAAAATTAATAGTTTCGTTATGGTAAAACAATTGCTTTTATTTATTTATGGAAATTTATTGGTTATACTCCAAATCGTTTTAGTGTGTGAGATCAATTTTGGTAAAAGGAGAAAATAAATTATGTTATTGAAACAAAATCAATTAATTAATATGTCTTCTCTAGAGGTGAAATTAATTTATCTTCCCTCCTCAATTTTTGTTTGTTTTCTTTCATCGGTTATTAAATATCAAGAATGAATAATACTATATAATATTGTTGTGCACTTTAATATAATAACATACAAGAATAAATAGTGGATTGAGATAACAAGTTTATTTTATATTAATTCAAAAAACAAACAAATATTGAAACAAAAGCAAGCAAACCATGGGGTCCTTTAATTTCTATTTGATCAAACAACTGACCTAGATCACACCTTGAAACATAAAAAACATAAAAAAGAAATTAATGTTAAATTATATATATATATATAATTTATATCAATAATTATAATGTATTAAAGAAAATAAAAACAATCAAAAGTTACTTACTCTCCATATCTTAAAACAAATTGTATAATATGAATGTGGACACATCATTCTTGGATCGAAAAGTTTTATCAACTCTTTCGTGTGAATAAAATTGAGAAAAGAGAACATTTCATTAAATAAATTAAAATATTTATATTGATAATTAACTAAATGAACTAAGAAACACAATGTTTTCCAGTAGCACATCTCAAGTGTATAAAAGAGTATAGAATATCAAGAATTACCCTTTCGAGCTTCAAGAACTCGACAATCTCCCGTAGCACCACAATCCATTTACCCTGCAACCGATGCTCGATCCCAAGATTATCAGGATAAAGTTCCCCCAACGACGAGTGTGGTTATCTTTTGACCAGGCTACGTCTCGTTGGCCTCAACCTTTTTCTTCCCGACTTTTTCATATGGTGTTAGAACATAAAATGTTATATTTAGAGTCACAGCCTATAATCACATATACAAAAACAATATTTGTAAAAACACAAATTTTACATAAAAGATCTATTAATAGTTAAGGGTTCTAAATTGATTAGGAAATTATACTATATTCTTGAAATTAATATATATATATATATATATATATATATATATATATATATATATTGTACCTCAATAGTCAATAAAACATATTTGTTTATCTCTTCACAATGGAAGAGTTGACAATGGAACATCTTTATCTCCAAAACAATAGATGCGGTCATATTTCATATTTCTTCTCCTACGTCCACTATATTCCTACGATCAACAAAAGGAAGTGAATAAAATAATAAAATATTATTTTATACGTTTTTGGTCTCGTTTTCATTATATGTGCGGTTTCATAATTTGTTCAAGTTGATGTTTTGGTTTTCCAAATGCTACATTGTAGGTAAAACTCAACAGAAAATGGTTAACGAGCCTTGACAAGAGAAACGAGACCAAAAGACGAAGAAAATGGGCAAAATCGTGGGTTGGACCGAAGATGGACGGCTAGCGCTCGCTAGGCCAAAGGGCTGGATAAGACAGAACTGGGGGCTAGCGGTCGCTAGCCCCTAGCGACTGCTGGCCCCTGGAACGTTTAGAAGACAGAACAGTGGGGTAGCGCTCGCTACCCCATTGCAGCCAAACCTCAGCCAGTGAGGGGGCCTAGCGAGCGCTACCCCCCCAGCGCTCGCTAGCCCCCTGCTTCAGTCAAATACCCAGCGAGCCAAGGTAGCGCTCGCTGCCCCCTAGCGAGCGCTACCCTGGCGTGATATTACTCTCCTATTTAATGCCCACGCGTGATTCTTCAGAGGATCTTCCTTCACGTTTTTTATTTCTAGTCTAGGGTTTAGACCACGAGAGAAAACACTTTTTAGTCTAGATTTTATTTCTTGTTCGTTCTTCAATTCAGTTGTGGATTCGTTCGTGATTCAAACCCGTAGTACTTTAATGCATTATTTTTCCTTTCTATTCGTGAGTTCTTTTACTGCTTTCTTCATTGCTTTATGATTTATTTCCTTTCTATTCTTTATTGATTAATTTCCAATTCAGTAATATAAATCTTTCAATCATGTTAATTAATCAATGCAAATCATGTTTCAATTTAGCTTTCTTAATTCATTGTTCTTAGATTTAGGATTTAATTACTTTATTAGTTTTCACCTAGATCATTAATTAGATTAAAAATCCAAAACCCTCTCTTTTTAATTGCTTTCTGTTTGCAACATAGATATAAGCCCTGCTTAGCCTTCCTTGAGAATACCACTTAGGGTTAACTTATTAATATACAACGAACTCGTACTCTTGTGAGCAATTTAATATAATAAATTGGAAGTATATCGGCTGAAAATATTCCTCGTGCCCGATACTGAGTTCCTTTATCGGACAGTGGGTCTGGTCTAAACAATGTCACATACTGACAGTTTAAAATAAGTTGAAACAAATATAAATTATTTTTTCAAAAAATATATATATAAATAAAAAATTGTGACACATACAAACACACACACACACACACACACACATATATATATATATTATATGAAAGTACAACTCAGAAAGAGAAGGTAACAAACATGGCGGGGTTGCATCAACGCAGCTGGAGGTTCGAGTGGTGGTGGAGGGCGATATGATCTTATAGGTTGAGCAAAGAAGACACCATTCAACCTTTCACATCGATATTTCTCGTCCCAAACAATTTTGTTCTCCATATCCCTATATGAATATCGAGAAGAAGAAGATGAAGATAAAGAAGATATGTTTGTGTGCAAAGTTAGTTTTGTTAGGGTTTGTTTTAATGAGAATAAATGTTTCTATCATTGGTTTGTTATTTATTATATTTATATATTGAGTTGCAAACAAGTTCATTTCCTATAATTGTAAACTGTGTAGTGGATCCATAATCATGGAAGGTTACACAGTCAGCTCCTTTGTAGGTCAAAGCTCACAGTCTAGACAGACTAGGACAGTTTAGTCGGTAAAGGTTGCGATATCATTTGATGCGAGAGCTGACCATAGCCCGCAGAATGATATCGGTATGTATAAGCTGACACACATGTTTTTCGTATACATATTGAGAGGTTTCACAGTGAGATAAGTTCTATGTGTTGTTGCTTAAAAAGAGGTCTCGAAAATTAGTTATTTCTTAATCTGTGACGATGACATTAGTATACGCGACTGATTAAACGCTGTTTTAACTCATCTTTACTTGTGGGTTTTTCGTAGCCATATATAGTGATGTCTCGAGCATTAGTGATTGGTTTAGCGAAAACTGTTTGACTGTCAGTCGCATGGAATCGCATCTCGGTGACACGAGTTGATTAAATCCACGTGGTGTGTTCAGAAATGTTTGTTGCATTAGTAACCCGACCGGTTGTGTCACGCCCCCAAATTCCGAAGGACAGTTCAATTGGGGCGTGACTGTGGGGTGTGATAAAAGCAACTAGAACAAAAGGAATAATTTTGGAAGACAACCAAACCTGAACCAAAACTTGAAGTTACATGAGTAAAAATACTGTTTTTAAAAGCTCTGGTTCATGAAGTCAAGCTATAAACATTTAACACTATCAAAGAGTGTTGCAGCGGAAGACTTAAATTGGAAACACATATATGAAGATATGTGTTCGTACTCTGAATAAAACATCTGACAACCAAGCAACTCTTCTCAGCACCGCCGCCAAAGCCACCTGTCTCAACCTGCAAGTTTTTGGAAATACAAGCAGGGCTGAGTATTGGAATACTCAGTGGGTTATGCCGAAAACCGTCATAACTATCTTTTTGTCATGCATCACAGTATAACACAATGGTTTTCCATGAAATAACTTGTGTATACTAAACATTCTTTTCTTTCATCAACATTTGGGTGCACCCCCATTTTCTTTCATTTCTGTATTATCCATATCTGTAACTACGCTGGGGAAGGTGGCCACCTTCCGCAAACGCATCCCTTCCCGGAACCGGCCCAAAGGGCTCACAGTCCACGGCTTCTGTGTACACTAACCTTGACCAACACATGGCTCAAGATCCGATCGATTACATACGTTGGCAAGCCAACACAGATAGGCATCATACATAAAACCGTAAACATTTTATGCATGACAATCATTCATTCAACTTGCACTATGATAATTATGCTTTAATACAGCAAAATTTATAGTTTGTAGTAAAACCCACCTGGTTTTCAAGTGGTTGAGTTTCTACTGCTTTACTTTCTTGTTCATCGGTCTCCTCCTCACGCTTGACCTTCAGGTAACAAGCTAACTTATAAAAAGATTCGAGTCTTAAGGGAAATAACTTCTATTCTATTCCTAGCTCGAATTCATTAACTTATAACGTACATCTTATAAAGAGTACTAACAAGGAGGGAATTATGAGGTTTTGAACATAACGTGATCATAAATTTCGACATGACCTCTACGTTCATTTAAGCTTAACCCTTGTTTAACCAAAACGAGTAAACCAACTAACACACATCAACATTGCCCCATTCAACTCTCTCTCGAGTGAGGACTCCGTTTCTCCACTCGAACTTATCCCAACTAAATCTCAAATCGTAACAACAACAACAAATCAACATTTCAAACATTTCAACATTTCCACTTTTCAAATATTTCCACCTGTGCAGTCCGAGTTAAACACGATTTTGAACGTTCAAAATTACTTCAAAAATTCTAAATTTCGAGATATAAGTTCAAGACATTTAAAGGAACAACTTTTATTTAGAAAATATTTTCAAAATCATTTCAGAAAAATTCATAAAAATTCGGGAATCAATCCCCTGTTTCACGTTTGAAATACAACGTTGAAAACTGCGCAGTCTAGGTTCGTGTTGATTTTGGGCACTCAAACGTACTTCGAAAAATCTGAAATTTCACAAGAACATTATAGACACATAAAGGAACAACTTTCATGAAGAAACCATCTTCAAATTAGCAACCAAAAAATACGAAATAATTCGAGCAAAACAGTCACGTTTTTGCCTAATTTTCCTCGATTCTTGAATTTTCTTTCGTTTCTATGTTCTCTAACGTTATACGAACCATAATAATGCTACACAACATAAAATCGAGCCTTCCTACCCTTCCAACTAGACAATAATCTCGAAAATTGGCTAGGGAAAAAGAATAAGAAATTCTAAATTTTAAACCGTAGAATCGAAGCTTAAGGTGTTACCTATTCATATCCGAAGTCGGTTCGTGAATTGGAGCTCGTTTGCACCTTGAATCGACAAGCTCTTGCTCTCCAAAAATGGAGACTTCTCTCTCACTCTCCCTCTCAAACTCACGTGGATGAATAAAGAAGGAGAAGAAAAAGAAAGAAAGGAGAAAGAAGGAAGGAGGTGTGGTGGTTCATTGTGGACCAAGGATTTAATTAAACCCGATATAATAACGTACTAATAGTCCGGGTTCTCGACTTCTCGATAAAATAATGTTCTCGGAAACATTCCGGAAAATCACGGCTCTCTTAGAAAAATATTCAGGACTTAACTTTAAAAGATAATAAAATTATCTCGTCTCGTTCGAAACGATGAATAGTGATTTCTCAATAAATACATCATTCTTCCGAAAGTCGGAATTATTAACTTTTCACCTTATCTCCGTATCGTAAAATAATTGAATGGAAAAACAGACGCTGCTTCGATACGAGTTATCGAACTTAAATTATGACGATAAACATCAAACCGAATTTTCTCGGTTTCTTTCTCGATTTCAGAAATTTCTGAAATGACTTTTAACTCACATTAGGAGTTCTATTCTTTAATACGAGTCTTTAAACTTTTAACGGATCTTGAATCCCTCGTTTATTCATAAATTTTTCTTTTATTCGGGTTCTTAATTATCGGGGTATTACAGGTTGGAATTTATTCCATATGCAATAATCAAAGTCTAAACCGAATCACTCACGGATAAATATATTAATTAATTATAAGTTGTCAGCAAAGTCAATTAATTAATGGATTTAGTTAATCTTAAATGCGGAAAATAATTAATTACAAAAAGGGTTACATCTGTAACTTTAATGGATAAAGATAATTCAATATCTATTCTATAGTGAAGTCGATAAATATTTATAATGGAATTACATTTTATTACGTTTTCATATAGTAATTAATTTGAGAGTTAAATTAACTTAATGTAATACTCCCTCCGTCCACAAAGAACTTGCACACTTGGGTCGGGCACAGGTTTTAACGAATGTTATAAATGTGTTGTGAGTGGAGTAAGGGTCCCACAATATTTATTAATTAACTATGTGTATGTGAGTTGGAGAAAAGTTAGTGGTTGATTGATAGTGGAATGAGGGTCCACTTTATTTATAGTTAAGTATGTAATGTGAGTGATTAAAAAGGTAATGGTGGGTCCAACAATATAGGTATAATTATTAAAAGTAGAAGTGTGCAAATTTTTTGTGGACTTAATAAAGTGCACAAATGTGCAAGTTCTTTGTGGACGGAGGGAGTAATTAATTTAAGTTTAAGTATAATCAAGACAATTAATTAAATTTAATTGGATCAAAATGACTTGAAAATTAATTAAATTAAGTTATGATTTTGAATTGGTCAAATTAATTTTGAATTATTCAAATTCAAACTAATTTGAATAATAGATGAATTTGTTGGAGATAAAAGTGGGATTAAGTTCTATTTTTTGAGGGTCTTATCCATTCATTTTAGAAACTCTAACCTAACTCAAAATATCTATATAAATAGGTGAGAATAGGAGTGGCGGATTTTCCTACTTCTACACCTAAGGAAAATCGGCCATAGAGAGATTAACTCTCTCTATAATTTTCAAATATTATAGAGCTTTCCATGCTCTAATTTTTCGTTCTTCTTTCTCTTAAAAACATGATAGATTATTGTCCACACAATAATCAAGTTGTAGATTAAGAATAGATTAGAAGTTTCCAAGCTTGGATCGAAGGAGATCAAGGAGATCCATCGGAGAGGATTGCAGTTAGTTATTGACGACTGAATTAGTCTCTCCGCAAGAGAATGACTAGCTAAGGAGAATGTATATTCCACAATTAATTATCCTATGTGGTATTATATGTCAAGAATTAATTATTTATTTAATTTATTAAACTATTGATCCTGCGAAATTACGAGCCCTCCATACGGGTTCTATCAGTTGGTATAAGATCCGGTCACATGATTTTAATTTATTGCATAAATTGATTTAATTCTTTGTTTGATTTGTCTTTGACCGCAGTTGATATTATGATGCTAGATTTAAATTCAAGCATTATATTTGTCATGACCGCACTCTATAAAGGATAGCAAAGTCGGGGATACCGTGATTAAGTGGATGGTATAAAGAAGTGGGAAAGAAATGGGGATAACACGATGATCTGATTAAAGCTTCGATAGAAAGTGGTTCATAACATGAAAATCGGTACAAAGTAACCGATACAAAATACTTGAGTCAATGAACGAAATATATCAAGATATTGAATACTGAGTTGTTCAAAATATTAGATTGAGTGTCTACAGTGGAATTAAGATCTATAATTAAAGTTTACATGTATGAAGACATGCAAACCCCCAAGAGTTACTACATAGAGAGTTCGACAAAACCTTCGCTGAGCACTCCCCTTTTCATCACAGCTCAACCTGCACATTTATAAATACATTTAGGATTGAGTACAAAAGTACTCAGTAGACACATGCCGAAATCACATTCATACATATATAATTGTCATGTCATTTCAAATGAAGCATATGGATTTTGTCTTTAAAGAACATATGTTCACAAAATCCTTTTTTTGAAATCTTAAGGTTCGATTGCAATCTAAGTTCTTTAGTAATCTACCATATCTGTAACTTCTGTGTGTCAGAAAGGAGGCCTCCTTCCACGAACACTCGACCTGCCAACCCGCTAAAATGACTCACGGTCCATTGTATACACTAGCCCAAGTAGGATATTTATCTCACTAAGACCCAAATTCGATTACTTTAACTTAACTGAGCAAATAAGTATCATACAAAAATACAAAACATTTTGTGGCAAGACAATACTTTCAACATATTTTTTGATTCAAAAGCTTTTTGAAAAGAAATAAAATGAATTCTAAATAAGCGCACATATTTTTGTTTGTGTAAGAAAGCACACCTGATTCGCTTCTTTTCTTACTAAAATTCGATCTTCTTCAAGCTTAATAATTCCTCCTTGCTCGACCTTAATCGAAATCACGAATAAGGTATTCGATTCGAGTATGTATTTTTTAATAGGAAGGAAATACCTTTTAGTAATTCAAATATTATTCTCGTCTCTTAAATAGACTTAGTACTCGAGTATTTAAATTCTTCTCTTATAATTATTTCATATAATCTTTAAATCGATGTACGATTATTAAATCCTTATCTAATTCTTTAATCAATGTAATTAATTAATAACGGATCTTAGAACTAATATTAAATATCTTAGACTATTCTTTTAACTTGGATCATAATAATTAAGTAACTATTTATTATATTTAACTTAACAAGTTAATATATATCTTAAAGTGTTAATCTTTTGAACATAATACTACTTGCTTAACAAGCCCAACACTCAGTAAATACTTCTAGGCCAACAATACAAAGTTCAACCAAAATAAATAAATCCATATTAGTAGAACAAGGCCTATAATTCGGCCCACTCGATATTAATATTCAGCTCATCTCTCGGCCCATAAAACTCAGCCCTTGACTGAACTTTTCAACAAAAATGAATCACACTAATCCTAACTATTTTCACCCTTGTTCGTTTATCTTTTCTGCACAAACACACACACACACGTGTCTCTCTCCCGCTCTAGATTCTTCTTTCTCTACAACACTCACATTGCACTCCTTCAACACACAGCACACATGTCTCTCTCCCTCTTTCAATTCTTTTCTCAGTTACACGCAGATACCTCCTTCGATCTATCTCACTCTCGGTTTCTCCCTATCTCTCATGACTGGAATGACGAAGGGCTACCCGGAGTGCTGTAACCGCCGCCGGTCATCTCCCTCACGGTAGTCCTCTATCTTGAATTATAATCTCCTACTGGATTTTTAATTCCTATATATTTTTCCATCTCTCAATCCCCTCACTCCTCTCTCTGTTTTTGGTAAGAAAGCTTTGTCGTAACATTCTCAACTCTTTTCTCCTTGTTCAAGTTTTATCTCCTAACTAAAACTCTCTCTCGGTTCCATCATTCTCGGTTGTCTATCTCTTGGTTTTCGGCTCTCAGTTGAAATGTAGCAGCGGTTGCCGCCGTGTTTCTACAGCCGTCGCCCCTTGCCGCCGCTGCTGAAGCTCTGCTCGATTTTACATGGGTAAATCCTAAATTCACTTTTTAGTTTTTGTGTTTGAAGTTTCTAATATTTTTGTATTCTGCATGTTTAGTTTGTTGTTGGTTTTGGTTAAATCTGAATCCTTGGGCAAAAACCATAGTTCTATTCTGAATCTAAACCTGATTTCTCCCTTGTATAGTTTCGATTTTTTTGGGTAGTATAAAGGGCAAAAGTACTAATCTTTTTAAGTCTGAGTTCATGTTAGACCACTGACCCATTTTCCTTTTCTGCTCCATTGATTTTGGACGAGAGAGAGATTCGGTAATTGACTGGGTATGACTTGTTCAATGAAAGTGTTTCTGAAGATTGGGTGTCATCTGAGATAGTCTCTGTATATTAATTTATCTAAACATGTTTTTTTTTATGTTCATTATTATTTCTTGGGTTTTCTGAAATTCTGGTTAAATGGTGATTTGGTTTGTGTAGTGATGTTTTCTTGATGTATTTTGTTCTACTAATTTGTTTTGTGTGGCTGATTATGATACTAAGATTTATGGTTATGTCTTTGTTGTGGGATCTGAAACTTCTAACATCTTTTGAACTTATAGACTAAGTTCAATATTTTGCTTAGGTTAAGCTTTGATATTTTGCTCTAAAACTATCCATTCTTTAAATATGTCTATATCCAAGAGTGTACAGTTTGGTCTCTAACTCAATATGAACTTTTACTCTAAGTTCAATATTCTATAATTCTATTTCTTTAAGTGTTATAACATATTAATATTTCTGGACTGACTTTGAAACTACCCTAAGTTTAAATCTTATGTTCTACAATATGAGGATATGTAAAGGTTTATTAACATGCACCTTGTTTTCTAAATAATTTAAAAGAAAACAAAATCTCAGTTGATTTTTCAATCTCTTAATATCTGGAGAAGCTTTAAGTTCACAGCTTATGTCTTGGATTGTGTCTTTTAAATTTAAAGTTTGCTAATTCTAAATCTTGAACTTAGAATCATTTAGAAGCTTTTAAACTTCAACATGAAATCTTATAGATGGGTAGGTTGTTTCTAAGCTTAACTGAGTTCTAAAGTTAAGACTCAAAAGAGAGCATAACATACTTTTCTTAGTTTCTGAAATTTGTCTTAGTAAAGAAGATGGTTTGAATTTAACACTTAAAAGATTAAAACTGAAAATAAGATACTTGTACCTTAAGTACTCATAGCCGTTCTGCTTTTGAGATGCTTGAGCACTTCTTGTTGGATAATGATTTGGGCAGGGCTTCTTCCTTAATATCTTTCTCTCATATTTCTAAGTGTTTCTGGGACTGACTTTTATGAGTGTTTAAAGTTGTATTTCTGCTGAATTGTTAAGATATATAAATAGGGGAATTCGTATGTTCTGCTGCATATATAGATATTTCATAAATGCCCTTGAGTGTTTAAATCCTTGAATATCATTCATCCCCTCATATATCTCTATTTTCAGTCTACATAAGCCTACTACATCTACTACTGCAAATCTATTACTATACATCTAGTACTGCAAATCTGACTTTTGTGGCATGGCTAATCATTATTTAATGTGTAGGGTTTTAAAGAGTAGGAGAGTGTACACCAAGACATCTTTGTCCAACCTGTCAATGTTCACCATCGAGCCATGCTCCCAAATCACTCTCTTTTTCTCCTGGTACATTATTTGTCTTGTATATTAATTATTTATGGTGTAATAGAAGGTTTTAGCATGTATTTTATTTCAAAAATCTGTACAGAATATCAATGCAAATCTGCCAAGCAGATTTGTTACCCCATTCTCAATTCATTTCTCGTCTATAGCGAGCACAGGGTGTAGCTTTAGCTTGTTCTGTGTTATTTTATTTTTCTATATATTATTGACATTTCCTTTTATTTATCTATAATTATGGCATACACAGGTTTTTTTCTTAGAGCCAAGTTTATAAAACAACTCAAACTACATCAATTAAACTTTAGTTGAATAATGATTTTAATTCATAAGGTTGCTAAACTTCGGCCTATCCATAACTTCCTTACTTAGGTAACACATATCTTAATAAACTTTCCTTACTTAGGTAACACATATCTTAATAAACTTTTAACCTAAACGTTAATAGATAAAAGTTCACATCTTAAGTGAATAATGATAAGTAAATTATAATTTTAGATTTTAGATACACGTTGACTTTTCGTAAAATTTCTTCGTCTATACGAAGTCTCAATACTAGATTAATATTTTTACTAATTTCATGCAATTAATATTTATGTTTTTTTTTTGATTCTCTAATTGATAACTCTTAATTTTAAATTAGGACTCATTCAAATACTTTAACAAACTTTGTTAACTACTGCGAAAATGAACGGGGTATTACAATATCTATGATTACATGGCTTATTTGATTTAATAATGCATTTTTTTCGTTTGATTCATTTATTGGTGTTCGGTTTGTGGCTTAAATTGTAATCACAAGTGGGTTGATCGTGTTGGATTAAATTTAATTTTATTTCCATGTATTTTCATATTTAATTATGTAATTGAGTTGGAGATGAAGAACTGCACGAAAAATGAGGTGGAGAAAAGGAGGTCGGAACCGGGCAACAGCATCGCGGCATGGGGCCCCTGGCAGCTCGCACGGCGCGCGGCATGGCACCTGCGCCAAGGCGGAGACCGCGAGCGTGCGTGCGGAGAAGGCCAGTAGCGCGCAGCGCTCGGATGCGGCATAGCGCCAGGCGGGCGCTGGCACGGGCGCAAAGCGCGGGATTGGGGAGAAGGGAGGCGGAGCACGAGGCACACGACATCAGCGCGCGACATGTGCGCGGGCCAAGCGCTGCCTTTGCGCAGGTGCTGTCGAGCGCGGGCGAGAGCCCAGGTGCTGGCCCTTGGCTGCGGGCGAGGCGGTCTTGAGGCGACTCCCGTCGCGACATCAAATCCGTATGTTGAATTTTGGGATTTTTCAATGCCCAGTTTAAATACAATTTCGATTTGAAGATGGATATTCAAGGAGACGGAGGATTTGAATTTTAAATTCCTTAGTTTTAGGAATTTGTTAATTTTTTTCCTATTTTGGATAATTCAATGTAATTTATGTGTCTTATTATGTGCTTGTATGTTTTAATTTGGTCTTATTTGCTATTATTATGGACGTTTTTATCTTTTCATGATATGCCATAATATGTGATCATCCATGTTAAAAGCCTTTTTTTGATAAAAAAAATAACTAAGTGATAATTTTAATTGCGTCTTATTAATTTAATTTGCTAAGATTACATATGATCTACATGAGACGATCTTTTCGTGAAGTAACTTGTTTTGATTGCAAGAAGGATCACATTTTACTAGTTCACGTGATAAGATTTCTTCAAAATGGATGTACGATATTAATTGGTGTCAATATGACCCATCCGTTGTGGGCTTATTAAAATCAATTAATAATCTTTGGTGTGAAGGCTCATGGTTTAAGCTTCAATGTAATTTGACAGTTATAGCAGCACAGCGCGGCCTCTGACTGTTGAGTTATACGAGCAGTAAAACTGTTTTAAAATGTATCGTGTAATCGATCACACTATGTGACTTGCATGATTTATTTTAAACAAAATGTTCAAAGCATGATCATTTTTTTAAGGTTTTCGATTATTCGCTTTTTGAACATGTTATTGATGATAGTTTGTTTTATTTATTCTCAGTTCTGTTAATTAAGCATGACTTTCAATCTACTTGCCTCGATTCTTGAACAGAATCACCTTGAGAACGATAATTATATTCATTGGAAAATTAATTTTGACATTGTCCATACTGCTGATGACATTAAATACGTCCTTGACGAGCTATGTCCACCAGTTCCTGCTGACAATGCATCTGTCGTTGCAAGGTCAAGATATGATAAATGGATGCGTGCTAATCAGATGGCGCGGTGTTATGGCCTCAATATCTAACACACTGCAACATCAACACGAATCCATTAAGATATTTTTGGATATCATGTTTAGCCTGCATGAGATGTTCGGTACACAGAGCAGGTTGGCCAAGAAATTAGTCATTTGCAATGTGATGAACATCTTTATGGCAGAGGGGACATCAGTTCGGGACCACGTCCTAAAGATGATTGGTTTTCTGAGCGAGATCAAGACTCTAGGCGGTCAAATTAACGACGACTCTCAGATAGATATCGTTCTGCAGAGCTTACCGTTGAGTTTTGAGTCATTCAGTTTCAACTACATCATGAATAAAAATGATTATACCTTGACGGAATTACTGGTTGAGCTCCAAATAATGGAAGCACTCATAAAATCCTCTCCCATGACTGCGTTGATGGCTGTGGCTACTCCAATTTCTTCTGGCAACCCTAAAAAGGGTAAGAGCATGTTGGGAACCCTACAATGTTATAATGGTTTTGATAATGTTATTCGAAACAACACTTAGTTAAAAATGTGAAATCTTAAATCAGGAAATTGATGTTATCTATTAAGGTACAGCTCGTTTGTAAAAGAAGCAGATCGTGATACTTCTTCTATCTGTATTATTCTTCTCTAGCTGTCCTGGACTCATCAATTCATCAAGGCTTAAAACTCATTGTAATGATGGCATGTTAAACTTTGAACAGATCGAAGAATGGGAATCTGTTCATAAGTTTAACAGCTCGCTGTCCTTCTTGCCTTATGTGATTTTAGATTTCTTCTCTATTAGTTTTTACATGATCAAAATTGTGAAAGGAAGTTTGTATTTACAAACTTACTTATAGTGATCATCTTCTTAGCTGTATAGGGAAGTCATGTAGAACAGCGAGCTGCTCGTTGATAAATCGCAAAGAACAGCGAGACATAGTCTAACAAAGCACAGCGAGATGCAAATTGGATTCAAGGACAGCGAGACAAAACTGCTAGAGACTGAAGTCACATGAACAACAGATCGTCATCTTAAAAACACAATCTGTTCACTATAACTTATCCATAGCTCAAGATCAAGAATATGATGGTTGGAAATTAATCCAACACATTGGGGACAGCTCGATAATATTGTTGGAAACAATATGCATCTGTGTTGAGACAGCGAGCTGTCATTTTCCACACCAACGCTACGGTGGACTGCCGACATACCTAAATTTGTCATAAGTCAACCACTCCATGTATTGTCACATCAACAACATACTCTTAAGGAATGAAGTACAAGAATATCACAATCTCAGTACGGTGAATCATTCCCAGTATGGCAATACATTGGGAAATCTCAAGAAAGGTGGTAACCACTCTCATTTTGACAGCGCGTGCTTCAACAACACTGCCATGCATTTAATGCAGTCATTAATGCGATGAAGAAGGACTTCTTCTCCAACGGATAGTTTTTCTTCAAAGAGGCTATAAATACCACCTTCACTTCCAAAAACGGGTACGAGAATTCAAGCGAAAAACTGCCATTACTCTACTCAAATTACTTCAAGCTATCAACGTTCAAAGCACTCCATCAAAATCAAGAATTCTCGAGTGTTTACAGTTCTTGAAAGTATTATTTTCTGGAAATTTGTTTGTTTCAAAACCCAAAGTTAGGATCTAGTTTTGATCCAGTTATATTCCTAGATTGTAGTTTTCAATCTTAGGAAGAAGAAGTGTAATCACAAGTATTTATCTAGTTTTGATAAAGTTTGTGGCTCGTACTCAACGAGTAAAAAGAAAGGAGACTTTAAGTTGATTTCGATCTAGTTTTGATCGAGTCGTGGACGTAGGGAAGTTTATCCCGAACCACGTTAACTATTGTGTTCTTTACTTTCTGTTTTACTTCTCCTTCATCTTCTTCATACTCATACATATAAATCTGGGTTGTTAACTACTTCAAGAAAGAAAACGTTTTCATCTTAAAAAGAGCATTAACCACCAAATTCCGCACACAACCTTAATCAAGTTTAAATCTGTGTTTGTATCTCTTGATTATTGTTATTCACATATAAGGTATTATTTGAGTGAGACTTAATCTTCCTAATAAGAAGATTTATCTTACTCCTTCAAGCTATCTTAAGTTATTAAGAGTACTAAAGCCTTATACTTAAGTATTGAACAAGAAAACTTAAAAAGTTTTGAATTGGTGTATTGGGGGGGGCGGCCCCCCTACTCCAATCTAGCTCTTTCGGGACCAACAGAGCAAGAAGAAGAGATCGCCACTGTCTGTGAAAAAGAAGAAAGGAACTGCTAGTATCTCAAAGAAGAAAAAGGTGGGAACTGGAAAATGCTTCAAGTGCGATGAGAAAGGACATCGGAAATCGGACTGTCCACTTCGTAAGAAGTCGGTGAGCGGTCAAGGTATGTCTACAGCTTTATTAGTTACATCATGTTATATGGCTAGTTTTCTGCCCACTTGTGGGTAGACACAGGAGCCACTAACCATGTTTGTTATGACTCGCAGGCACTCCTGCGATCAATGCTACTTAGAGACGGAGAGATTTCCATCTCCTTGGGCGACGCTACGAGAGTGGCGGCCGTTGCAGTGGGAGATGTATAGTTGCAGTTTACTTCTTCTGTTTTAGTATTACATGACGTTTTACTCGTACCCAGTTTTAGAAAGAACCTTGTTTCAGTTTCTAAACTCGTTTTGAATGGATATTTTGTTTCTTTTGATGATTATGTTGTTATCAAGAAAAGAGGCTTGTTTATCTGTTCTGGTACTTTAGTTAACAATTTTTGTACTATCTCTACAAAACCCAAGCAACAAACTAAAACGATTCTTAACTTATATGATGACTCCAAGAAGAAAAAAGGTTCTTGTCTTTCGTCGAATGATATATATCTGTGGCACTTAAGACTTGGACATATTAATCTTTGGAGGATTCAAAAGTTAGTCGAATGCGGGCCTTTGGATAAACTCCAAGTAGAGTCAAACCCAACTTTTCAGTCCTACTTGGAAGGAAAAATGACCAACAAACCTTTCAAGGTCAAAGGAAATAGAGTCAAAGATGTGTTGGATATCATTGACTCCGACGTTTGTGGTTCATTGTTGACCCAGGCCAGAGATGATGCGCAGTATTTCATCACTTTCATTGATGATTACTCCAAGTTTGGATATGTGTGCTTGATGCACCACAAGTCGGATTCCTTTCAAAAATTTAAGGAATTTAGGGCACTTGTGGAGAATCGTCACAAAAAGACTATCAAGTGTCTGTGTTCTGATTGCGGAGGCGAATGCCTCAGTGTTGAGTTTTTGAACCACTTGTCGGAAGCAGGGATTCAATCTCAGTTAGCTGCACCGGGAACTCCCCAACAAAATGGTGTAGCAGAAAGACAGAATAGAACTCTTATGGAGATGGTGAGATCAATGATGAGTTATACAGAGTTACCAATTCCGTTTTGGGGATATGCCCTAGAAACGGTAGTTTACACATTGCACTTGGTGTCATCCAAGTCAGTCTCTAAGACAGCTATTGAGCTATGGATCGGGCATCAGCCCAGTCTAATACACCTCAAGGTCTGGGGTTGTCGAGCACACATGCTAAAAAAGGATGCCGACAAGCTAGCATCTTGTACTGAATTGTGTTTGTTCGTAGGCTATCCTAGAGAAACAAAAGGGTGGGAGTTTTATATAGTGAATTGTTCTCTTAGCTTCAAAACCTCTAAATATAGGTATGTTTTCTCACCAAACTGGGTGGCCAATTTCGTGTTATTTGTTCAACTATATTTATATATTATCTCAAGAGTGTGATTAACTGGAAATGTGAAACGGCAACAAGCTAAGTAATTTCACAATTATTTTTCATAATTATACAATTTTAAATAGTTATGTGAAACTAATTTATTAAAAGGACATAAAGACATCATATTTTACAAGTAGAAACTCCTTGTTAATTGGAATGCATGTATTTATAGATACGCTTTTAACTTTCATTTTGCTTTTAAGACGCAGAGAGGGATGATTTGTATGATAAACTGGATATGTTTTGCAGAACTTAGGCCAATTTCTATCTCCTAATCAACTTTCAATGGTGTTCCTATTTAATCACGAAATTTGATGTTTGTTCAATTTTTTTTCACAATCTTGCAAAAAAAAAAACTCTCAATGTAACGCCCTGTAACTTAACTGAAATGAAAAAACATCTTTTAAACCCATTAAAAGTGCAGTACATTGACCACCAATTTATGATGATGAACAAAATAGGTCGAATGCATGGTTTACCCAGAACGCACCACACCAGCTTGTCGCGACAACGAGCTCCCATCATTCTCAGAAGAAGAAGAAAAAAAAGTGGATCGACACAGAATTCGGATCATCAGAAGTGAGAGTGGAACCTAGATCAAGGTGTATGAGCACCCCTCATCGGACGACAAACATGGTTCCTCTTTCGAGCATGCTCCTCATTATGATGCTGTGTCCGACATGCATATCCGTACCAGCAGTCTTCACGCTGCTGTGCTTCTGGAGGTAGATACTGCATGAATACAAAGTTCGGAAAATTGTCCATTTTGAATAGAAAAAAAAAATCATATGAAAATGGTAGGAGACGACCGAGAACATCAGTAACAGAGTTTTTCCTTTCGATATATTCAAAGTCTACTAGTCCTGAAGGCTAATTCATCTAGTTCCTGTCTTCCTGACATAGCCCTATCCGATCCACAAACGCTACCTTCCATGCTAAACCGATTTCTAGTAGAAAGCTAGAAGCAATACCAAGGCTTTCTCTAATGAAAATGAGAGCCGTTCTCCCTATCTCTTTGTGGCAGGAATTTTACTGTCAACCTCGTTGAAGGTAGTTTCTGTTTCAGCTATTTTACTGTCAACCTCATTTTTACAGCTATTTTTATATATTCATTTCCTGTTTACGTTTTTGCCCCAGCGAACTCCAGAAAAAATAATTTTCAAGTACAAATCAAAATTTATTCTCATCATCCAATCCTGTTGAGGGAATGAAACCTGGTAAACCACATACACAATCGAAGGAAGTGCCAGAAACTGCTTACATGTCTTGGCAGTGTGATCCGAAACCAGTATAATAGGAAGGAAACCAATTTGTCAAAACAATCCCTACAATTACAGAAAAATTCCGTTCACTCTTATGAATAAAAATAAGATAATGTATCGGCCATAAGCAAAGATGGTGAACATACATAAAATCAAGCATGTCGTATAATCATCATAAACTAACTCCATCTAGTTTCATAAGATTTAAGGACAAAATAATTGGACATTTAAAGCATTTAACCTTATAGAAAAGATACATGCCACAATTTGTTACAAATGACAAATATATGTTACCATTCTTGATACGAATATTTTAATTATTTCACATTCATGCATATCTTTCAGATCCTTTATAGGGTTAGAATAAAGGGACGGATCGGGATTTTATTTGGGGGTCATGTTATTTACTTGTGCCTCAAGTATTTAGGTCTTTGAATAATTACTTAGGAATAAGGGTATGCATCTTAGCTCCTATTCATTGTTGCAGAAAAGCAGGATTTGCCTGAGCTCCTCATTTGAGTGAGTTTGTTTCAGTTATTTAGATTTCCGTTCATCTTATACCTTACGTCTATCAATATAGGAGCATGAAAACCCTCTACAAGGAGATAATAACAAAGAAGATTGATGTAGAGAAGAACTCACTTGCAAACGTAGGTCCCAGGAGTAATCCTTTCGGAGTGATTCAACTGAAGCCTTGTCCTATCTGGAAGGGGAAACAAGAAATCTTAAACTTTATACTAACAATGTATTTTTAGCAAGAGTTTTGAATCTCAGCATGGGAGATCAGGAACCTGAACAAAAAGGATTATGTTTCTTTAAATTAATAGCCATAAGTCTGTACCAAGTAATACACCCTTCACCAGCCTCATCATCTGGCAAGTTTGCTAAAATGTACTGAGATCATTTCGTACTGATTGCAAGAGGGTGATTAAAGATGTAGCTGTTCTCAGAATCAGCCAGCAAAATAAATTTGTCATTTAAAACCACACCTCTGCAGTGGAGGGAACATCATGCATGTGTAGAAATATTTACTTGTACATGGAGATATTATAGACTATATTACTAAATTCTTCAATAGGCAAGATACAGGCTTGCCTAGTGTAGATTTTGAAGTGTGTAAGGGCCCACAATCAATAGCAAGTTTAAGAACTAACCAAAACCGAGTAGTTATCAGGCCTGAAAAGATGCAGATGACCTCATAAAAACTTCTATTTGGTGAAAAATGATTAACACGTATATTACAAGATCTTTCAATTAAATAGAAAAAATATTAATCTCTCTCCAAAGTACTAGAAGAGGTTACCAGCAGTGGTATTTGCCCCAAGGAATCAGGACACGTGTATATCAACATATTTGGATTTAAAAAGTAATTTTAAATTTTAAATCCAATGGGGATTTGAACAGCAATTACCTACTTCCCGGTTACTCATTTTTCTTATCCATTCTGAAATCACGTCCTGCAATGCTCTTCCCATCTGCCTGATACATTTCTCTGTTATCTACAAAAAATTAAAGGCCAAGAAAATAGCACTGAGATAAAAATTGAGAAAGAGAATAGAGAATATAAGGAGTTCTTTAATCTATACATCTTGCTCGTGTCGATTCTTTTCATGTGCCAGAAATGGTAATCTAGTGATAGAATGGGCAGCAATCTGAAACATGAAAAAATGTCACTTAAAAACCAAATGTAGATGAACTAAACCAGAAACATCAGAAACAACATGCATGGACGACTGTAGATATTTTCATGTTACAGTTTTAACATTATAACAAAATAGAGAAAACCATAAACGTATATACAAGAAAGAAAAATTAACAACCTATAGGTCCTGTACATTGGCAACTTCGTATGTCAATAGATAAATGAAAAAACTTCAATAATTGCTAGCAAACATAAAAAATAGCTTATAAACCTAATATCATGCATTAAGTAAAAGAAAAAAAAAGAACATGTGCAACCTGAAGAACAGGATATAAGATGTTAAAAGAAACAGATGTACTTACAGGCTTCAAAGTTTCATTACTGCATACAGGATAAACATCGGAACGAGCAACCCCCATAGCATGCCAGTAGGCACCACAAAATGCACGGTCACATCCCAAACCTGTAAAGAGAGAAGCTTTCTGCAGTATGTACGAATTCGTTGCTACTCAACAGTAAATAATAAATGAATAAACGAAAAAAAAATATTAGATCTTTTCCAACTTCTAAATGGCTCTCAGGTTGCTCGTATGATATGATATGTAACAGGTCATATAAGCCCCTGTTGTAAAGTAAAAGTAACATGTACAAATACAAAAGAAAAGATTACAGTGCTGTGGGGCAGGAGCATTTGATCTAGAAGGCATCATGCCAGCACATGTTTGACATTGAAGATGAACTGTTCTTTCATTGCACCGGAAACCAGCATATTCTGTGACTGAGAAACATAAATTAATCATTCATAACTGGACAAGTGTGTCAAAAAGTTTGAAAAATTGGTGCCTTTAATAATAACTAACGGAGACTGAGAATAACTAGTCGGAGACTGAGATACTGACTTATAGAAATATTACAATAATATCTCAATAACGCATTGTTTTAGATACAGTTTGGAAGTAAGTAACTCATGAATCTTTTACATTATTACTGAATGACCTTTTCGCACTCATATTTTTGTGGCTAATAGTCAGAGGAAAAACAAACCATAGTCCATAGAGTTTGTGAGATTACCGCACTGGGGACATGGAAAATCCCTTTCACTCTCCTCATCAACTGGAGCACGTGCACGCTTCAGATTCACATTTCTTCCACGACTAACAACCTAAAATAAGAAATATTACCAATGGATTAATTCCAATATATTGTAAAATTTAAATAATGGTTTTTCAGTTTTTTTGTCATTTAAACATGAAAGAGCAAATAAATAATTACAAAAGAGAAAAGCAAATATTTACTAGAAGTGTAATTTTGAAGACAATCATCATTGCGACCCAAAAATGTTCCAAGTTTTCATTAAGATTTGTTCTTTTCTTTTTAATTAATTCTCATTCAAATGTTAAGATAAAATTTATTAAATATTAGGGTCACAGGTTCTGCTGTGAACGTCCCCCCATAACTTGAATTTGAAGTCTTGCCATCATGCCATGTCACTGACATGATTATTAAACTTTTTACTCAGTCCACCAAAAGGTATACTATTGTTATCCATTGGGTTGTCCATCAAATGTCTGTTGTTTCATATTTTAGACATGCTCCACAAAAACTCTCAATATTTTGAACCTCCCAATTATTCAATTTGTGGGCCCCTTTGTCCACTAAAAACACATCTAACACCTTTTATTAAAACCTGTTCCCACTCCTTCACAACACACTCTTGGTGGACAGAGGGGAGTATATTTTAAGAGATGATCCCGGAGGAGTATATTGTGTTACGGTTTGAAAATACGCTAGCTAGTTTCCCAATGAGATTTGTCCATACATGAGTATCCTCTAGGCTTAAGGCTAAGATAGTTCTTTGCGTTGAAATAATTAACCCTAGTGAGATAATTAACCCTAGCTAGACTATGAAGCATGCATGCAAGTCAGGTTAGTTAAGAAATTTCAACCAAATAAAACAAGGTTATTTAAGCCCTTCTTGACATATGATATCATCGAAGCATTTCAGATGAGGTTTCAATATATACTGAGAGCAATACATAATACTTACAAGGGTTGACTTAATTAATGAACAGGAATCCAATAGTGCAAGATCTGCATCTGAACGCCTTAGAGAAGAATCAGATTTCAATATATCCTGCATGAACATAGGAGGATTCCAATACAAAAGAACTCTTGGCTATCTAGAGCTGAAAAAAAATAAAGTAAAAAAACGAAATACTAATCATAGAACTACACACTGCAGAACTAGAGAATTTTACCACTCAAAAGTAGACAACCTAGGCATAAAATCCTTTACGCAATCTCAATGTGTTGAACAGAACTACATACCCTCACCCCCAGTAAGACAAAATGAAAAGAAAAAAGAGGGGCCCGTTACCTCTTCTATACCATGCAAAAAATGGTTTCTTCCAACAAATTGCACAACTGCTCTGCACTGAGGACATATAACACTAGAACGTTTGTCCTGACACCTTTTTAGCCACTCTGAAAAGCATCCATTGCTGTATACGAAAATTGACTTGGTCAGATGTAAGAAAGATAAAAAGGGAGAGTATATCTGCATGAAGAGCTTGTTGTAACATACCAAAAATTGTGAAGACATGGCGCGGCAGTTACTACATTATGCCATACGTTCAAACATATTGAGCACTTGGCATTCTCAGGATCCAGAGTTATCTTCATTTAAAAGTTTATTTAAGAAAAAGGAATACAAATTGATGCTTGTAATTAGCATAAAAAGAAAAGAAAGATATACTGATACTTGTATGACAAAGACCAAGAAGCAGGCTAGCTGCTCTCTACCTTTACCTTCAACTGCTTCTGGCAAATATCTTTTGTAGGCATTACTTTAAACATGTATCTCAAAAACCCTGCTTCCATAAAAAGCAGAAGAAAGGAGTCTTCAGACTTCAGCTATCTTAATGTGGTACATTCTGGAATATGTATGGCAAATTAAATGGTCCAAGTTTCTGAATATGATTTCTGAACAAGATGAAAAAAAACCAGACAGATGTGCACAAGTTTCCCATTATTGCGAATCACCATTATATTCTATAATAATATTTAGCAATGAATATGTTCAACCAGTGTGATAGCATATTGTCCCAGAAGCATAAATTAAGTGAGGTGATAGCAAATATCGATAAATTTGAATTATAAAAAATAATTAAAAAAAAAGAAAAAACAAGCCCCACCAAGGAGCATAATAGTGTTTACAAGAAAGAGAGTTTTCACTAAATATCTGAGACCAGGGTGCACATCAAACTGTTTATGCATGAAAACACGTAGAAGAACTCAGTTACGATGGATAAAAAAACTATGTTGGGCCATGATAGTAGTGCTGAACAATCTCAGATTGAGTTAGCATGTATGCCAAATCAATGCATAGAAAGGAATCAAACAAGAACAAAGCTTTCAAACTCAAGATTCTCATGGTAACTTTTACAGTGGGAGCATGCCACATAACATGCCATATAGGGGGCTAGACATTTCAAATGAAAAAGTAGTCCTTATAAGTTATAATATATCTTTCAGAAATGAGAACAGACATGACAATGAATGAACTATGCTAACTGGCTATAACAACTCTCACCATCAGCCACAGGACCCAGAATTATCTCACTGCCACATCTGATGATGGTTGTATCATCTTCTCTAACAACTGTGCCATCAACAAGGATCGAACTAGAACTAATATCCAAAAGTGTAGGTGTCAAGTATATAAATTTAAATGGCACGAAAGATGGAAAAAACGCATAACATAGACTAACTATTAGGTGGACTATTGCAAAAGCATAACAGTTAGATAGCAAGCATAGGTAACTAGCCGCATGAAGTTAGTAACACTTGACAGTAAAACTATCATACTTTGTACTATGTCACAAACTGATAATATACATCCATGTCATCATCCAAATAAAATTCAGATACAAAGATAGATCCTTCTGATTTCCTTTTCCAAACATCCATTGTTACAAGGCCAACCTTTGGCTTTTTAAAAACCTTTTACTTGATTGGTGTTAAGATATCACTCTTAAATTCAGCTAAACCTACAAACTAATCATTTCAAACATATTGAGAACTAATCAAATACATTTCTTCCCTAAAGCATATTGACAGCATACCACTTATTCTTCATTAGGGTAGAGTTTTGATCTTTTTCCCTTGTTATCTGGCACCATACTTTCTTTTCACATGAAGAGGCTTTTATGTCTGAACAAATTGTCTCCTCGTTCGTTCTCAATTCAACATCTGAATAGCTCGAGTTCAATGGGACTGCAGGAAAATGTAGTTAATATGTTTGCTGAAAAAGAAAATCCAAATTCCGGGTGTATATTCTCATACACTAATCACCGGTTCTAGTGCAACAAATAACAATCCAAATTAATATCCTAAATTTAGGGAAAAGGAGTTGGAAAAAAAATTGAACATTTTTCGTATCATATAAAATCATCTTCAAACAAAAATGTAACTTAGCAAAACACCTCATAATAAAAATATAAGTCACACAAAACAAAATTATAATTTTATGTTATTTTCATTTCTTTCTCCATTACCTTCTTCCTCCTGATGCCTCAACAAGTTGATACATTTGAGAATCTAAGGTCACCAAAATTATATTTTTTTTATCACTAGAGCGATAGTAAACAACAATGGCAATGCAACATAAAATTCCTAGACAATCAATGAAAGAATTAACAGTTACAAAAAAACAAGGAACAAGAAAGAAAAATCAGAATTAAGGTAAAAGTAGAAGAGAAAAAAGAAATGAAAAATGAAAAATGAAAAAGAAGTCCATCATGCAATCACATAGTTCATTCTAACGCATAAACATTGTGAAACGAAATAAAGGCTAAAAAGAAATGGAGTAGCAAGATAAATTATTCTTTATATCATATTTTCATCCACCTAGTTTAGCCCAGACATCATCGTTGGAAGAATTGGAGGCGGAGCTTTCCCCTTTTTCCATTTGTTGTTGCTTTCGTCTATACAGTCTCCGCTGATTTTGCAACGTGCGCGCAAACTGTAATTTTGAAGGGGTTTATGCTGAATTGATGAGAGGATTCTCAATCTCTCTGTTAAATTTTTACGACTGTATATCTCTCATTTTCTTTCGGGATTTTAGGGAGAGTGACACAAACTTGCTTAAGAAGAATTTGAACTTTAATTTGACAGTTTCTCTTTCTTCCATTTGAATACTATATATTCAAGTTGGAGTGTTGAACTCAACAAGTTATACCATTTCAGTGCTATATTTTTATAATCTTTTAGAATTTTTTGGTGGAATCATAGATTCTGTAAGTTTTATTAAATGTTCAGCCTCTCGATTTGGTTCTCTCGTATTTAATTTTAATTATTTTATTTATTTTATTTTATAATAAATTTTAAATAACTTTTTAATTTAATTAAAATTGATATTAATTAAAAATAATAATTTATTAAAATTTAAAAATTGAAATAAAAAATTACAATAAAATTAAAATTACATTAATTAAAATACAAAAATTAAAACTACTTCTCTCATTTGCTTTTAATTGACGTCATCATCATCATACACATCTCGAATTGTTCGAGAGTCATCTTTTAACGTATTTTTCATTAATCATTTGTACTTCATATTTCGCATTGTGAAGTTCTTTAAGGTTTCGGCGCTCGTAGTCAAATATTGCAAGGTTTCGTCACATTTCTTAGGAGCTTTATTTTTTTCTTTTCTTTTTGGGCCCCTTCATTCTCATTGGATGTTGCTCGGGCTCGAAATGGGTCGAGTCGGTAGTGAAGCCTTCGCCCATGTTGTTCTTGCTCCGTATGTTGGAATCGTTATGATATCCAACATGATCGGAGACAGTTTGTTGAAATTTTTGCGTGTTTCGCAATATCTCCCAATAGTGAGTCAGTGACGATATTTATACGTTGTCCGGTTTGTTTATTTGAACTCAGTCATCACCTTATTGAAGTGTCATTGTCGAAGTTGCCGCTTATCCATGCCTCAGAACACCGATTGTAGATTCTGTAAAATTCTCAAGTCGTATTTTGAATACAACTTCAATGACACTTCAACGACTTCAAAGGCGTTGGTGATGTGAGACTAATATGAATCGCCTTTTTATTCTCCACTATGGAGTCATGGCTTGTGTCGAGCCTGATGGAACCCGTATGAGGGGCTCAGGAATTCGCAGGATCCATAGGTTTAATTAATCATACGAATAATTAATTCTTATACAAATAATACCACATATGAGAATATAAATGCGGAATAAATAAATTTATACCTACGCAACTCCTCAGCTTGTGGAGAAACAATTTGAATCGTTAGTTATCGAACAACAATCCACACCGTTCGAATTCTTCTCTTGATCTCCCACGATCCGACCTTGGAAATTTCTAACTTATTTTCAATCTATATACTAGAATATCTTGTGGGAGAATCTATCTAGTAATTAAGGAGAAAAGAAGAACGAAAATTAGAGCGTTGAAGACTCTGCAATTTTCGAAAAATAGAAAATTAATTCTTTAGGGGGCGCCGATTTCAAGAGAGAGAATCGGCCTCTTCTTGTACTTCTCTTATAGATATTACTAGATTGTTGCCCGTCAAAATTCGACGGGATTAATATTTTATATAACTTATAAAAGTATTTGACATCATTTCGTATATTACTATTTTTTGTCATAGATATATAAACTACTTATTTATATACTAAATATGTATAGTAAAGAATTTTTTTCGAATATATTTGAATTTAGTTTATATACTCATATTTGTTCTAAAGTAAAGAAAATGATTCTAATACTCATTATTATTAGAGATGTTCAAAAGAATCGTATCAGCGAATCTGAGAATCGAATTGTCAAAGATTATTAAAATTCTGAATAACAACTGTATAGGAAGCGGTTCGGTTTCGGTATCAAATGTTCAGAGTCGTGAATCAATTGATTTTCGTCTTACGCCCATATAATAATATGTGTTATAAATTTGAATATATAAAATATATATTATAAATAAATATTACTAATGAAAATAAACTATATTTGAATATTTATGAAATCTAACAAATTTATTTGAATTTTATGTATGCGTATTCATCTGAAAATTGATAAATGTCTAGTTACATCTTTATCCATTAATTACTCATCCATGTCTAAGCCCGTATGAAAATAGACTCAGATTATATGAATTAATTTATTTATATGAATATATACATTCACAATCTGATTAAAAATTAAATATATATATATATACACCCGTGTTTGCTACAAAAATTATATATATATAAATTTTATTGGGTGTGAATAATTTGTTTAAATTATTTATTTGTAACTACAATGCACACATTTCCTCACGTGCTCATGTAATTCAAATTACTTTGTGAAATGAAATACATAAACACGTGATCAATTTTCTCATGTGCTCATATAAGTGGATATTTTTATCTCTTATTTTTAAATATATTTTTTTTATCTTTTATTTATTAAAGTGAATATTTAAATTTTTTTCCCTATATTATATATATATATATATTAATTTTTTAAAATAACATGAACCATTTAATACATTTAAAGTATAATAAATACATTTAAAATATCTACCAACTAATATTAAAGTTAGTACGCGTAGGTAATAATAAAGTTGAGTGTCAATATCTAATAATGATATACGACCAAAAATCATTAATTTGATTGAATTATCAAATAGGTATCAAAATATACTTATTAAATATTTTTTATATGAATGAAAATAAACTCAAATTATATGAACTTATTTATTTATATGCACATATATATATATATATATTCATAATCTGATTACAAATTAAATATATATACTCATGCTTGATTCAAAAATTATATATATGTGAATTTTATTAGGCGTGAAAAATTTATTTAAATTATTTATTTGTAACTATAATATATACATTTACGTCAATGAGTAGTTGATGTCATATAACATTAATCTAAAAGTTCTCATTATTTTGTGTGTTATCAAGTGTAAACAATTGTCTAAATTCATGGCCTAATTGTGGAATGAGAATAAAATGATATGAATTGAATTCAATACTTGTCCGAACAAAAAATACATAAGTTTATATATCTTTAATTATTATGATAAATAATTAGGAATGTTAATTTTTGGATTAAAGATTAAATAAAATACATGTAAAGTGTACTAATAAAAATATTTAAAATATCTACCCACTAATAAATAACTTAATATGTAGGTTAATAATGAAGCTCAATTTCATTCTCTAATAATGATATACGGTCAAAAATCATCAATTTGATTGAATTCTCAAAAATGCATCAAAATATATTCGTTAACTATTTTTGTATATTAATGAAAATGATACATAAATATGAAATAATATACAGTTAATATAGGATATATATAAATAAATAAGAAGATTATATACTTCTTTACATCTATCCAATATTATTTTAATAAGAAAATCGATTCTTAAATTTTTATTATCTATATTGAGAAATATATGTGAATTGTTCGAATAATAAGATAATAATCATCACATGTAATAAATTATATACATATCAAAAAATATTTTTAAATGATGTGAACTCTATCAATTTTTATGTACAATTTATAAATTCTCATTAGATTTGAAATAACATATAATCTTATATAGGATATATAAACAAATAATATTTATATATTATTATTTTAGTGAAAAATATAAATTTTCAATTTTTATTGTTTATATTAAAAATTATATATGGATCGTTAGAATAATAAGATAATTCAAAATGTGTCATAATAGTCATTTATTGGAAATTATAAATTATAATTATGTTTTTTCAAATAATGTAAAATATACATATCAAATGAATATATCACTTTATATATATATATATATTATGTTTATGAAAATGATATAGAGTACATATAATACAATGTATAATATAAGAAGAAATAAAAACATAACATAAATATCATATACTACATGAAAATAAAAATATATAAATTTATATATAATTAATATGATATTTTAATCTCAAAATTATGAGAATTTAGATAAATATGAATGGAGTGATTTGATAGTGTCATATATGATTAGAATCATAATAGTATTAAAAATATATAGATTTTCATTAATATAATATATATAGTGATATATTAAAAAACATGAATTGAATTCAATACTTGATCGAACAAAAAAATACACAAATTTGGATATCTTTAATTAGTATGGCAAATAATTTCGAATGTTAATTTTTTTCAATTAAAGATAAAAGAAAATACATATAAAGTATCACAATAAAATACATTTAAAATATCTATCTACTAATAGATAACTTAATATGTGGATAATAATGAAGTTTAATTTCATTATATAATAACTATATACGACCAAAAAATTATCAATTTAATTGAATTATCAAATATGCATCGAAATATACTCATTGACCATTTTTTTTATTAATGAAAATGATAGTTAGATATGAAATAATATACAATTAATGTAGAATATATAAATAAATAAGAAGATTATACACTATTTTATATTTATATATTATTATTTTAATAAAAAGATATGATTCATTCAATTTTTATTTTCTATATTAAAAATATATATAATGTGAGCTTTAGAAATTTTTATATTATTTATTTTTATTAGATATGAAAAACATATAATCTAATATAGAAATCTAGACATTTTCATATAATTTATTAATTTTTATTATATTTTAAAAGGCTGTACATAATCTATATAAATTATTATTAAATTAGCTATCTGTGATATACATAGAAATAAAAATATAACATAAATATTATAAGCCTTCATGAAAATAAGAATACATAATATTATATATGATCAACATATAGATAAAATTAAAAAAAAAGAAAAATAGAAAAAAAAAATGGGAGATTGAGAAGATTTCGAGGGTTGATGTGGACAGTTTGAGCCGAACTTGTATTATAGTATAGATGGGATAGGTTGGGGATTCTAAGGTGAATGAATTAGATCTCAAATAATAGAACTATAATATCCCACTTTAATCTCCTGCAGTTTCTGTTGGGAACCCCGTGAATTTATTTGTTTTGATAATGTTTCTCGAAACTACACTTTGATGTCTTGTTTATTAGAAACCAGGTAGTCATTGTTATCTATTAAGATATCTTAAGTGTAAAAGAAGCAGATCGTTTTATGATAAATAATGATCTGTCTTATTCTAGTAAGATAGCCTAATCACAATGATTGTTTGCATAACAAGTATTTCTTTATGTAAGACAGCTGGCTCCCAATATGGAGAACATATTGTTTTCTTATATTAAATAACGATCTGCTTCACATAGTAGCAGCTCACTATCATTTATACTTGTTTTTGGTTTCGACTTCTAGTTCATCTATCAACTGATCACAAATGTAAAAGTAGTTTGAAATTTCAAACATACTTATAACGATCTGGTTCTCTAGACTAAAGTTAGCTATAGGAAACATACTTGTAAAATCATTACAAGTAGTTGAGCAGCTCGTTCTAAAAGTTCAGCTCGCTGCCCAATACCAGCAACAGATCGTTCCTTCATCACTAGAGGATGTGCAGCTCGTTCCAAATGAATACATCAACCCGCTGTCATCTCAAGCAGCAGATCGTTTGCATCAAAAACAATCTGGTCATCACACAAGATAGAGGTACAGCAAGATGGAAGCTCAACACAAAGAACAGCTAGCTGTCATTCCATCAAGATCAAGCTGCTCCCCACAATAACTACGGTGGACTGCCGACATACCTAAATTTGTCACAAGTCAACCACTCTGTGTATTGTCACATCAACGGCATACTTTAAGGAATGTAGTACGAGAATATCAAAACTCCAGTACGGTGAATCATTCCCAGTATGACAATACACTGGGAAATCGCGTGAAAGGTGGAAACAACTCTCATTTGACAGCGCGTGTCTCAACAACACTGCCATGCATTTAATGCAGTCATTAATGCGATGAAGAAGGACATCATCTTCTCCAACGGATAGTTTCTTCAAAGAGACTATAAATACCACCTTCACTTCCAGAAAGAAGTACGAGAATTCAAGCTATCATTCTGCCATTACTCTGCTAAAATCTTGAAGCTATCATCGCTCAAAACACTTCCAACCATCAAGTTAGGATCTAGATTTGATCCAGTTAAAGTCTAAGATTGTAGTTTTCACTCCTAGAAGATTTGTATTCACAAGAAGTTATCTAGATTTGATAATTCTTGTGACTCGTATTCAACGAGTAAAAAGAAAGGAGAAAGCTAGTAAAGTTTTCGATCTATATTTGATCGAACCGTGGACGTAGGGACAGTTTATCCCGAACCACGTTAACTGCTTGCGTTCTTTATTTTCTCTTTACATCATCATCATCTTCTTCATACTCTTGCTCATAAATCTTGGTTAATAATTACTTCAAGAAAGAAAATGTTTTTCACATTAAAAAAGCATTAACCACCATATTCCGCACACAACTTTAATCAAGTTTAAATTTGTTGTTATTATTCTTGATTACCGTTTTTCACGCATAAGGCATTATTTGAGTGAGATTAAATCTTCTTGACAAGAAGATTTGTTTTACTACTCTAAGCTATCTTAATTATTAAGTGTGCTTAAGCCTTATACCTAAGTTTAAAACAAGTAAACCCTAAAAGTTTGAATTGGTGTATTCCCCCCCCCCCATACACAAATCTAGCTCTTTCGGGACCAACAGTTTCCATCTATAATTTAAATTCAAATTTGAATTATTTAAAATTAATTTGGACTTGGTCAAATCCATAATTTAATTAAATTAATTTTCAAGTCACCTTTGCGCCCAATTAAATTTAATTAATTGTTTGGTCCAACTTAGACTTAAATTAATTAATTTAAATTAATTTAACCTTCAATTAATTATTCTATGAAAATGCAATAAAGTGCCATTCTATTATAAATATTTATCGACTCCACTATAGGATAAATATTGAACTCATCTCGATCCATTCGAATTACAGATGCAACCCTCTTGTCATTAATTATTTTCCGTGTTTAAGATTTTATAAATCCATTAATTAATTATGTTTGTTGACAACTCACAATTAATTAATATATTTATTCTTGAGTGATCCAGTTCGGACCTTAATTATTACATACGGAATAAATTTCAACTGGCCGGATTTCTTATGCAGTAAACCTTTCTGAACGCCTCACGCGGATTTAATCAACTCATGTCACTGAGACGCGATTCTGTACGACTGACAGTTGAGTACTTCTAGCTACGCCAATCACTACCGTCCAAGACATCACTGTTTAGGGTTATGAAAAACTCGCAAGCGTAGATGAATCAAAACATCGTATAATCGACCGTTTATACTAATGTCATCGTCACAGATTAAGAAATGAATTAATTTCCGAGACCTTCTAAGTATCAGCACGTAGAACTTATCTCACTATGTAACCTCTCAATATGTATACGCAAAGCATGTGTATCCGCTTATAAATACCGATATCATTCTGTGGACTACCTTTTGCATCAAATGATATCGCAACATTTACTAACTAGAGTGTCCAAGTCTGTCTAGACTGTGACTTTATTTTACAAAGGAGCCGACTGTGTTACCTTTTGTGATCATAGATTCATCACACAGTGTACAATTGTAATAAATGGACTTGTTTACAATTCAATATATAATAATAATAAAAAATAACAAACCAATGATAGAAACATTTATTCTCATTAAAGTGAAACTGAAAACAAGTATGATACATCATCTAAGCATAAAGCATGCTTTGAGGTATACAAACTCTAACAGAGCCATATTCGACAAAGAATGACTCTTCTTGGACGTTGTAGGCGCCATCGAATTTTCTCTCGGGCTCGACATTGGATTTATGGAGGGTGAGAAAAAGACCGTCCAAAACTTCGTTGAATGAATCGTTCAAGTTAATTCATTCGAGTTCGCCGGGAGATGGTGAAGAAAATTGAGAAGAAAATGGCCAAGATAATTTTTGCCAAGAAATTGTTGGCTGGAACAATTTTGGCCGGGAAATGGAGGTGATGAAAATTGAGGAGTCTTAAAAATGGAAGGTAAAAAGCTCGAGTTTTGGTTTGCAAAACTTGCAAAGCCCAACAGCGAATCACCAAAGCTTGGATTATCGGAGTTCGGATGTTAGTCCCGATTTTTTTCAAAGTATGCAAGAAATTCATCATCCATTATTTTTTTCAAAATATGAAGAGAGAAGTTTAAAAATATTTAAGAGAGATGATGTGAAGATTGAAAAAGTGGAATAGATATGTGAAATAGTGAGATTGAAATTTGATATTTATGGTTTAAAATTAATATAAATAAAATAAATTAAAAATTAGAAATACGAAAAACGTAAAAATAGGGTGGGAGCCGCTGGGCAGCGAGATCCTCTCCACAGCCCATACTCACGTGGGAGCTCGCTTGCCTGAGCTCGACTTCTCCTGTGAGAGTCTGGCTAGTGAGACTCACCTCCCCCAGTGCTAGTCTCACCAATGGTCTCGGTCTTCTGGGCAGTGAGCCCCTGCCTTGAAGACTGCGTTGGAGATGCTCTCAGGATTCTCAATTTTTAATAATACACAATAATCCTAGACGAATCAAATAAAATTAATGGATTTGAATTTATCATCATAAGATTTGGATCCCGATAAAGACCTGGAAAATTTAAGTTGGATTCAATTAGCTTGAAATATATAAATATATTATTTATTATTATCATTAATAATGTATTTAAACGTGATTATGATTCACTCTTCAGTATTTACATCTCGTATTTGATATTTTCATACTCCTCTCTCATCTCCTATATACATTTTGGAGCAACACCCCACATTCTCAAATTGTATAATATCATGTACTAGTTTATTTCTAAATGATTTGTCATACTGTATAATATCTTATTGTTATTGGGTTGAATTATTATTGTGTCGAGTCAATCCAAATTTTTTTTGTCAGTTTAAGTTCGTATTGGGTTCGTGTCAGGTTTGAGTTTCGATAATTCAATTTGAGTTCATGTTTGAACTTACTATATTCTTAACAAATTGAATTCAAATGTGACGTTAACATGTTGGGTCATTATCAATGCATCCGATAATGATCCAACACAATCCAATTGTTAACCCTACATGGCATATATGATGTAAATTTAACTCAAAATTTTAGTCAAATGAATACGAAATTGAGGACTGTTGGTCCCGAAAGAGCAAGGTTTGGTGTATGGGGGGGGGGGGATACACCAAATACAAACTTTTCAGTTTACTTGTTAAATTATCAGAGAGTTCAAGCTATTCTTAAATAAGAAATTGCTCGACATATGACTAACCAGATTGATCAGCAGATCGATACCAGATTAGTCCAAGCAGATTGCTCTCTAGTGTAAACACTTAGACAAGAATAAGAGTAATCTTATTATTTTCTAAGTATTGTGTGTGCGGAAATATGGTGGATTTAATGAGTGCTCTTATTAAGAAAACCTTAAGAATTAATCAGATCGTTAAGCAGATTGATTGAGATGCAGATTATATGATAGTGCAGATGGTTAGAATAATAAACAACTGAAAGTAAATATGCAGAAATATAAAGAACACAGTTGTTTAACGTGGTTCGGGAAATCCCTACGTCCATGATCTGGTCAAAACTAGACCATATTATCCACTACTAGGATACTCTTCTTCTTTATACTCGTGGAGAACGAGTCACAAGTACCAATCAAAGCTAGAGAGATACTTATGCACGAAGTAAGGGTCGTGTCCCTTTACAATAGATTATCTCTACGTTACCACTAGAGAACTACTAGCTAGCAGGGTGATCTCCTTTCTCTCGATAAGACAGACTTGAATCGAGGTTGGGTTGGTGTGATGTAGAATCACAGGTTGTTTGAAGCTCGTAGTCTGGTTCAGAGATTACTTGAGAGTATGTTGTCAATGTGGCTCGCGTGTGTCTTTCTCTAGACCTTGAACTCCAATTATATAGGCTTTAAATTTAAAATTCTAGCCGGTGTTGATTGACGTGAGATTGATTGTAGATTGTCAATCAAAGATATCCATCATATCTGTTCTTGCCTTGTAGAAACGTTGACTTAATCCTTTAAGTATGGAAAACAGATCGCTAGCGGTTGCTTTCCTTCCTTGTGTCAATCGTGTATTCTCTTCCCAAACCCTATTGGATGAGCTTCAATATTGACGTGGCAAGATGATATGATGTGTAGGATGATGTCATCTGGTGTTTTGATGACTCTATCGATCTGGTGCTTCACTGTAGATATCGATCTGGTTGCTGTCTGTTACAGCAGATCGACTCCTTCTTGCGAGAAATCTTGGTCTTCATCCTATATAATTATAGAAATGACTTCTATAGGTGTAATACCCTCAAATTTTAATTAGTAATTAATTGCTAATTTGAGATTTAATGAGGCTTTGCATCCTTAAGAAATAAAAATAAGAAAATTTAAGACTAAGATATATAGTTGAAAATGGTGAAGATAAGTAACCTAAGTGTTACTTAAGCATGGTTTAGAGAAAGTGTTAGCATATTATGGAGGATCATAATATGATTAGAGAAAATAACATAAGAGAATTCTTCAAAATTCTAGAAGGTGGTAAAAGTGATGAATAATCACATAATTAATTAATTCTAAATAAAATTAATTATTAATTTATATAAACATCTAGTTACACTATTCATGATAAACATCAAAATATTCACCCTCTTCCTCCCTCCATTTTCGAAAATCACCATAGCCAACACCATAAAAATTTTCTCATCCCAAGTATAGAATTGTGATTCTAAGCCACCTCAAGTATAAAGATTAGCAAATTGAAGGTTCAGCTGAGAAAGGTCAAGAAGCAAAGAAAGAAAGAGACGAAGCCTCGGGTTAAATAGATTAATCCATCCAGGTGGGCTTTCTAACCAAAGAATGCACGTGCTAAAGAATTATTTATGTTTTGAGATGTTTATTATGTTTATAGATGTTGACTTGCCTGTTTTTTTGAGCATGTTGCATGTACCTATCTACAACAGAATTACGATATCGGCCCTATGCCGGACGAGCTGCCGGTAAGGGTTTGTGTGCACATTAGACCGTGAGCCAGTGAGCGGACTGGCCGGTCAGAGTGTTTGAGAGGGAGGCCTACCTCTCAACACTAGAAAGTAGATATGGTATCAAAGATTTAAGATATATGTCTGCAGACACATTTGATGCATGTTCAGTTTTTATTGTTTTTAGAAAGAGAAGATATATGTTTTAAGTAGTGTATGCAGGTTATTTTTCTTAAAAACCCTGTATATGCTAATGTTGGCAAGTCAATCATATAGCTCTAAGAGCAAGTTTTAAATGTTTTTGGCATGTGTCCACTGAGTGCTTTATGTACTCACGCCCTGCATGTATTTCTAAACGTGCAGGTTGAGCTGGGAGATGGCGTGGAGCTGAACACTGTAGTTTATTTTGGATATGTAAATATTGAGTGAGATTATGGTCATCTTGTTAAACTTTGTTGGACATATTTTGTAAGCCCCGAGTTATATGTCGTCATACATATAGCTCAACCACTCTTTCCGTTGTGAAACTCAGTTTCCTCCTTGTTGTTAATTTGAATGTTTGGTACCACTATCTTTGGTTAGCTTATGAAATCCATGTTGGTACTTTCCTTTGTGAATCATCATGTTCAACCCTTTTCCTTGGTTATTTGAGTTTTACCTTTGGTAAATTGAAACCCAAGTTCATAAATTGTACGAGTTTTATTTTTGCTAGAAACAGGGCAGCAGGTTGAAACCCCTTTTCCGTGCGTTTCATCTGTCCGAATTCATGTAAAATGGATACCATTTTAAAGATCTTTTCAATACCTTTCTAACGGTTCCTTCGGATCTCAATTCGGAGTCCGGAAGAGTAAGTTATGAGCTTTTGAAGTTGAAGTGTCAAATCTGCCCTGAATTTCCTGCGAAAGTTTTTATTCAAATTTATCCTTGAGATTAAACTTCATTTCCAAGAGTTTCTTAAGTTAATCGAGTCGTGGCCTAATTACTTAACTAAGAAAGGGTTAAGAAATTGGGCTGTGACAATAGGAATAATTCCTTTACATGCCGAGTCATCTCCTAATCTGTTCTCTATCAGAATTCACTTTATATGAAGTGATCTGTTGACACGTAGAACAGTTTAACTCCAAAAAGACTAAGTGTGTTTCGAGAGATCATCATCAAAACTAAAATACTTTAGGGTTCCCAACAATTTCTCCCTTTTTGATGATGTCGAAACCACACTTTACAAATATATCCTAATAACTTATTAAGAGTGATCTGGTTGGACAGCCAGACTGATTATGTTTCGTTATTAGGTTATAACGATTAAAGCAGTTTATATATGTTCTGGACAATAAGAAGTTGTCATCAGAAACTAAAAGTGATCTTCATTGATAAGATGCAAATAAAAGTTTACTGATCAAAACAAAAATAGGAATTACAGATAGTAGAGATATGAGAAATGATTATCTATCTGCTCTTCCTCCTTTCTTCTTGTTGCTTCTTCATTTTGGCCCTTGTCTCGTCAAATATAAGATGTACGCTTTCGTAGACTCCTTCTCTGACTCTTATATAATCTGGATCCTCAGCATCTATCTTGTATCCTTTGTTTTCTGCGAGCTGGTTTATGAAGTTGAGTAGGAAGGTTTTGTCTGGAAGCTCTGTGCCAGGTATGTTGGGACATGTTCTGAATTCCCTCTCCGGGGCAGTAATTGTAACCTGGGCTTTTGCTGCTGCTGCTCGTATAGCCTTCACAAGATCTCTTGCATCGTTTAAGTCCAGATATAGATTGAATGCTTCATTAGGTGTCCCTTCGCAATAAGCTGGTTCTTTGAGGAAATAGCGACACATAATGAAGCCGTATTTGAGTCCTTCCCATCCATCTTTTAAGTTCTCTGGGACCCAGTTGGTCTCTCCTTCTTTTGTTTTCATTGTCTTGATAGGAGCAGATGAGAACCAATCAGATCCACATCTTTTCTTCTTCTTCAAAGGTTGGGAGTGGCTAGATCTGCTTGATGTTGATATAGATATCTTCTGGGTTTGAGCAGGTGGTGGGCTGGGTCGATCTGGTGCGATTTGCAGCTCAGGTTGAGCTTTTATCCTTTCATCCGTGGCACCAGATTGCCCCTTTCCTGTTTCAATTACAATCTCCTTCTTTTTCTTGGATCCTTCCCCCTTTTCGACATCATCAATATACAGCTTGATCAGTGCCTTAAGGGAGGTGATCTCCTCCTTCATCTCCTTTACTTCTTTCTCTGAGTCTTATCTTTTGCGTGAGCAGAGAGGTGATGTTCAAGTTCGAGTCGTCGATCTGTTTTTGCAGAGAGGATTTAGCTTTTGCTAGATCAGCTTTGTAGCCTTCTTAGTCTTCCTTGATTATCCCAATTTCATCAAAGTATGAATCTATTAGAGTCTTAGTGGGATAGTGCAGTTCGCTCAACTTCCTTTCCACAAAATCTTTGCCTTCATTTTCAAACTTCTGAAATTGCGCTCTGGTTTCTGCATTGACTGCCTTAATCACCTCTTCAGTTATCCCATTTGTCTGCTCCTTGACAATGGTATGAACCATGTCCTTCTCTTTCCTTGAAAACTCAGTAACTATCTTGTATATCTCATTGACTTTAAGTTCCATAGTTACTAGAGTCTGATCGATCTGTTCCTTCCGCTGCTCTGCGGCAGATCGATCATCATCCATCTTTTTACTCAATTCCTCCAGCTTCAATCTGCACACTCTTCTCAAATCTGTGTCCACTTGGTCAACGTGGGACTTCAGATGATTGTTAAAATCAGTGAGAATTTGAGTGACCTGATCTTGTACTGTGGAGAGCGTTCCATACATGTATTTATCTACTTTGATGGAAATTAAGTCCTTCACGTGTTCGTTGGACAGTGATTGATGCTGGGTCATCAATATATGTCCTCCAAGTTTGTCGTCTCCACGTACTCTTCCATTGTGGCTGCGACAATAGGGGTGTAGATATTGTCAGTAAGCTTTCCTCCCACCCTCTGTCCAGCTGGTTCATGCTCCTCTTGTGGATAATTGACCACTGCTATCTGAATTTTGCTTGTCTTGGCTGGTTCCCCCTCAGCCTGTGCAGTGGTTTCCACAATCTGTTCTCCAGCATCAGCCATGTGCTAATCTGGTTCTGATTCTGTTATTGCTGCACCCGGTTGGTGAACATCAGGTTCTGTTTTAGCTTCTGCAACTTCAACTTCATCTACAACACTGTCGAAAAATTGGAGCATCCCACCTTTCTCATAGATAGATCTCAGATTGATCTGTAAATTTTGAGCTTCATGCTGAGCTATGGCCAGGATACTGTGAGGGAATGTTGCTCTCAACTCTGCAATAGAGGAGACTTCGAAGATATTCAAAAAGGTAGCTTCCTCTGCTTTAAGTGTGTCCATGGATCTGGTTTTGAGCAGAGCATCAAGGATGTAGAATTCTTTGTCCTTAATGAGAAGCAGCAGCTTGACTCTCTTGGCTACATCATAGCTCTCAGGTGTGAGCTGGATGCCTGGAAATGATTTGAGTATAGCATGATCTGCTTCTGCTTCTAACAGTTTCACAACTTGCTCTGCTGTTTTCTTCTCCACATCCTCTTCGGAGGATTCATCTGCTTCTTCATCATCCTCATTGATCTGCTCCAAAGGCTCAGCAGATGATGGACTTGCAGTATGAGCTGGAGAAAAATCCTTGACCTGGCTTGGGTCCAAGGAGGAGATAGGGACAACATCTTCTGGTGGCCCCCCAACCAATATCTCCTTATCCTCAACTACGACCTCCTGTGGAGAGATGGTAGTTTCTTCAACCTGGACTTCCTCCACAGGTTCAGACAGCTTCTGTAGTCTCCTTCTCTTGGGCTTCGGCTGTTGAGCTGCTATGGAGGCGTCTGTATCCACAGAGCTGGCCCTCCTTGTTACTCTCTTGGAAGGAGTTCGTTCAACAGGTTTTTCTTTGGTGACCTTGGATTTAGTGGACTTCTCTACGGGAGCAGATGGTGGAACCCAGATGGGGTTGGAGCTTTCCATCTCCATCAAGGCGTTGACAAAAACAGGGTCAGTCACCCTGGTAATCAAGTTTGCAGAGATTCCCATGGACAACTCTATTTGGTGCTGATCCTTTGGAAAACGTAGTCTATCGTTGAAATCCACTATAGTGTCCTATTTGTGCTGGTTGAAGAATGATTCCAGCATGTAACTAATCTTTGTGGAGTGTCTCAGACTGCTCCTCCGCACTTCAATTCCAGGGCTAGCTCCCTTCACGAATGTGATCATCTTGGCCTCCTTTGCCAAGAGATCAAAGAGGATTCTGCTCCAGTTCACCGGCAGATTAAGCACGACGGCTGCTAGTATCTTGAACTTTTCGGGAGTGACCTGTTCGTAGGAACCATTGTGGTTCATGAATATTCACTGTACGAATTCGAAGACAATCTTGAATTCGGGTGCTAGCAGTGCCCTGTTGAACATCTTGTTCGTATAACGAATGGGCACTACCATCACAGTCTCAATCACATCCTGCAGTTGTTCTTCGGTAATGTCTCCAAGAGTGAGACCTTCATCCTTCAATTTGTAAACGTCATCAATAATGTTTAGTACATTATATGTGGTGTTGCTGATGGTACTGCCTTTGCTGACCCTGATGGTAGCTTCATTCCCGCCTTTCTCTCCTTGCCATGAGAGATAAAAAGGCAGCAACTTCCTTTGGTAGAAAGTGGACAGGGTGTGTAGTAACGATGGTGTGAAAACCTTCACCACAATCAAAACAATATATATATGAGTACTGTCCTTCCATCAATGAAGTATGAGTACTCAATAACAGTTTACAGATTATAGAGTTCTAAAATGCACTACAAGGGCATGCAGAATAGATAAAGCTGATTTTCAGTACAAGTTTAATAAACTCCAGAGCATTCAAGATATAGCACAGTTAAAGAAAAACTCATAAATTAAAACCTTTGCAACGTCTAACAAGGTCGAAGGCCTTGTCCAGTTTGTGAAAGCCAAAGGTATCAAGAACAGCGTAAAGATCTTGATGAATATATGGTTTCAAAAAGTTCACTTGCTCAAGAAAAAGAGAAGATTTGGGTGCCATATTGGTAAAAACAGATAGGTTTTTGAAGATAGAGAGAGTTGGAAGGGAGAAAATTTCGCTAAGTGTTTGAGGAAGAAGAACAGTGTATGTGATAGACGAACCGCCTTATCAAAATGTATATATAGATAGATAAGCTATAAGAGAGAGTAATATTTTAATTGATTTTCTTCCCTTTTTCAGCTTTTTCCCGCCTCTCCGTGTTATAGACTTATGGTCTATTGTTTTCTCTTCTCTGCGTTTGATACACGTGCTTGATCAACGGCTGCAGTGAGGCGCGTGTTTGTATCACCAGTTGATTTTCTTTCTTTTTCTTGGTTTGTTAAATATCTCCTCGATCACGTTTTCTAAACACTGTACTTAATCATCAAAATAGAAGATTTGGTATATTATGTCAGAATAGGCTAAAAATTAATCGCCGTATCTTTTTGACTTTCCCCCTTGACCAAGTAATGGGACATTAAAATAAAAGAGTTTATTAATATCCATGTGGCTGCTAGTCATCTGGTCCAGATCGATCTCCTTTATTACAAACTGTTGTCAACATTATCGATCTGTTTATGCCACTTTCAACTTTGAACATTAATCTTGTATGATGACCTCTTTAATAATTTCCGGTTGGAATTTAATCGATCTGATCATTATTAACTTCTATTTAGATGATCTGGTGTGAATTCCCAGTTGGAATTTTACATGATCTGTTTTCCATCAATCTGGTCTATATCAATCTGGTTTTAATTCCCTGTTGGAATATTGAACTTGATTTGATATAAGTCAATCTGGTCCTTTCTTCAAGATTTAATAGTCATAGTTTACCACAAAGCATCTTAAATCTTTCTTCTGGTAATGCTTTGGTAAGGATGTCAGCTCTCTGTACTTCAATGTGTATTTTCTCGATCTGTACATGTTTTCTTTCAACATGATCTCTTATAAAATGATGTCTCACATCCACATGTTTGCATCTGGTATGCAAAACAGGGTTCTGTGTGATTGCTATAGCACTTGAGCTATCACAGAAAATAGGTATCTCCTTGACATCGATCTCATAGTCTTTGAGTTGCTGTCTTAACCAGAGTATTTGTGCACAACAACTTCCAGCTGCCATATATTCAGCCTCTGTAGTTGATGTAGCAACAGATGTCTGCTTCTTTGAGAACCAAGAGATCAGCTTATTTCCTAAAAACTGACATGTGCCAGATGTTGACTTTCTGTCTAACTTGCATCCAGCATAATCTGAATCTGTATATCCAGTTAGCTCAAAGTTGTCTTCACAAGGATACCATAATCCTATGTGAGTTGTTCCTTTAAGATATCTTAGTATCTTCTTAGCTGCTTCCATGTGAGACTCTTTGGGGTTTGCTTGATATCTCGCACATACTCCTACTGCAAATGTGATGTCAGGTCGACTGGCAGTTAGGTAGAGTAATGATCCTATGATCCCTCTGTACTGAGTGATATTAGCTGGTTTTCCCTCTGGATCAGGATCAATTTTCCCGTTGGTCTACATTGGGATTTTAACTGGTTTACTGTCTTTGATCCTAAATTTTGTCAGCAGATCTTGAATATATTTGGCTTGATTTATGAAGATGCCATCTGGTAGCTGCTTGACCTGCAAACCTAGAAAGAAACTCATTTCGCCCATCATGGACATTTGGTACTTATTCTTCATAAGTTCAGCAAATTTATCACATAAATAGGTGTATTGAGAACCAAATATGATATCATCTACATAGATCTGTACTAGAAGGATATTCTCTTTGACTTTGATGATGAACAAGGTCTTGTCAACTGATCCTCTTCTGAATCCAGATTCTAGTAGGAATGTTGATAAAGTCTCATACCAAGCTCTAGGGGCTTGTTTTAGACCATAGACTGCTTTTGTCAGTCTGTATACTTTCTGATTTGCATCTGCTTCTTCAAATCCAGATGGCTGTTCCACATAGACTTCTTCTTCAAGGATACCATTGAGGAAGGCACTTTTGACATCCATCTGGTATACCTTGAACCTTTTGTGTGCAGCATATGCTAAGAATAGTCTTATTGCTTCTAATCTGGCCACGGGTGCAAATGTTTCATCAAAATCAATGCCTTCTTGTTGATTATAGCCGTTTGCTACTAATCTGGCTTTGTTTCTGACTACTTCACCCTTCTCATCTCGTTTATTTTTGAATACCCATTTTACACCTATTACTCCTTGGTGTTTGGGTCTGTCCACGAGATACCAGACTTCATTTCTTTTGAACTCATTAAGTTCTTCTTGCATTGCTGTTATCCAATCTGCATCTTGTAGTGCTTCATGAGCATCAGATGGTTCAATGCGAGAGAGATAACAGCTCAACAAGGCACTTTCTCCATGCATTCTTCTTGTTTTCACACGATCTGTTGGGTTCCCAACAATCTGTTCTGGTGGATGATCTTGTATCCATCTCCTTCTCTTTGTCATCTCTTCATCAGATATCTCAGGATCAGGTTGATCTGTTGGTTCCTCAAATTCAGTGTGAACTGTTGATGAAGCTTGAAATGGATTCTCTTATGTTCTTTCTTCTGGATTTAGATTTCCAGATTGATCATCATCTGCAATGACTGTTTCATTGCTTTCAGTTGGTGATCTGTTTTCATCCAGATTACGTTGATTTGTTCCCCCTTGCTGTATAACTTCTTCAGCAATTGTGGGAGTGTCGATATCTTCATCATCACCTTTTGAATTCCAGATAAGAATGTCTTCTAGTAGTAGTTCATTCATCTTTCTTGTAGTTATCTGGTTCTCTGTCTGTTTATTAACAGGTGACCTGTACTCAACAATAGGCTCATCAAAAACAACATGAGGTGTTACCTCCACAATATGAGAGTTCTTATTGTAGACTCGATATGCTTTACTGACATCAGAATATCCTAAGAATATTCCAGGATCAGTTTTGCTATCAAAAGTCATCAATTGAAATTTGCCATTATTGTGTATGTAACACAAACAACCAAAAGTGCGAAAGTAAGAGATCTTAGGCTTTCTGTTGTTCCAGATCTCATATGGAGTCTTTCCATGTCTGAGTGTAATCGATGATCTGTTCTGAGTATAATAGGCTGTGTAGATAAGTTCTGCCCAGCATTTCTTGGGTAGATTGGTAGCATTTAGCATAGTACGAGCTGCTTCTTTGAGTGATCTGTTTCTCCTCTCAACAACTCCATTTTGTTGAGGTGTTCTAGCAGCTGAGGTTTGATGAGTGATTCCCATCTTGTTGCAGTATGCTTAAATCTTCTGGTTGAGAAATTATGTTCGTCGATCTGTTCTGATAGTAGCTACACTCACCTCTTTCTGTTTGGTGATTTTGTGCAGAAAATCAGGTAGTTTGGCTAATGTCTCTTTCTTCTTTAACAGAAAGATGACCACCCAGGTGAATCTTGAGTAGTCATCTATGATTACTAAGGTGTATTTTCTTCCATTTATGCTTAGTGGTTTAACTAGTCCAAACAGATCGAGATGCAAAAGCTCCAGTATTCTGGACGTTGAGTGAGCTGTTTTGCTTGTAAAGGATGATCTGGTTTGCTTTCTAGCTTGACAAGCATCACATATATGATCTTTATCATATACTTGATCAGGTAGTCCTTCCACTAACTTTTCTTTGGCAATCCTGTTGATTGACTTGAAATTTAGGTGACTTAATCTCTTGTGCCATAACCAGCTTGTTTCTGATACAGTTTTAGTGACTAAGCAGGTCTCGATCTGGTTTGTCCACTGGACAATATATAGCCTATCCTGCAATTTTCCGGTAAGGAGTATCTCATCTCCTTCCTTGTTCTTCAAAAAACAGTTATTAGTATAAAAAATGATCTGATTACCGTTAGCACAGAACTGACTTACAGAAAACAGATTGTGACTAAGACCCTCAACATACGATACATTTGAGATGGTGGTCTTGCCAACTTTTATATTTCCATATCCTCTGGTGTATCCTTTTGAATTACATCCAAAGGTGACCTGTGGTCCTGGCTTTTCAATGTAATCTGATAGTAGATTTTTGTCACAAGTCATGTGCTTCGAATATCCACTATCTATTATCCAGATTGTTCCTCTAGCTATCTTGTTTCTTCTTGCAGTCTTCTGGTCCTGCAATTAATCAAACTTAGCTACCCTTCAACGTTTGGGTGCTTGGTTATTAGCAAATGTTCCCTTTCGAATCCAGAACATTTTTGGGTTAGGAACTGAAATATAACAGGTAATGATGTTCCCATCATTATCAATTTTAGACAGAGAATGGAATACAGATGGATGATATCTCTCTATTCCATCATTCTTCAATCCCTTCTTAGTAGTTATTGTCCTGTTGACATTCTTGTTGGGTAATGTCCTGTTGACATTCTTGTTATGAACATGATCTATTTCAGTGTAATGGGCTGGTTGTCCCTTTGTTTGTTGGTATTGTCTGTTCCCAGTCTGTTTCACCATCATCTTCTGGGGTTGATCTATCTTGTTTCTCAGATCTATTACTTGATCTGGTATTTGCTTTCTTTCTGGTACAAAGCTTATGTTTCCCGAATATTTTTCTGAGTGACCTGGATATCCTAATCCAGATGTGCCTTTTTGCTGCAGATTGATAAGCAATTTGGCACGTTCATCACTTTTGTAGATCATTTCTTTGCCCTTCTTTATCTTTTCTTCAGCTACGTTGTTTCTATTGATGAGATCTTTGATCTTAGAGTTCAATGAGTGAATCTCTCCATCTTTTCCCTTGATATGTTCTTCCAGATCAACTATTTGGGCAACGAACTGGGTGTTAGCTGTACTCAGTATCTGTTCTAATTTCTTCAGTCTATCATTTTCTTCCACAACTTCTCTAAACAGTCTCTTGATGCTCGAATAGCTTTTGAACATCTCATTTACTTCTTCCCATGAGTAATCTGTTTGATCTTCTATTTCCTGTTCCAGATCATTATCAATTGAGGAATTTGAGTTGCAAGAGTTTACCTCGACTTTATCCAAACCGTTGTCTAGTCCCACATAGCATTCATCCCAGCCTTCTTCGTCATTGGCAAAGAATGCTTCATCATTTTCTGATGAGCTGTCTGAAAAATGACTCGAGCTGCTTGAATCTTGTTTAGCGAGCATGGCCTTGCGTTCATATTTGAGTTTTCGATCTCTTTTTGCTCTCAACTCTTCTCTTTGGCTTTTGGATAGATCAGGATAGTCTGTTTTGAAGTGACCTGTTCTGCCACAACCAAAGCAGGTATAATCTGTTGAGTTGGATGTTTTTGATAATTTTCCTGTCTGCTTTGATTCATCCTGGTTATCATATCGATCATTGTCTCGTTTCTTGTAGAATTTGCTGTTGTTGTCTTTGTAGAAATGTCTATATTTCTTCGATCTGACCTCCATCTTGTCCATGCGTTTGGCAATCATTGCGAATTCTTTTAGTAATTTGTCATACCCTTTCTCTTCATCTGGTATAGAAGGCTTAGAAGGTTCATCTGGTTTGCTCTTCGCTTTGAAGGCTACTTCTTTGTCCTTCTTTGAGCTGCTTTCTGCCTTTTTGGATAGATGATCTGGTCCACGAATTCTTTGAATATCACATTCATGGCCTTCAAGATGATCAAATAAGGCTTCAGTAGATAGTTCATTAAAGTCTGCACGAAGAGGTTGCATTGCAGCATATATCTCCCAGCTAGGTGGAAGTGCTCTTAGTATTTCATGTTCTTTTCTCTTTGAGAATATTTGTTCTTAGAGAGCAATCTGCTTGGACTAATCTGGTATCGATCTGCTGATCAATCTGGTTAGTCATCTGTCGAGCAATTTCTTATTTAAGAATAGCTTGAACTCTTTATAATTTAACAAGTAAATTGAAAAGTTTGTATTTGGTGTATTCCCCCCCCCCCCATACACCAAACCTTGCTCTTTCGGGACCAACAAGTGGTATCAGAGCTAGAGAGATACTTATGCACGAAGTAAGGGTCGTGTCCCTTTACAACAGATTACCTCTACGTTACCACTAGAGAACTACTAGCTAGCAGGGTGATCTCCTTTCTCTCAATAAGACAGACTTGAATCGAGGTTGGGTTGATGTGATGTAGAATCACAGGTTGTTTGAAACTCGTAGTCTGGTTCAGATTTTACTTGAGAGTATGTTGTCAATGTGGCTCGCGTGTGTCTTTCTCCAGACCTTGAACTCCAATTATATAGGCTTTGAATTTAAAATTCTAGCCGTTGTTGATTGGCGTGAGATTGATTGTAGATTGTCAATCAAAGATATCCATCATATCTGTTCTTGCCTTGTAGAAACGTTGACTTAATCCTTTAAGTATGGAAAGCAGATCGCTAGCGGTTGCTTTCCTTCCTTGTGTCAATCGTGTATTCTCTTCCCAAACCCTATTGGATGTGCTTCAATATTGACGTGGCAAGATGATATGATGTGTAGGATGATGTCATCTGGTGTTTTGATGACTCTATCGATCTGGTGCTTCACTGTAGATATCGATCTGGTTGCTGTCTGTTACAGCAGATCGACTCCTTCTTGCAAGAAATCTTGGTCTTCATCCTATATAATTATAGAAATGACTTCTATAGGAATAATTCCTTTACATGCCGAGTCATCTCTTAATCTATTCTCTATCATAATTCACTTTATATGAAGTGATCTATTGACACGTAGAACAGTTTAACTCCAAAAAGACTAAGTGTGTTTGGAGAGATCATCATCAAAACTAAAATACTTTAGGGTTCCCAACAAGGACAATTATAATTGAAAATTTCAAATATATTTAGCCGAATAATCTAACAAAAAATAATATAAGCTCTATAGAACTAGTCCAAAAAATGAGCATATTAGCTCGATGAATCGAAATATTTAATCAATTGGGTGTTATACTTCATTAATTAACTTCAAAATTCAATAAAGGAATATATACTTTTCAAACATTAGTAAAATGTGTGTTCATTTTCTACATGACATAGTCATCATAAAATTTATGACTTAAATAAAAGAAAGATAATCCCTTAGTAAAAAAAGTATGTATCATCGGTGATGGAGTATGAAATTGGTAATCTTATCCCAAATTTTTAAAGATTAGTAAAATGTGTGAGCAGAATGATGAATTTATAATTTAGATAGGATGTGTGAATAAAAAAGAAGAATTTAAAGGCTAATTATGTCACGCTCGCTTTCTACTAAGTCTAGTGAAGTTGGGAAACGTGATTAAGGAAAGGAATAAACGACGAGTATGGAATTGAATAAGACGATGAATATTCCTTTCATAACATAAGTCAAGAATTCATCTCTTGGATTCGGAATCAGATATGTTCAGAGTCATAAGCTCATTAAATAACGTAACTAAATTAGAGAGTTTGAACACAGTCTATTACATAACGGTCTAGCAGCGGAAATGTAGGATTGCATAGACGAAATCCTACTTGTATGAAGACATGTAGAACCCCCAAGAGTCAACTACTAGGAGACTGACAAAAAACCCAACGTAGCACCCCAAATCTTCTTCGTTCTTTAATCTACACGTTTAGAAATACATGCAGGGTTGAGTACACATTGTACTCTGTAGACACGTGCCGAAATCGTACATATACATGTATAACTGTCAAGCCATTTCAAGTGAATCATATGAATTTTGTCTCTAAAGCACCTATGTTCACAAAAACATTTCTTTGAGAAAGTTCTAAGTTTGACTGCAGTCATAGTTCTTTGTAATAAATCATATCTAAAGCTTCTTTGTGCTGGGGAAGTGACCACTTCCCTCAGACACCCGACCGGTCAACATCTAGATGACTCACGGTCATATGTACACCAGTCCGAGTAGTATATCTAATCTACTGGGACCCGAGTTCGATTATAAAATAAACAGATATGCATCATACATAAATCGCAAATATTTATGGCAAGACAGTGCTTTGAAAATATCTCGTTTCATTTTGAAGACATGCACACATATTTTTATAGAGTGAGAAAAGCCTACTTGAATAGTCTTGACTGACGATGGTCTCGTTCTCGGATCCGACCTTTCGTCAAAACCTTTAAATAAATCTCGAGTGAGATAAATTTATCAAGTATATCTAATACTTCTAAGTGTAAGGAAATGTTATCCCTTATTATTTTGAGAATAAATCTCGGGTCTTTAAAACTCAACTATTATACGAGTCTAGGGGTTGCCTTTCTAGAGGCATCGTTTGATGATTTCTAGATCATGCTATGATTTGAAATTCACTTATACCCAAATAATTAATTATTGGGTAAAATAATTAAGAAAATTTCTGATTTAATATTTTGATCCTTGATTCAAAATAATAAAGTCTTATGAGTTAGGTTAACTTTAATGATCATATTCTAATTATGATTTATAATATAATCATTTATAGGATTAAATTAAATAAATTGAATTTTCTAAATTCAATTAGAAAATCTCATCTTTAGACATAGTCCAATAATTTAAGTCTTGGTACCTTAATTGAATAATTAACCCAATTAGGATTAATTAATTAACTTCTAGCCCATTAGTAATTTATTAAGTCAATTCCTTAATTTAATTAAGTAGGCCCAACACCCTAATTAATTGACCCATGTATGAAATTAATTAAGCCATAACAGATAATACTTTAGGCCCAATCGAGTAAGTCCTTTAGGCCCATCGGATTTGATAACCCGGCCCGTTAATTATTTTGCCTTAAACTCAATTGTTTTATTGTCTGTAGCCCAATTTAAATTAATCACAGGGCCAGTAAATTAATTTAGTTCAGCCCAGAACTTAATTAGTTTGGCCCAACATGACTTAATTTGCTTAGGCCCAGGGATTAAATTCCAGCCCGTAACCCGGCCCAATGCCCGGCCCAGGTTCTAGGTCCTTCTTTTCTACCTAACCCAGCCCTACCTTCCTAATCAAGACTTATTCCTCCCTAGGGGTGAGAATTTGGGACCGGGACCAAGGAAAATCCTGGTCCCGTCCCGAGTCCCGTCGGGATTCGGGACCCCGAGTCCCAAAATTTCCGGGATCGGGACCGAGACCTGGCAATTGAAAATTTTCTGGACTCGGGAGTCCCGAATCCCGATCGGGACTGTCCCGAGTCCCGAAATCAATACATTCCTAATTATGTAATTTTGGGACATTTGAATTCGGGACCGGGACTGAGACTTAATTTTTCTCCATTTTGGGATTCGGGACTCCCGAAGTCCTGAACGGGACCGGGACCGGGACCAAAAAATCAATTATTTTCGGGACCAGGACTTTGGATTGGGACCGGGACTCCCGGTCCCGTCCCGATTCTCACCCCTATTCCTCCCCACTTGGACAATGCGTCCGCCGCTCACCCCAGGTTTCTCCCCTTCCTTCTTTCTTCTCTTCGCCGCGTCGCCCTTTCCTTCCTCCGGCGACGTTCGCTACACCAGCCGTCTCGCCGCCGTTGCCTATCTTTGGTGCCCAGTCCAGTCCCTCTGCTTCAACTTCCTTTTCAGCGCAAGGAGCAATAGCAGCCTGTGGCATCGCCTCTGCTACCCTGTCCCTCCCTTCGTCCGGATTCCTAGCCGACGCCACTGCGTTCAGCAGCATACGGCCAGCAGTTCCCCAATTCTTTCTCGGCGGAGGTTCCACCTTGGTCGGGGTATGTTTCTTTTGTTTAGATATTTTAATTGTCGATTTAACTTATGGGTGTTGATTTGATTTAGTCGAAAGTGTTAGGAGTAAGTTGAATTTTCAGATTGGTTTCACTCCTTAACTGATTGGATTTTGTTCTTCCTTGTTGTGAGGCAATTGGTTCGGGGTGGAGGGGCTGGACAGCGTGGTCTTGGGCTGAGACGGTCTAAGTTTGAGGCTGGGATACTTTGTTTGGGACTGGTCAGTCCGGTTTGAGGGCGTGGGGCTGCGCCTGTTCGGGACAGTCATGGCTCGGTTACAAGGGACTCAGTTATGTCCTCTATTCATCATTCTTAATCAAATTCTAGAGTTGAGATGCTATAGGTGTTTATTTGCTTTATAAGTTCAGTAGATATGTGTGTTTTCCTGAGGATTCTGAAATTAAGCAGATAAATCTGCTCCTCTAGGTTCATGGTTGGTTTTGTCATGGTTGGTGCTTGGCTGGTGCTTCCCTCACCGAGGCAGTCCAAAATCTAAGCTAAGTGTTCTTTTTCCTAATGTGTTTTCTGTTTTTTAGAGAGAATTAACTTGTAGTTTATTCTTTGTTCATGATTTGGATGTTGGGTTGTAGTTTATGCCTTCTAATTCATGCTTAGGTTCTGTATTAGGGCATATACTTATAAGTTTATTTCTTGATTCTAAAAATGTAGTTGTAGGCTTATGTGATGTTAGTGCTCGGAGGTTAAAGCCTTGAGAGTTCTAGATTTTCAGATTTGGCGCTATATAACATTTTGGTTCAGATTCTATACGTCATATAAGCTATGTGTTTTCTATGTCCAAACCAGTTCATAAGGGAGTATTCTAAGTTCAGCATGTGTCATAGGGCCTCTTATTAGCATAATGCAACTAAGTTTGGAGAGGTTTAAGCATGATTCTAGTATGCATAACTGAAATCTGAAATTCTTGAGTTGAATCATTGTTTACCTCAGAAACTGGTGGTTATATTGACTTGGTTTGGGCAGGACTTGGGCAGATCCTTCTCCTTAGCTCCTCTTAAGTTTATCTTCTAAAATTTATTGGGTGCTTTTACTTGTTGTTGCAAACTTTCTAAGGCATAGAAGTGAAGGGTATTTATAGGTGAATGGGGGCTGCTTGAGGTCTGGGGATCAAGTCCTAAGTGTTGATCAACTTTTGCATTGTGGATCTTCTAATTTGTTTCATTTCTCCTTCCGGGACCAATTCTTGAGACCTCTCTCTTTACTGCCCTTCTCCTCCATTCAGCCAAGGTAAGCCTTACCCCAGACTTATTCTTTCTTTCATTTATTTAGGCCTGCCCTAGTGGTTTTACTTATGCAGCAAGTTTGGGATGCAAGGTCCCATTTACTTTTCCCTTTCTTCTTTCGTAACTCTGTAGTGTGACTCATACACCTTCTCTTTCTACTTATTTTATTTTATATGGTTGCAGGGAAGAGGGTGCAGCTCACAGTCTGATCATCTTTGGTTCTTCCCCATCATCTCTCTCCTTAGGAGATGTTGCACAGACTGTCCAACCCCCTCCTATTCCCTTTGCTCGAGGCTGCCCAGCCCTCCTCATCCTTCTCTTTCCATGCTTTTACTTAGTTGGCTAGTTCCTTTATGTACTTATTTTCATCATTCCTTGTTTAGTTTCATATATAGGAGATTTGATTCCTGATTAGATCTTGGGTTGGGACTGTTGTAAGCAGGTGGTTTGGAATTGGTTCTAATGTAAAAGGCTTTTCCTTTCCTCTTTTATTATGAGGCAACAATTTCTAGAATGAGTACTAAAAGTTATTGAGAGTATTGATATGTCCACTTATACATTCTTGTACCCATTTTTTGAGAATGTACAGTGCTGTATTGTATGCCACACTTTTGTATGTTCCAACCAATTTTTCTTTTGTAATTCAACGTGGGACATGAGACTTTACCCACATGGTTTCATCCTTCTACTTATTATAATTGATTACTAACATTGCATTTACCACTCATTTTTACCTCTATATTAATTAGAGGCTTTATTATGCCAACTTCTTTACATGATGGCATCATTGACAAATGATTCAATTAAACAATATTTACCACCTTAATTGATGATTGAATCAAAACAAGATTTCTAGTAATGGGTTCTTCAACAATCATTCGTAATTACTTTCGTTGGAGACCCAATCATAAAGGGTCTAATAATTGGCATTAACTATACTAAAAGCACTAATTACTTTTAATGGTGCCAATACTCATGAATTTATTTCGAGGTCGTGGTCTTCGAAATTCGAATCATAGTACATATATTCGAGAGGTTTGCTAATTAACTCGGTTTAAAAAGTCGGGGCATTACAAATTATACTCTTATCCCACATTTTTCATGAGATAAATTTATCCTTCAAAGATAACATAGCCTAAAAATAAAAAAAGATAATCTTTTAATAAAATAGTAAATATCACCACTTTTTTGGGATCTAAAATTTAAATTGTCTACTTTGCCTAATGTGCATGTAGAAAATGTGCTCATATTGGATGTTACTGTGAATCGTGTTTCGGAGAGTTCGAGTTGATTATATTTGCGTGAGATTTTTAAAAAGGTTTATTATATAAATCTAGACCGATTAGAATTTATTCAATATATAATAATAAAAGTCTGAATCAGATCACTACCGTAAAATATATTAAGTAATTTTAACCATCAATAGTTTTAAATAATTAATGAATATTGATTCTTAAACGTAGGAAATAATTTATTCAAATGAGACATGATTCGTAATATGAATCGTTATTAAATAGTTCAATATTTATCTTATAGTGTAGTCGATTAATACTAATATATAATTAATTTAATAAAATAAATCATTGGATAATTATCGCATTTAGAGATAACGATTAATTAAGAATATGTTGAAGATATTCTAACAGCCCACACACATATTAATAGATTAGCTCGTGTGTCCTCATAGACTAAGGAAGGAACAAGTTTGAAGCGCTTAATGGATAATCTGTTTTGTTTTTGAGATGGACAACTATGGTGCGTCTCCTTGCTTGGGCTTTCTATGCAATCTTTGCAGGTGACTTCTGTCTTTCATTCATCTCTCAACCCTCATCTACGTGGGCTTAACTTTCTTCTTATGCTTTATATTCTCTTTGGACTTTTGGCTTGATTGCTTGATCCATCGAGAAACCTCCCATAAGAAGCTCCTTGAGGATATTATGTGTCTCGGCAAGCTTCTTTGTTCGCTCCTTTGTTCTTGAGGCAGTGACAAGCTAGGTCTGTCATGGCTTGGTCTATGCGGGCGCATGTTTAGATAGTTGGGATGGAGTAGGCTTGGACTGTGCAGGAGCTTGTCTGGACTGTTTGGGTTGCTCTCTTGTAGGCTTCTGGGTCTTCCCTTTTCCTTTCACTTTTTGACATCATCAAATACGGGTGTAATCATTCGGCGAAGGGATTTGACCTCATCCATGACCTTCTATAGGTCCTCCTCAAGCTTTAACTTGTCGGTCAGCACATCGGTGATGTTCGCATGTATTCCTTCCATCTGATTCTCGTGTCCAGAGTTAGACACGACCAGTTTTTGATGGTTCTCATGTTCCCCTTCTTCGAGCATATCACAACGTTTCTCCATATCATCTACATCTGCGATCTGCGAAAAATCTAGCACGTTGGACAATTCAGGGAGCATCTCCTTCACAACATGCTTGAGCTTGTGAACTTCACAAGCTTAGATCTAGAAGACAAAAGACAAACAAATCACAACTCACGATTTCAAATGAACAAGAAGATGAATATATATGTTGGAAAAATTCATTTTGAACATGTAGGGTTATTAATTAATATGACGGATATTCATTTAATTCTTTGAGAATTAAATAGTCGAATCTTGTTTCAAGATTGTTTTTCTGAGTGAGTAAGAAATGCATTTGTATAAAGGTTTTGGGATATTTTGGATCTTTTTAGTTGGAGGCTTTTAGGCCAAAAGTTGGAAAGCAATGGGATAATTTTGAGTTTGGGCTCAAATATTGGATCATTTTTTCATTTCATTTTGGTCAGCTTTTGAGAAGTCCATATCATGTGCTTCAAAAGCCCATTCCATCTCAAAGGGAGCAAAAACTCATTATGGCTCTTGATGTTCACGTAACTATTTCTATCCCTTTAATTTGCTTTCATGGCATTTATTTCATAATGAATTGAAGAGGCTGCACGATGAGGTGCTATTCTGGAGTCATCTTTTCACTTCCCCCTCATGTGGCTATATATTGGATGCTGGAAGTGAGTTTTGTAGACACTAAACTTTCAATCTCTCTTCTCTTATATAGTTTCATTTCCATACATTTTAAGAGCTTCATAGTTTGCTCGGTTCTCTCATTTGTCAAGTTTGTCAGGGCTTTCTCAAATTTTAGTGCTGATTTCGAGAAGGATGTTGTCGTTTTATGTAGTCGTCTTGTGGAAAGAGGCCTTACTTGACTATTTTGATTATATTATTGTAATCTTCAAGCATTATAATCCCCTTATCTCATTTGATATAATTAAAGTTGCACTTATTATTAACAATAGCAAGGCGAGATACTGACTTTGCTTTGGAGATGTCAACTTCCGTTGATACTACCTCCACCACCGCCGTTGCTACCGCTACCGTTTCCGCCACCTCCGCTGCCCCATTTGTTTCCGCCGCCACCTCCAATGCTGCCATCACCCTTATCGATGGCTCCACTACTACCAATGTTGCTACAAGGACTAACAATGTATCTGTGATGGCTCCTCTTTCGAAGGCGCTGCTTCAAGGGGATAAACCCAAATTTTTTGCAGGTGTTGATTTCAAGAGGTGGCATCAAAAGATGTTGTTTTAGTTAACAACATTAGGTCTTGCCAACATCTTGAATGAGAATTCTCTAGTTGTACCGGAGGATGTGGACTTCAATTTTTGTGCTGCCTCTGATGTCTGGCATCAAGGCGACTTCCTTGCGAAGAACTACGTGCTAAATGGGTTAGAACACTCTATACTCCCTGTGGGATCGACCATTACTTGCCACTAGCGAATCCTAGTGAAGAGTGTAAGTTTATAAATTTATCTTGACCGAAGTGATAACGATTTAGCTCCGTCAAATTGGCGCCATTGTCGGGGAGTTGTGCCTTTGAGAATTTCTCTCTCACCTTAACTAAGATCTTGTCCACGGTGTATGCTTCGACCCAATCATGAAGGACAACTCGGAGACGTTTGATTTGATCCAGAGATTGAGAGAAACGCCAGGAGAAGGAGAGGCAGACTAAGGAGACAAGCACAACTTGAGCGAGAAGCCCATCAAGCAGCAAGAGTGGCGGATGAACAAGGAGAAATCAACAATGATGACAACGAGAATGCACCCCCAGAGCAGATACTCAGGGAGATGATGTTCCCCAACAACAATCTGACACCCTTGGGTATCACCTTGCTCGTGATAGCAGACAACTGGGAACTAAGGCACTATTTCATCTAGATCTTGCCCAAGTTCAGTGACTTGCCAGGGGAGGATCCACAAAGGCATCTCCAAGACTTTGAGATGGCTTGTGGAACCATCAGGACCAACAAAACAACAAAAAGGGAGTATATACATCTGGTATCTTTTCCTTTTTCACTTCAAGATACTACTCGAGAATGACTTTACACTTTACACGTAGGTACTGTCACGACTTGGCAAGCAATGCAACAGAATTTCTTGGAGAAATACTATCCTGTTTCGAGGATCCAAAATGCTAGAAGAAGGATGAGCACAATCCAGATGGGAGGTGGAGAGTCACTCTATGACTACTTGAACAAATTCAAGCTCATGTTGGCCAAGTGCTCACAGTATAACATCTATGACCAGTACTACGTCAATGGAATAAGACATGACGAGCGACAATTTTTGAATGCCGCGTGTGGAGGTTCTATCTTGAACAAGCAGTCTTCTGAAGCTTTCAGGCTGTTGAACAATATGGCAAAAGAATCCCGAGATGATGCACACTCCTTGACCAGGACCATGGGAGATGCTTCCGCATCACAGTCCAAGATGGAACTCTCGGACCCATGTGCCACCATGAAAAAGATGATGGAGATGATGAAGACAACTATCAAGAAGAATGTCAAGACGTGCCAGCTGTGCTATGCTGCCACTCACTTGACCGATGAATGTCCCACCCTAGGAGTAGAAGAAGTCAATACTTTTGGGCATACCAACAATGGAGGAAACCACAATTAAGGCCCAAGGCAGAGATTGGATCCCCACTCCCAATCTTACAATCCGTGATGGAGGAACCACGAGAACTAAGATAGGGAGGAAACCACTACCATGCTCCACCTGAGGCTCAACATCAAATTCAGCCAAGAGGCCCATCTCTATCCGAGATAGTTCAGAACTTGACCAAGGAGCACCACAAGTTCAGCGACGACTTTAAGAAGTTCAAGACAGAAAGTTGAGGAGCTCTACAGTCACTAGCCAACAAGATCTCGAATTTGACCCAGGCGATTGTCAAGATGGACAACAAGCAAGGATGACTGCCCTCCCAAGTCCAGGAACGACAAATTCTTACATGAACGAGTAGTGGAACCTGCCAAGGAGATGGTAGAACCAGAGGAGCTAGAAGTTGAGCAGAAACAGGTCAAGATACCAGAGCCAGAGGAGCCAGTCAAGAAGTCTGAACCAGAGAAGAAACTGGAGCCCAAACCTAGAGTCAAGTCGCACAAGAAGGCTCTGGAAGAGAACATCTACTGCAAGCTATCTTTCCCTAGAAGGTTGGCCAAGACAAAGGAAGCTGAAGAGATGAAGGAACTACTCAAGGTGTTCCAGAAGGTGGAAGTCACCATTCCACTTGTGACTGCACTAACGACTATGCCAAGATGTGCAAAATTCCTGAAGGAGCTGTGTACCAAGAAGGTACAATACCCTGAAAATACAAGATTTCTAGTCGGAGAGAATGTCTCCGCAGTGTTCAAGAAGGATCTGCCAATCAAGTGCGAGGATCCAGGGATATTCTATTTCTCTTGTGTGATCGGAAACACCAATATTGACCAATCCACGCTAGACTTGGGGGCTTCAATCAACGTCATGCCCCTGTCTATGTATGAGGAATTGAAGATATACCCACTGAAGCCATCCAGGGCCGTGACCCAGCTAGCAGACAAGTAAAGCTTCTACTCAGAAGGCATGGTGGATGATGTCTTGATCAAGGTACAAGACTTAATTTTTCCTAATGATTTTTATGTGCTTAACATGGGCAGCTCCATTGCTAAGAAGCCTCTTATGCTTTTAGGTCGTCCATTCCTCAAGACGGCCAGGACCTTGATTTACTACGACACCGTGAAGCTGACTTGCAAGTATGCTGGAGAGACGATTACTTTTAACATCTACAAAGCGGAGAAACATGCTCTAGATGAGGAAGCCCTGCCCTAGATTTTGAACAAAATTGAGGATGAACTAGGCAATGAGGAGGCAAAGGAAGAAGAAGTAGCCACTGAAACATTTGTCCAAGAAGTGGAGAACCAAGTCCCTAAATCACTCTCAATTACAGGGAACCAGATGGAGTCATCCATATTCAAGCCACCAAAGTTGGAGCTGAAGACCTTGCTTAAGTATCTCAAGTATATTTACTTGGGCAAGGAGGAGACATTTTCAGTGATCATTAGCTCGGAGTTACACCAAGAGGAGGAAGAAAGGATGCGACATCTTCTATGAAAGTACAAGGAGGCTATAGGATGGACCTTAGCCGACATCAAGAGAATAATCCCTACTGTGCGCCAGCATCACATTCTGCTTGAGGAAGATGCAGTACCAATCAGAGATCCACAAAGGAAGCTTAACCCAGTCATGATTGAAGTAGTCAAGGAGATTGTAAAAATCCTTAACATGGGGATGATCTATCACATTTCAGATAGCCGATGGATCAGCCCTATCCAGTTTGTGCCTAAGAAGTCTGGCGTGCTAGTGATCGAGAACGAGAACAATGAGCTAATTACGACAAGACTGCAGACAGGATGGAGAGTCTACATTGACTACAAGAAGCAGAACAAGGTGATCAGGATGGACAACTTTCCATTGTCGTTCATTGGCCAGATGCTCGAACGACTGGCAGGAAACAAGTTCTTTTGTTTCTTTGGCGGATACTCAGGATACATGCAAATATGGGTAGCGCTCGAAGACCAAGAAAAGATTACATTCACTTGCCCCTTTTGGGCTGTGCAACGCCCCTGGGACGTTCCAAATGTGCAGATGAGTATATTCTCTGACCTCCTGGAGCACTACATTAAGATATTTGTTTTATATATTTTTGGTCTCATTTCTAGTATGCTCTTGGTCTTCAAATGTCTATTTTTATTGTTCGAGTTGATGCTTGGGTCTTCTTTATATTACATTATAGGTGAAAATCAACAAAAATGACTTCCGAGGGTTCGACAAGAGAAACGAGACTAAAAGACGGACAAAAGGTGTAAAAATGTTATCATGGCCGAGAGTTGACCTAGCGGGCGCTAGCCCCTAGCGCTCGCTAGGACCTGATCCTGTTCCAAGGTAGAACATGGGGTTAGCGACCGCTACCCCCCTAGCGGTTGCTAGCTCCCCTAGATGGCGAAGGCACAGATCGTTGGGGTAGCGAGCGCTACCCCTTGACGCTGGAAGAAAGATCAGAGAGCCAAGCTAGCGAGCGCTACCCCTTAGCGCTCACTAGCCCGACAGATTTTTCCTTTTCTATTTAAATCTCCACGCGCGATGTACGATACAGTTTTTACTCTCCTTCACGTTTTTACTTCTAGGGTTTAGACCACGAGAAAAAACACTATTAGTCTAGATTTCTATTCCGTTCATTTTTTCAATTTCGTTGATTCGTTCGTGATTCAAACCCGAAGTACTTTAATGCATTATTCACCTTTTACATTCGTGAGTTCTTTTACTGTTTTCTTTATTGCTTTATGATCTATTTTGTTTCTGCTCTGTTCTTGATTAATTTTCAATTCATTAATACAAACCTTTCAATCATGTTAATTAATCAATTCAAAACATGTTCAAATTTAGTTTCCTTAATTCCTTGTTATTAGATTCAGGATTTAATTACTTTATTAATTTCTGCCTAGGTTATTCGTATTTTAAACTCTTCAATTTCATTCGCCTAGATAAATTAATTAGATTAGTTAAAACATCAAAACTCCTTCTTTTAATTGCTTTCTGTTCTGCAACATAGATAAAGCCCTGTTTAGCCTTCCTTGAGAATACGACTTAGGATCAACTTATTAATCTATAACGAACTTGTACTCTTGCGAGCAATTTAATAAAATAAATCGAAGTATATCGGCTGGAAATGTTTCTCATGCCCGATACTGAGTCCCTTTATCAGACAGCGGGTCTAGTCTAAACAATCCCACATACTAAAGGTTTAAAATAAGTTGGAACAAATTTTGGCGCCGTTGCAGGGGAAGGCTTTAGGCATTTATTTGTGTTGCCTTTAATTTTATTTTTATTTTTCTCTTATTTTTGTTTATTCATTTGCTCCCGCAAGGTGCGTTTGATCTTCTTTTGGTTTGTGTATGCTAGGTCGCCGAAGCTTGAGACAAGAGTTGGTACCCTACGTTGACAACATCAATAGAAGAGAAGTCGTGCTTGAGGAGAAATTTAGGGACGTTGTCAATCTCGCATCATTATTCGAAGAACAACTAGTAATAATGGCCGAGGAAGACGAAGCCCCTAGGAAACTTGGAAACTTTGCCAGGCCGACATATAGCATCACTGCATCCGCTATCGTACTCTCTGCTGCGGGGAGAAACTATGAGCTGAAGCACAACCACATTAACTTGCTTCCCTCATTCTACGGGTTTCCTAATGAAGATGCACTCCTTTTCATCAGGGAGTTCTGCATAGCTGTCTAGTCCATTCCACTCCAGAATATCACTAAGGATGAGCTGCTTAGGAAGTGCTTCCCCTATTCACTAAAGGATAAGGCGAAGTCGTGGTATCTCTCCCTTCCAGCAAGATCTTTACCTAATTGAAAGGCGGTGAGTACTACGTTCTTGCTCAAGTACTATCCGAACCATAAGACGCAGCAAATCCGACTCCAGATCATGCAGTTTGCTCAGGAACCTGACGAGTCTTTTCACGAGGCCCTTGATAGATTCAGAGAGCTCCAGCAGCAGTGCCCGCATCATCAGATTGTGCCGGAACTCCTCTGGCAGATCTTCTACAATGGATTGCAGCACACCTATCAGTTCATGGTGGATACAGTGGCTAGAGGTAACATATTTGAGAAGACTGCCGATGAAGCAATTGAGATTTTCGAGACGCTAGCCACTAATTAGCAGCAGAAAATCTCCCGATCCAAGAGAGTGGAAGTCCGAGAGATTGGAGTTAGCCCGGACCTGAAGAAGCAGATGGCCGATATGATGTGAGAACTCCAAGAGTTGAAGATGAGTAAGCCTCCTGCAATAGCGAAGCACGAGCCCATACCCGAGCCGTGCCCAATTTGTGGTGATCTGACACATAATGAGGATCAATGCACCAGGATGACAGATATGACTTATGAAGGAGAGGCGGAAGTCTTTGCTGCACAAGGCTTCCCACCACGCCCACCATTCGAGCAACACCCAGCTCAGCAGACTTCGGGATGGAGAGCCCATAACAATAATACGTGGAAAGGGCCGAGTCAAGGGCATAATTCGAACTTCCCTCTCCGACGACCAGCCCCACAACAATACTACCCACCGTAACAAGGGTATTATCCTTAGCAGCCCTATTACCCACCTCAGTCAGGGTATTATCCACCACCTCCTTATCAGCAGCCGCCGCCGCCCTACCAGCAACCGCCGCCACCTCAATTCCAGTTGCAGTTCCTATCTGCACCGCGATCATCCCAGCCTAAACCATCTTTAGAGGACAGTCTTGCAGCCTTCATGAAAGAGAGCAAACTGGCTCGGGAGGCACAAGAGGCCACTATCAAACGCCTCGAGAGTCAAGTCGGGCAGATCTCAGGAGCTTTCAATCAGATGCTGCAGCAGCAGCAGACCGGAAAGATACTCGGGCAGGGGCACTCAGCGCAGCAGATTCAAACCATTACTGTCCTTCGTAGTGGCAAGCAAGTCGACAACAAGGTGGATATGCCAGAGGATGAGCCCAGTAAAAAGGTGGAGGATACTGGGAAAGGAAAGGAGCCGGAGCAACCAACTACTCAGTTGCACAAAACGGCGAATCCGTACAAGCCGCCAATTCTCTTTCCGAGCAGGCTAAAAAATGAGAAGCTTGAGAAGCAGTTCGCGGAGTTCTATAAGATGTTGTCTCAAGTACATGTCAATCTGCCACTTCTGGATGTAATCCGCAACGTACCGGCGTACCTAAAATTCTTTAAGGAGCTAGTCTCCAAAAAGAGAAGATTTGCAGACAATGAGTCTATCATGGTATCTGAGGTGGCCAGCTCTATCATGCAGCAACCTCTTCCTCAGAAATTGCGAGATCCAGGTAGTTTCGTTATCACTATAGCACTTGGGAATGGTAAAACTGTAACATGCATGCTTGATTTAGGTGCAAGTATTAATCTTTTGTCTTACTCGATCTTTAAGGAGTTAGAGTTAGGTAAATTGAAACCTACACGCATGAGTTTGCAGTTAGCTGATCGTTCTGTTAGATATCCAAGAGGTATTATTGAGAAAATCCTAGTGACTGTAGGTGGTTTGATTGTATTTATGGATTTCGTTGTCTTAGAAATAGGTGATGTGCATGAGAACGGACGTGATCATACTTTATTGCTAGGTAGACCATTCATGGTGACTACTAATACTTTGATCGATGTGAAGAATGGAAATATTCAAATGTCTGTGTTGAAGGGTTGTATACTGAAAGCAAGACTTCATGCTTGTATACATGGATTCCTTAGTTCACTGCGTTTCTTCTATCTGAAATAATGTTATTGCATAATCCAATTAATGGTCCATTTTACTCATACTATAGATTATATGGTGTGTTGTAGATCACAGAAGATCATATAATTGGAAAAAGTTGAGATACAAATTGAGTTCACAATCGAGGCAACTATGGGCGAGTTGCTGGTTTAGATTGTAGCATAAATGGATAAATAGTTTGTCTTGACTATTTATTTATGCTAGTACCTTCGTGTATTGAACAGGATCACAGTGAGATGCATTCTTATATTCTGACTAATTAAGAATCAAGATCTCGGTGACTTAAATAGTCTTAACCTTAATTGAATTAATCGGTGTGAATAATTAATTGACTATTGCTTTGAATTATCAAGGGTGAGAGTTCTATTGAAGCTCAATATACTCGATATTTTGGGCGATAGCAATTATTATTTGACATGCGATTACATTGCAATAAGGATCTGTGTCCTGCTGATAACAGGATGATAATATCCTCTTGAGGAACTTAATAAGTTTATCGTATTAAAGCCTGCAGGTGGAATTATTTGCGATACGATAATAAGTTTAAGTGGTAGCACTCGAGATGTCATTTATTATTGAATGACTAATTAATTAATTAATTGATCGTCAGAGGGATTAATTAATTAATGGGTATTAGATATCT
>JAPKLX010000087.1:1267933-1323945 GCA_026898415.1 Leonotis leonurus
GGGAGGCCCAACTTTATTCGAGCTAGTAGATCCCCGCTTGGCCCAATAAAGGCCTAAGCTCTATCTTTGTTTTCGGCCCTTTTCTCTATCTCTCACTAATGGGCCCTTGTGTGATTTAATTAGGATGATGGGCTTATTATTAATACCTAGTATTAATACTAGCTTAAGCCCTAACCTTAAATATAATTATTCACTCACGCAAGAAAGGAGGGCACGAAATCTGTGAGAGGGAAAAGAGAGAGGGAGACGTCGACAATCAAAAGGAGAGGAAGCTTGAGGATCGTTGCCACCCAACGTCAAGCTTCGTCGTGGGAACAAGTCGGAAGATCACTCTGGAGTCTCTCGTTGCCGGATTTGCTAGTAAGATTCTAATCTACATGCAATAGGCACAATGATTTTTGCATGCGTTCGTTTGGTATCCGGAATTGGTCACGGGTATATGGTCCATATGAAATATTATGGTTCCTACATGTGTTAGGGGAGAAAGTTTCGTTTTTCGTGCATAAGCACAAAGCTATGCCTTCTGTTAATTATATTGAGGATTGTTCTTTCATCGATTCGATTGATGCTCTGGCCGAGATTTCTTTTGTGTAGGATTACAGTTTGGAGGAGATCTTTGAAGGATCGGCCGACATGTAGGAGAGGCTCCGTTTGGAGGACCAATTCGCAAAACCACCACCGATGCTGTTAGCAAATCCACCAGCACCGGAGAAATTGGAGTTAAAAGAGCTTCATGCGAATTTGAAGTACGTGTTTCTCGAGGAGAACGGAGCAGAAGCCAGTAATTATCTCAGCTGATCTGACTAATGCCCATCAGGCTCGGTTAGTAACTGTGTTGAAAAAGCACAAGTTAGCCTTCGGCTGGAGTCTGGCAGACATTCGAGGTATCAGCCCAACGATGTGTATGCACAAGATACAGCTCGCCGATGATTCTCTTCTGAAGAGGGATGCACATAAAGGGCTCAACTCAATACTCATGGAGGTCGTGAAGAAGGAGATCTTTAAGCTCCTAGCCGAAGGGATCATCTATCCGATCTCCAACAGTGAGTGGGTAAGTCCAGTCCACGTTGTACCCAAGAAGGGTGGGATCACGGCGACTATGAATGAGAAGAAAGAACTTGTCCCTACCAGACCCGTTACCGGATGGAGGATGTGTATCGATTACCGAAAGCTCAATGCGGCTACAAAAAAGGATCACTTTCCTTTACCTTTTATTGATCAAATGTTAGATAAGCTTGCTGGTAATGACTATTTTTGTTTTTTGGATGGTTTTTCAGGTTATTATCAGATTGCGATCGACCCAGAGGACCAAGCAAAGACTGCTTTCACCAGCCCCTTCGGGACTTATGCTTTTCGGAGGATGCCATTTGGACTGTGCAATGCACCAGGTACGTTCCAACGGTGTATGATGTCTGTTTTCTCTGACATGATTAGCGACTTTGTAGAAGTCTTTATGGATGATTTTTCTGTTTTTGGCTTTTCTTTTGATGATTGTCTTTCTAAAATTGATCGTGTCCTTGATCGTTGTGTTGAAACTTGTCTTACTCTGAGTTGGGAAAAGAGTCATTTTATGGTACGTAGTGGAATTATTTTGGGACATGTCGTGTCTAGTAAAGGAATTGAGGTCGATAAGGCTAAGGTAGAGGTGATTGAAAAATTACCTCCACCGACTGATGTTAAGGGAATTAGAAGTTTCTTAGGTCATGCTGGTTTTTATCGTATATTCATTAAGGACTTCTCTAAGATTTGTCAACCTCTTTGTCGTTTACTTGCTCATGACACTCCCTTTAATTTTGATGCTGACTATCTTTCTGCATTTACTACATTGAAAGAGAAATTATGCAGTGCACCTGTTATTGTTGGCCCTAATTGGTCTGTTCCCTTCGAAATTATGTGTGATGCGTCTAACTCTGCTATAGGTGCCGTTTTGGGTCAACGTGTTGACAAGATATTGCGTGTGATCTATTATGCTAGCTCTACTTTAACCCCTGCTCAGATAAATTATACTACTACTGAAAAAGAGATGTTAGCCGTAGTATTCTCTCTTAATAAGTTTCGTGCTTATATTAGAGGGTCTAGAGTTATAATTCATAGTGATCATGCTACTTTACGTTATCTGTTGACTATGCCTCAGGCGAAGCCTAGGCTGATTCGATGGGTCTTATTATTGCAAGAGTTTGATGTTGAGATTCGTGATAGAAAAGGGAGTGAGAATACCGTTGCTGATCACCTCTCTAGCTTAGAGCATGTCTCTTCTCCCCCGTCTTATGATCTAGTTGACAAATCTTTTCCATATGAGCATGCCTATAGTGTTAATCATGTGCCTTGGTTTGCTGACATAGTTAATTATTTAGCTTGTGGCGAATTAAGGCCTGACCTCACATCCCAAGAAAGGAAGCATTTTCTCCATGTGTGTAGGCAATACTTTTGGGAAGACCCTTTCCTTTTCAAGCTCGGGAAAGACGAAGTGATTAGACGATGTGTTGCGGAGGAGGAGCAACCGAAAGTGCTAGAGATGTGCCATGAGGCTCATTGTGGTGGCCACTTTGGAGGCCAAAAGACGGCACACAAGGTTCTTCAATCAGGTTTATTCTGGCCTACTTTGTTTAAGGATGCACATGCTTATTATCTCTCATGTGATAGATGCCAAAGAGTCGGTACTATAGGTCGTAGAAATGAAATGCCCCTTAATAATATGCTAGTTGTTGAGATTTTTGATGTGTGGGGAATTGATTTTATGGGTCCTTTCCCTATGTCTCATGGGTACGAGTATATCTTACTTGCTGTTGACTACGTGTTCAAGTGGGTTGAGGCTGTCCCCACTAGGACGTGTGACTCTGACGTTGTGCTCAACTTCGTGCAGGAAAATATTTTGTGCAGGTTTGGCTTCCCACGAGCTATCATTAGCGATGGTGGCAAACACTTCTGCAATAGACTGTTCGAGAGACTAATGAAGAAAAATGGGATAACGCACAAGATCGCGACCCCATACCATCCACAGACATCGGGCCAAGCTGAGACAAGCAATAAGCAAGTCAAGAATATGTTGGAGAAAATAGTTCAGCCATGTAAGAAGGATTGGGCAATCAAGCTGAACGACGCTCTTTGGGCATACCGTACAGCATACAAAAGCGTGTTGGGGATGAGCCTGTATCGTCTCGTGTACGGAAAGGCGTGCCACTTACCCGTTGAGGTGGAGAACAAAGCATATTGGGCAATCAAGGCCTCCAATCTTGATTTGCAAAAAGCAATGGAGCACCGTTCGCTCCAAATGTCGGAGTTAGATGAGCTACGGAACGAGGCGAATGACAATGCTCGGATTTACAAAGACAAGGTGAAGGAAATCCATGACCGAAGGATTCTCCACAAAAATTTGAAGCCTGGTATGAAGGTGCTACTTTTCAATTCCCGGTTGAAGCTGTTTCCCGGAAAATTAAACAGTAGATGGAGCGGTCCGTTCTTCGTGAAAGATGTTAAGCCGTACGGGGCGATAGAGCTCAGTAAAGAAGGAGACGATAACTCATTCGTGGTGAATGGACATCGCGTGAAGCCGTACATTGAGGGATGGCCTACTAATTTCTCGGTGGAGTTTACACCGCTTGATGATCCATCCTCTAATTGATCACTTATTCCCGTCGAGCTAATGACATTAAACAAGCGGTCTTTTATTTCTGTTGATTTTGTTTTTGTTATTTTAATTTTTCTTTCCGTTTCGTTGTTTCGTACTTAGTTAGGGGAAGAACTTATTTTAAGTTAATTCTATGTTGCAGGAGAAATCAGGAAGAATGCACGAGACTAGTGGAAAAATGGCAAAAAAGATGACATTTACGAGAGCTGGGCTAGCGCTCGCTAGCCCCCAGCGAGCGCTAGCCCAGCGTTATGTCCTATTCCAGCGTGAAGGGCTAGCGCTCGCTACCCCCCCCCCCAGCGAGCGCTAGCTACCCCCCCAGCGAGCGCTAGCCTCTATCTCTGTCCCCTGACCAGATCGCTGGGGTAGCGAGCGCTACGCCCCCAGCGCTCGCTACCCCTGTCTCCCGTTACTCAGTCCAGCGCGCCAAGGTAGCGCTCGCTACGCCCCAGCTGTGCCTGCTGATCTTACATGTTGCACGTTTAGATTGCAGGGTGTGGCCCGCCGTTTGTCTATCACTGTTTTATGCAGGATTATGGGATTTCATGGTAAGAATGTGGGGGATCAAGTCCCGCCATCCCACTTCAACCCTAATGTCGCGTGGCATTTTCTTACGGGGTTCCACAACTGGCAAGCCGGTGGGATGCCGGCTGGCTTCATTCAGAACAACGTGCTGATGATTCTACACAAGTTCTTATCCTACGGCATCACCGGCAAGGAACAAGCCAACAAGGTGAATCAAGCCGACGTTTTTCTGCTCCAGAGCGCTGCTCAAGGATTCCGGGTGTGTGCCGGATACTATATTCTTAACACATTTATGAATATGCTGGCCACAGTCCGGTATCATGCCACTCTGCCTCTAGTGATCTGTGCCATTACTCGGCACTTTGAGGTTTTTGACCCGGAGGATATTGATCCAGCAGACACCATCTACGTGTTGAGGATTGATCATTTTGAGCCCCGACAGGCTCGTATCTGCACCAACGACTACACGTGGGTGCCCTCCACCTCCCGGCGCTGTGTGGTTAACCACACCAACGAGTTGGCCGCTATTGCCGCAACTTACCTGATGTTGGAGTGATGTTGGTGCAGCTGACCGAGCAGCTGAGGAGGAAGCTTACGAGGATGCCTTTGCTCCCGGCCCTTCCTCTTACTCGATGGGCGCCGGCCAGTATCACTACGGCGCCGGCTCCACTTCTTCCGGTGGCATGGATCACTTAACGTCGTAGTTTCAGTCTCTGAGCACTGAACTCGGCGCTCTCCGGTCAGACTTCTCCTCCTTTCGACAGGACTTCACCAGTTTCTCCCAAGACTTTGGGACGCATGCCCACGAGGCCCAATCCTTCTATCGGGAGTTTGGAGACTTCAGCTCCTCCATGCTTTGGATCCAGGAGCGGATTGAGGAGCTGGTGACCGCTACTCATGACTTGATGTCTGAGCAAGATCGTCAGTGGCGATTGTCTCAGGAACAGTCGGCTCTCCAGTATCAACAGATACTCGAGAACAACCGACAGATGGCCGAGCTCAACGCCCAGTGATCGAACTGGGCCTTGTATGATCATCCACCGCCGCCGCCAGATCAGCAGTGACTTCTCACTGCTGTTTAGTATGTTTTTCTTTCTTTTTATTTTTACGTGCGTGTCCGGGTTGTTTTCATTTAGTTATTTCCTTTTGTAACTACTAGCAATGAGAACATTGCTTATTTCTTTCATGGGGGGGGGGGGGGGTAGGTATGACTTTATCTATAGCATGCAGTGTATAGTTAGAAATATGTGGTTGTGTACTCTTGTTTGTCCACTTGCAATTTGGAGCTTAATAGGATTAGTGATCGATTTTGATGAGAAACATGTTGATTATGCTTGATGACATGAATTGACGTTGTGAGTTGATGATTGGGTAATGAGCACTACATTTTGATTATAGTTGTCGTGGGGCACTCGATTTTATGATGGATTGATGTGATAGCTCGTAACTTGTCAATTTGGTTTAAGATTACTTAATATGGCTAGACTTGATTGTTAATGGTGCTACCTTTGTTAAGTGTGAGATTGAGTTGGGAGGCTTCTGCTCCTCTGGAAACCATGAGCATGGGAAATCACACGAGAGCACTTTAGATAACCTCTAAATGTTCATATCTCGTGACTTTTGGCCATATAACCCACTCTTTCCGAAAATTTGGCTCGAATGGCCTTTAAAATCGTAATTGAGTCGCTTGAACTATTTGAATAGGTGATAAGAATTCTACCCCTCTTCCTCTATGAAATCAAAGAAAATTTTGAATTCGAGGAATGGGTATGGGAAACCACACTAGGATACTCGGTTTGTCCGAAGATCACACTGAGTGACCAATGTTCTATATATCACTGAAAATGTAGGTATTGTGCGTGGGGAGGTTGTTTTATATGTTTTTGGTCTCGTTTCTAGTATGCTCTTGGTCTTCAAATGTCTATTTTTATTGTTCGAGTTGATGCTTGGTTCTTCTTTATATTACATTGTAGGTGAAAATCAACAAAAATGACTTCCGAGGGTTCGACAAGAGAAACGAGACCAAAAGACGGACAAAAAGTGTAAAAATGTCATCCTGGCCGAGAGTTGACCTAGCGGGCGCTAGCCCCTAGCGCTCACTAGGACCTGATCCTGTTCCAAGGCAGAACATGGGGCTAGCAACCGCTACCCCCCTAGCGGTCGCTAGCTCCCCTACATGGCGAAGGCACAGATCGTTGGGGTAGCGAGCGCTACCCCCCCAGCGCTCGCTACCCCTTGACGCTGGAAGAAAGATCAGAGAGCCAAGCTAGCGAGCGCTACCCCCTAGCGCTCGCTAGCCTGATGGATTTTCCTTTTCTATTTAAATCTCCATGCGCGATGTACGATACAGTTTTAACTCTCCTTCACGTTTTTACTTCTAGGGTTTAGACCACGAGAAAAAACACTATTAGTCTAGATTTCCATTCCGTTCGTTTTTTCAATTTCGTTGTGGATTTATTCGTGATTCAAACCTGGAGTACTTTAATGCATTAGTTACCTTTTACATTCGTGAGTTCTTTTACTGTTTTCTTTATTGCTTTATGATCTATTTTGTTTCTGCTTTGTTCTTGATTAATTTCCAATTCATTAATACAAACCTTTCAATCATGTTAATTAATCAATTCTAAGCATGTTCAAATTCAGTTTCCTTAATTCTTTGTTATTAGATTCAGGATTTAATTGCTTTATTAATTTCTGCCTAGGTTATTCGTATTTTAAACTCTTCAATTTCATTCGCCTAGATAAATTAATTAGATTAGTTAAAACATCAAAACTCCTTCTTTTAATTGCTTTCTATTCTGCAACATAGATAGCCCTGTTTAACCTTCCTTGAGAATACGACTTAGGATCAACTTATTAATCTATAACGAACTCGTACTCTTGCGAGCAATTTAATAAAATAAATCGAAGTATATCGGCTGGAAATATTCCTCGTGCCCGATACTGAGTCCCTTTATCGGACAATGGGTCTGGTCTAAACAATGCCACGTACTGAAGGTTTAAAATAAGTTGGAACAGTATTTATGGACGACTTCACAGTCTATGGAAGCAACTTTGGGCACTGTCTTGAGCACCTAGAGATGGTACTAGAAAGATGTGTGGAAAAAGGCTTGGTGCTCAACTACAAGAAATGACACTTCATGGTAAAGGAAGGCATTGTGCTTGGCCATGTTATCTCTGAGAAATGAATTGAAGTAGATCGCGCCAAAGTGGAAGTTATTGCCAAACTGCCATACCCTACTAATGAGAAGCAACTGCGGGGATTCCTTGGCCACGCGGGTTTCTACCGCCGCTTTGTCAAGGACTTCGCCAAGATATCTTAGCCGATGAACAGGCTACTCCAAAATGATGTGCCTTGGGATTTCGACGAGGAATGTAAAAAGGCATTCTAGAAGATTGGCAAGGATAGCCATGTGATTTACTATGCATCGGTGACTCTTATTGGATCCCAGATCAACTATAACACCACGGAGAAGGAGCTCATTGTCGTGGTATTTTCCTTTGAGAAGTTTCGGTCTTATCTCTTCGAGAGCAAGACAGTGGTCTACACAGATCATGTGGCTTTGAAGTATCTCATGACCAAGAAGGATAGCAAGTCACGCCTAATAAGATGTTTTTTGCTACTCCAGGAGTTTGACATTGAAGTGAAGGACAAAGTGGAGCTCACAACCATGTGGCTGACCACTTGAGCAGGATCTTGAGAGAAGATAACAAAGCACCCCTCAATAAGAAATTTCTCGACGAGGAGCTGTACGGGATAGGCACTACCGAGCTATGTTATGCTGACATAGTGCACTACATCATCACGAAGACCTTCCCGATAGAGCTTGATCAATACCAGAAGGTAAAGATCAAGAAGCTGGCCGAGTCATTCATCTGGGATGATCCATATTTATGGAAGAACTGTACTAACTTGATACTCCGAAGGTGCATACCCGAGGAAGAGCAAGGAAGTATACTTGAGCATTGCCAAGAGAGAGAATGCGGAGGAAACTCCGGGCCAAGACGTATGACAAGAAAGATCCTGGATAGTGGGTTCTACTGGCCCACAATCTTCAAGGATTATTTTGAAAAGTGCAGGACATTCGACCAATGCCAAAGAGAAGGAAACATTTTCAAGAAGGACGAGATGCCCTTGGTACCAGTCTTGCCAGTGGAGATTTTTGACATTTGGGGCATGGATTACATGGGCCCCTTGCCCAAGTACAAAGACAATCAGTACATCTTGCTAGAAGTGGATTATGTTTCTAAGTGGATAGAAGCAATTGCAACCCCAAATGCAGATGCAAGGACGGTAGCATGATGAGGTGCTATTATGGAGCCATCCTTTCATTCTCCCCTCGTGTGGCTATATATAGGATGCTTGAAGAGGGTTTTGGACACACCAAACTTTCAATTTCTCTTCTCTTCTATAGTTTCATTTTCATACTAGTGTTTAGGAGCTTCATAATTTGCTTGGTTCTCTCCTTTGTCAAGTTCGTCGGGGCTTTCTCAAATTTCGGTGCTAATTTCGTGAAGGACGTAGTCATTTTATCTTTGGGCTCTTGATCGGGGCTTTCTCGACTAAACTATTTTGATTATATTATTGTAATATCCAAGCATTGTAATCCCCTTATCTCGTTCAATATGATAAAAAGTTCCATTTATTATTAACAAGGGCGATAAGATTTCTCCATGAAAAATAATAGAGAAGACAAACAAGATCGGACGCAATATATTTGCGCTCTGTTACCATTACCAGAGAAAACAAAATGCATAAAAGAGAAATAGATGAAGGTAGAAAGCAGAAGCAACATGAACGAAGAAGAAGAGAAATTTTACTTATATAAAGACGACATTGTGAAAGAGTTGTGAAAAAAATACAAGTTAGTGACTATTTATACTAATCAAGAAAAAACTAAGCTAAATGTTTACATTTTAACATATTAAAGTTGGCCAATATTGGCTGGAAGTTATTAGAACCAAGTTTATATTATGATGTATCCTCTCTCTTTACTAAGGTCTTTTTAGAGGGAATTGAGTTTAATATTCAAGTCTTTTTAAAAGAAGTTATCAATGTTGTGCGTAAGTTGGTGTGTTAAAAGTGTCCCACAATGAATAGAGCGATTAGAACCAAGTTTATATTGTGATGTTTCCCTTCTCAAAGAAGACATTTAAAGAAAATCAAAGTGTGTTCATAAACCAACATTGATGTAATTAATACATGTGAGTTTATATCAACACGAATACCTATATTTAATAACCCTTGACATTATTTATTCATGGATATTACTGCACTATAACATCGTGCCACACGAATAGATAGACCATATTTAGTGTTAACAATGGTAAAACTTATACAAACGCAAGCAACTAGTTATTCCCCATCCACGACAGAGTCTCAAGATATTCGGCCATTTTCTCGTCGATCTGGAAAGCGTCGGCCAGGACTCTAGGATAAACGGGGGGAGACGACCCGAACACGGACTTTGCGAGGGTGACGACACCTGGATTTTGGCTGTTGAAAAAGACTATCGCCGCCGCAGTGTCGTGACCCATGTTGTACTGGAAATGAACTAGACCCCTTGGGAACACGAACACGTCCCCGGCCTGTAATATCTTGGGATAGAGCTCGTTTTTCACGTTGGGGTCCGGAGGGTTTGATGATATGAAACCCACGTAGAGCGTGCCGTGCAACACCACCAGTATCTCAGATGCACGAGGATGATGGTGCGGTGGGTTGAGGCCCCGTGGAGCAAAGTCAAGACGGGCAGTAGCCACGCCTTGATTGTTGAGGCCGGGGAACTGACGCGCAAAAGCCATAGTTACTTTCGATCCAAGAGGACTCGTGATTGGGTGAGGCTTGTCAAAGCCTCCCGGGTAGTGGAAGTCGTCTGCTGTCACCGTGTTTGGGTCCTTGCATAGTACTCCGTTTACAAGTGCTGCATACACATTTAAAGTTTTATATTTCCTCATCTCTTTTTATGAGAAATGGTCAAATCTTGTAGTAGAGTAGTTAATGCATGAAGCCAACGCTTGGGATTCGAGTTTATGTAGTTAATTTTAAATTTAGATTGCGTTATTTTTTATGGATTAATTTATTCTCCAAATGAGTATTAATAGTATCATCATCTATTAAATATCTTCTTTTTGTTGTCCCTCCATCTTATATAAATTAAAATTTCACCATTTTTTTTCATTCATCTCACTCTAAAAAGGATAATATTATTACTCTAGATTATTATTTAGATAGAAAGAAGGCATAAAAAATAAAATAAAAAATAAAAAATATAATTAAAATTAAAATTGAAACAATATAATATTAAATATAGAAAATATAATTAAAATTTTAATTTGAGTGTGATAGACCTGTAATATTAAATTAAAGTATATAAAATTGAAAACGATAAAAAAGATTGAAAAATATATTAAAATCCGATAATGGGATTGGGACCCATAGGGTGAAACGCAACAATGACACATTGAATCTCATTTCTACGATTACAAACAAAAAAGCACTAAACATAACAAAATTTTCCTATAGTAACACGTATTATGTGTATTATAAAATAAAAAATATGCACATGTCTCTCATATCATTTAGTAATATTTGAAAGCGTAATAATATATAATAATTTGTAAAATGTATTTGATGGTGTAACCACATAAAATTAGCTAGCTAAACTATTAAATGTTAATAATAATTTTAATTAGATGTATTGATAATTTTGTAGCATATACATAATTAAAAGCAAAACATTTTTATTTCATCTATGTACGAATTTTTATTAGTGCCACTTACCAGCATCATTTGTGTTGTTAACGGAGATGCAGAAATCTTGGACAGGGTCAGGATCTGAGGCTAAGACAGAAGAAGCCAGCAATGAGAAAATGCTCACAACGCAAATGAGTAACAGAATTAATGGAACATTTCCTGGTGTTTCCATCCTTACTCAAGCTTCTTCTTTCCACTGCTTTTAGGGTTTATGTATATAATTACTTCTTTGTTTATATTTATATTTTTATTCCTGGTTTGGTGTTCTTGGTTAGGGATGTGTTAAACGAGAACGAAAATGGTGATATTTATAGTTGATAATCTTCAATTTAATTAAGGAGAGGAGATGAAATTATTTGGTCTACAATCATTTCGTATTTGAATTCTACATTTTCTTTTTTTATTTTGTTTGAAGAGTTGATTGAGAAGTTTATCACTCCATATTGGTACTAATTACGTGATACTCATATATTAGTATTCCTCTTTACCTTATCATATTCGACTACTCTCTCCGTCGATAAAAAAATATACTTTTATTATTTATTAAAATTTTTTGTTTATAAAAAATGTATTCTTATTAACTGTTTATATTGTTCATGAAAAATTGTATTAGATATTTTAGTGTAATTGGATTAACTTGATTGATCAATATCGTCATAATAATACATCATATAAGTTTGGTGGTGCGGAGTGCACACTTATATGAATTTATTATGATATCAGGGGCAGCGCCCCTGGCGGGGTCCAAGGGGCAGAGCCCCTGGCTGGGGTCGAGCTGTGAAGGAAATTAATTCTTCGGAAATTTAATTTTCGGAATTACAAGGAACTGAAGTGTGCAGCCCAGCGATCGCTGGGCTACAGAACCACGCAGCCAGCGGTCGCTGGGCAGCCACTCGCTGAAGATCAGAAGGCAGTAGCCAGCGACCGCTGGGTAGCAGTTATATGCGTGAGTTTAAGTGTTCCAGACGTAGTTTCATAACAGAGACTGACAAATATTTCCGCGCTTGGTGTTCTTTTGAAAAGAGAACTCTTTTGATCAAAACTTCTCGATATAAACCATACAAAAGTTCGAAAAACTCTGAATTGTATCCGATTGAATAATTCGATAGTACCGTCGAATTGATTCGATCTGAAAGTGTTTCACGCCTTTCAAAGAATCTGGTTTCAATTCGTTTGTCAATTTAATCCTACAAATTGTACTTTTTAATTTTTTTGACATTACTCCATAAAACACTCAATATTTCAAATCACATTTAATTCTATTTTGTGAGTTATTTTCTCCGCTACAAACACATTTGCGAATTTTTAGTTAAAACTAACTCATCAAAACTGACTGTAAGGGTGTTTTTAATTTTGGCTTCATCAAATAAACTGTATAGCATATAAATAGAAGACTGCAATGCCTAAGTGAATAGGAAATAAAAATTGAGATACTATTTGAATATTCATAAATTTAAAAATACATTATATGTGTGTATATCTATCCAAATTATCACTGTTAATTAATTTCAGTTCATCGATTTTTTTACAGTGTCTTCCATCTTCAAGTTGACTTCTTCTTTTCGTTTATCCTCTCTTGAGTTTAACATTATTAATTAGGTGGATTCATTATCCTATTAAGAGGAGAAAATTAAATGATCTAATAATCAAAATATTTAATTTTAATGGTTTGTTTTATAAACTTGAATATACTAAAGAATTTTTTTGGTACATTAAAGTTAAATAGTAAAATGAATGATATAAAGGATTAAGAAAAAAAGTCACACCAAAAATTATTTCATAAAATTATATTTAAATTACAAACATCACAAAAAGGTTTAAGTTTAAGCATCAAATTAGCAAGTGCAATGGATGTTATAATAAGCTGAAGTAAGTTAGTCCTATCGGCTTGCTATTTTATTGCAAATTAAATCGATAAATATCAATTAAAAATGTTGATAGTTGTTGTTCGATATTGGCCAAAACCTTCCTCATCTGCTGTATCAACTTGCTTATCGAACATATTTGGAGGTTTGAAGCTTCTTCTTTTTCCTATAAAAAAAACAATACCACCAATTAAGTATACTTAAAAATAAAATTACTTTGTCAAAGTAAACTCATTCACGTCTCGCTTCATGGTCCTAATATTATACTAATTCTGCACGTGCATTAACACTAATAGAATATATTTTTCTATGTGAACTCTTATAAAGAATAAAAAATGTGTCTTCTTTATAAATGTAATTGAGGCAAGATAGATAATAGTCCAAAGAAGATACTGAAACACAAATAATAATCACCAACATAACATTATTTAAATTTTAGTAATTTTAAAATTTTTGAGATAAAAATATCTTTTTCAATATTTTTTGCAATCACATTTAATAATATAGTTTTATAAAAAAAAATTATAAATACAATTTTACTTTTTACAGTTACAATTACCCTAATTTTTCACATCAGTCGTCACTCATCTTCTCCTTCACCATGCAATTATCATAACCACCATCTCCACAGCCGACGACTTTGACCTCGGTCATCGTCTTTCGCCGCCGCAACATCCCCCTCCCCATTTCCCCCATCTTGTTTCGCCTCAATTCCTCGCCATTTTCCCCTGAACTCCTCCCTATTTCCCCATTGAACACTCCCCCACCCCTACGCCGTTTTCCCGACTAGTCTGTATCTCCATTGCAACCAGCCATTGTCGAACACTTCCCCCTTCCCCCTTCCCCCTGCCCCCTCTGCATCTCTGTTGCGCTGCAATCCCTCCCCATTTTTCCCACAACCTTGCCCTCTCTCCTCCGCTGCAACGCTTCGCTCCGCCACCACTAGTGCGCCGCAACCCTCCCCCTCATCTCCAACCTTAGATGAAAGCGAAAGATCGTATGATATTGAAAATGTGGAGGACGAACCTGATGAGTCTTCTACGACCACCGTCGACATAGCACAAGGGAGGGAGGTAAATTGACCAAAATCATAGTTTTTGCAGTTGGTATGATTCGGTATGAATTGTATGAAATATTTTTCTTTTGTATGAAAGTATATAATTGAATATGAGTGGTATGATTCGGTATGAATTGTAAGGAATGTATAGCTTTGGTATGAATTGTGTAAAATTGTTCATTTTTTTGTATGAATTGTAATATGTGGTTTTGATATGAATTAGTAGCTTTAATCTCATTTGTATATAACTAGTATATGCATCGAAATGTGCTTTTATACATATATTGATTGCAAATTGGGTTATTAGTTTATGTTTTTTGTAAAGCATCTGTTGGATTGAAGATTAGTCCACAACAAAATAAGAAGAAAAAATATATGAAGGCTCCAAGAGGTTGGAGTTCATACTTTCGGTGAAATGATTTAGTTCCGTTGCGTTAACAACTGGGTCTTGAGCTCACAGACTAAGCCTGCAAAACAAGATTGGAGAATGGTTGGAGTTCTACAGGGAGAGTCTCCGACGCTCAAGTTAGCTCGTAGTAAACTTGAGTATGCAAAGTATGCAGTGAGTGCGTGAGAATTATGAAGCTAGTGTCGTGAATGAAGCAACGATCGAATCCAAAACGAGAATTTAAAGAACAAAGAACGGAATTGAAAAATACTAGACTACTGTGTTTTCTCTCGTGGTTTAAAATCCTAGAATGATAGGTTCTTCAAAATAATCACGCATGTACTATTTATAAGGGAGGAGAAACCCGTCTAGTCAGCGATCACTAGGGGGTAGCGCTCACTGCCCCCAAGTTCTATTTTGAGAAGTCCTTCGTGGGGGCTAGCGGCCGCTAGTGGCCAGCGGTCGCTAGCCCACGTTCTGTCTTGGATTGGCTTCAGGGACCAGCGATCGCTAGCCCCAAGTTCTGTCTTGATGCACCATGGGCGAGCCAGCAGCCGCTAGGCTCGCATTCTGCCTATTTCTCCCTTCGAGCCAGCAGCTGCTAGGCTTGCTCTCTACCCAAACCAATGCAATTATTCCTCTCTTTTTCTTGCTTTTTCGTCCTCGTTTCATTTTCGAGCCTTTTTCACTCTGTTTTCCGATCTCTTCCTAGAATATGGAAATACAACAACCAAAGGATCATATAGAACAACAAACCATAATAATAATGACTCGATATGCACGAGAAACGAGGCCGAAAAAAGGTAAAACACTGACAACTTTGATTCATTTGTTAAGTTGATTCTCAACTTCAGCCTTAAAATTTTTGAACATGTCCAGTGCCTCTGACTTTTCATGAATTATATATAGGTAGCCAAATCGTGAGTAGTCGTCTATAAACGATATAAAATATTGTTGACCATTCCAAAGCCTTAGGGAATGGCCCACAATATCCGTGTGTATCAACTGTAAGACATCTGTAGCTCTGTTGGCACCTAATCTCTTTATTTTGGTCTGTTTTCCTTTGATACACTCGACACAGACATCAAGATCTGAAAAATCAAGTGTACTCAATATACCTTATGAATTTGGATAATGAGGATCATCAACAAGATGAAACGTACTAGCAGCGGAATAAATAACAATATCACATCAATCTTACCAAGGTAATCGATATGTATGAATAAGATTCTTGATGAGGCCCACCTCGTCGCCAGCTCATTACCATCCTCATAAAACCTGTTAAAATATTTGAAAAATATTTTGGGTTGAGTACTAGTGTACTCAGTGTGAGTCGTCCTCCGACTTTTTCAGTGAAAAATAACATAAATCTCCATTTAAAGAATATTACATGTCCAACCATATGATGCTTGGCGTTTTAAAACGAAATCCCACCATACACATATGAAAACATACATTTTACCATCATATCGAGCTCGTCATCATTCTTTGCTCCTTCATAGTGTTCATCATTGCGACTAAATGGGAAAAAATGAAGTCTTCCGAGAATAATTCCCTTTCGCCAAGACCCGGGAACCTGGCCAAGTTCATCCGATCCAAACTTTCCGTGTACACTACCTTGGCCGGATCCGGCTCAAGGCAAAATTATTAACTTACATTATTGGCAGCGCCAATCAACGAGTACGACAATTCCGATGCGTTACATATAGGATACACATGAGCATAATAAAAACATTTGGCATGTAAATTGACATTTTCAGAAAAAGCAGTTCGAGCTCACAAGTAAATTCACATTAACTTAAAATATCGTACTGTAAATAGACCCACACATGTCACTGATGTATGGAGCTCACATTCCATTGTAGAGGATAGATAATATTCCTCGCTAAGACCCTAAAAGATGAATCTCATGGATGAGTACAAAACAATAGTTGCTAACCCTTCTCCAACCTTAAGCACCTCTAGTGCTTCGTAAACTTAATGTTTAACCATTCTAACATGTACCTAGTAATTAACTGGTGATCATCATTTTCAAGACTTGTCTGCCAGTCACTTTAGAAATTTCAATTCATTATTAGTCAATTCGAGTCATCATGATAGAAGGAGTGGTACTAATCTCGATTACACGAGTACTTTATAAAATCATATCATCCGCCAACTTTGAGTAATGACTCATTCCAGACGTTAATTATACAAGTTATCATTATATCTTATTCCTACTCCCAGGTTTTTGACACAAATCAAATGCTAAGAAAATTTCTCATGTGTTTATATATATATATATATATATATATATATATATATATATTACAAACATTTATAAATCATATAATTAGTTATATAACTATATTTTCATAAATCTTGAAAAGAATGTTCTTGATATGCATGATCCTCGTGGTCATAAAAGTCATGTAAACACTTCATCAAGTTTTAGATCATTCATAAAATAATTAAACTTAAGTACATATGAATTTATAAACTAATTTAAAATGATTTAAGGGATAACACCTAACAATTTCCATAAATAATACTCATAAAATTAAATTATATCTAATAATTATACAAGAAATTATGTCACATATATCATATATACATAACATCTCACAATATGCTTCAAAAGAAACACATAACATAATTTAAGGTAAAAAAAGTATAATACTTTTATAAACAAGTTTAAAGCAGATTGTTCATATAAATCAGTAGACTTTGAAAAGTCTCGACTCACATGTAACTAGAGACTATAATTTACCAATATAGAAATCAACTGAAGTCTACTTTTATTTTAAAAAAACTAGAGTCAAAAATATTTAGTGAGTCATATGTTATTAAATGTATACTAAGGTATGTCCAAAATAGTCATCTTACGGGCTGTCATTTTGTAAAATCCTCTAAAAATATTTATACTTGTTTTAAAAGTGTTGAAAACTTATAGATATGATACTTATAGGTTGTGTTCTCTTTAAATGATAAATTTATTCCTTGAAAATGTGGGATAAAAGGATAATTACCCTTTAAATCTCTTTTTTTTTTATCCCTCTATCCTATATAAATATAAATTTATCATTATTTTTCTCATTTATCCCACTCTAAGAAGGGATAATATTATTCATCCAAATTTAGAGTGATAATATTATCACTCCTTAGAGTAAGATGAAGGAGAAAAACCAATGATGAATTTATAATTTAGATATGCGGAGTGGATAAAAAAGAAGAGATTTATAGAGTAATTATGTTTTTATCTCACATTTTCAAGAGATAATTTATCCCTCAAATAGTACATAGGCATATAGTAAAGGTGTAAAAATTTCTACCAAAGATATTAAAACGCCATGAACGGAGACAAATAGTTCAAAAAAAATTCTACAAAGGTGTAAAGGTGTGAAAGACATTTCAGATTCATACAACGTTTTTAGGAGATTTATTAAATATATCAAACAAACTTATTTTTCCCTAAAACTTGGTATGATTATTCTCTATATATCATAATATTTTCAGAAAACTTTAAATATAAATTACACCTTCCAAAACCACATGAACTGAGGACACAAAGTGTCACCATTTCCAAAGGTTTTTATTTCAAAACAATCATCTTCAAGTATTTTTCAAAATTCACAAATATTATATAAATGACTGAAAATTAACAGTATTAATATTCATAAAATAAGGTTTCCACATAAATATTTTATCATAAACAGATAAGTAAATCATGCCGTAACAAGTTTCATAAGTTATCAAAAAATAAGGGCATATGCATTATTTCAGGTTTTTCACAGTTGAGGGAGCTACTTTACGAAAAAAAAATTAAATACCAAACGTACTTAGATTAATTAAGCTAAAATTTTGTATACATACATTTCACATAGCAAGGGTTTCATATAAACATTTTCAAAGCAAATGGAGAAGTATAACAATGCGAAACAGACAGCGACATATATCAAAAAATCATCGGCAAATTTTCAATTTCTACTTCTTCTCTTTCGTGTTTCTCCTCATGAAACTTTAAATATTTGAACTTTATTATAGAAAAATGTCTAGAAAAAATACATAATTCATCCTAAGCCTAGGGGGAAGAGGTATAGGGGTTTTATAGCACAAACTCAAGAATACAAGTTGGTAAACATAGTATACCTCAAGTTACACCACTCTCCTTCTTTAGCTTGAATTAATGGATGATGGAGGACTCTACCTCTTCCTATCTTAGTAGCTTGGATGGGGAGGTGAAGTTTTTAGGTGTGGGTGGAGGATGGAGGTATAGCTTGGTGCTTGGTGCTTGGTGAAAGTGATGGTTGGATAGAAGGTGATGGTTTGGTAGAGGTTGAGAGTTGAAGCTTTAGTTTTGAGTTTCAACGGTGATGTGAGGGATGAATGTTGCAGCAAGAGTGAGGAAGAGAGTGAGAATGCAATAGTGTTCAATGAGGGTGTATGGGGAAGAGATGGTGAAGGCAATGGTGCGGAAGAAGGAGATGTTTTCTCTTCCCAACACATCTTTCCCAAATCCTAATGATTAAATCTCCCTAGAAACTATCCTACGTACAACCCACATATATAGATGTTTGCATATACTCTAATATGTATATATATAAACACATGCATGCATACAATCCCTATATATATGTATGTGTGTGGGTGTGTTTAAATATATACACTTATGCATGCTCACCAACTATATATATATATATATATATAGTTTTGATTCATAAAATCATACATTTATAATCTAATTCCTTAAACATTAAAAGTTAGAATAAAAAAGACATGATAATTACTAATAAATAAAATTAAGAACAAAATTATTTAATATAATCAAATCATGCAAATTTTCAAAATTTATGAATGCTAATGCAATGCAATTAAATATTTAATGTCATGACGTGTAATTTTTTTAAAACGTGAATTTAAGCAATAATATACATATATAAATATATATATATATATATAATAAGAATTTTCGCGAAAAGAATTTATAACTAAGTAGTCTTAAACTCGATAATTACAATTTTTTCTGGTTTTTACAGAATGAAGCATATATAGATTAATGTCATAAACATTTAAAAAATCAGTACCAACCATATTTGAATTTAAAGAAAGACAAAACTGAGAGCAAAAATATCCATATTTGTCCAATAAGAAATTAGAAACAAAATTTCGTCTAAATGACAGTACAATAAAAGTGTCTTTCAAATCCAAAAAATATTCGGTCCTTAGAAATAATCTAAAATGCCCAAATTGCCTCCACTTTCACCGATTTGGCATTTCCCACATAGATGTATCTATCACCATCAGTTTGCTTTCGGTAACTCAGACAATCCTGCATTGAAACACTTATGTGAGTAGTTGCACTAGAATCTAACCACCAAGTGTTTCTAGGTACTGAAGTTAAATTCACTCCAGAACATACCAAAGCAAGAAATGTACCTTTCTTTGCACGTCAAGCATGGTATTTTGTACAATCCTTCTTCACGTGGTCAGGTTTGTCACAAAAGAAATAACTTTTACATCCTGAATTTCTAACATTTTGTTTTTTTTATGTGGCGGACCACTAACTTTAGCAGCTTTCTCAACATTGATTTTTCTTTTGCCCTTATCATTAGAAATATCAGTCAGTTGAGCAATTTCAGATCTTTCATGCTTTAATCTCTCCTCTTCTTACACACAATATGAAATGAGCTTATTAAGAGTTCACTTCTCCTTTTAGCAGTTATAACTGACCTTAAATTGACTAAATGGTGTAAGAAGAGATATCAAAACTAAATGCACAAGTTAGTCATCAAACACCTCGAGTTTTAGTGCTTTTTGTTTTGAAGCAATGTGAGACATTTGCATGATGTATTCTCTTATATTTCTATTGCCCTTATATTTTAATTAGATCAAGTTAGCTAAAAGTGTACTTGTGTCAGCCTTATCATTTTTCACAAAACGCTTTTGAATTTCTGCAAGGTACTCACTAACTGTAGTAATTTCCTGAGAAGTTGTGCCTCGAAAGCCTTTCGAATGTTGCACTTAATGATCATAAGACTAACGCGGTTTGAGCGATCCCACCTCTCAAAGTTCTGTTTATCCTCAGCGGAACTTTCATCTGTCAGAGAAGCGGATTTTTCAACTCTCAGTGCGTAGTCTAGATCCATGCAGCCCAAAATGATCAAAAGGTTTTCTTTCCAATCCTTGAAGTTTGACCCATTAAGCATGAGAATGTTGTTGGTATTTGCAGATATAGAAGTAGCAGACATCATAGCTGAATAGAGAACAAAATCAAAATTAACTTTATTTCTCACATAAATAAATAAATTTCATTAATCATAAAACTAAAAAATGATGATGACATTTCGAGATACCCGGCATAACATTAAAATCAAGTATGTGGACATTAATATTAACTTATAAGTTAGTCTCTCTATGTAGTGATCAAATACTCATAATAAGTCTTGTCAAACAATTGACATCCCGTGGGATCGCGAATTGCTCACATGGATAACCATATAATTATCACGTATTTACCACTAGAGGTGCTTGTGTAATTCGGTCAAGCATCAACCTTCCTGTGGGCCGGCTCATACCCGCATGAATAAACACTCACACAACTATCTTAATATTCTCAATAAATAAATCTTCACAATAGAGGTCATTGTGGCGACATCTTATTTCAATTTTATTCACTTTGAGTACTAATAATTTTAATTTTAATAGGAACATGAGATGTATCAAAATCATTAAAGTTAAATGATTAATAGCAATAATTTAAGGCATAATAATTGGGGAATCAAAATTTAATAGCAATAATTTAAGGCATAATTATTGAAATTACGCCAAACTGAAATACATAAAATTAATCTGAACATAATGCATAATTTCGGCAAATACATAGTACCATAATTCATATGGATGCATAATTAGAGAATACATACCATAGTAATGCATAATCAAATAGTAAAGTACACATCACATAATAATTCGTCGTTTTGCGTCCATAAAGAATGAAAATCACCATACCATATTTTGATTCCAATTACTCAACAATTTAAGAAACTGAGGAAATTAAATAATGCATTCCATAAGCAAAAAAAAGAAAATCCAACTTCATTTTTATCAACTTTGGCAGAAACACATTAAATCACCAAATATGTAATCATCAATATATATATATATATACTACTTATTTTGTTCTGTACCATTATTTTTTAACTCAATCAATAAAATACTTACAATTTTAATCAAAATGAGCCAATAATAGAATAGGGAGTAATATCATACTCTCCAAATTAACGTGCAGCATAATTACCATCAAATCTTCATTTTCTTTTTGTTTCTAACGTGCAGCATAATAATAAAATGAGCCAATAATAGAAGAGTAGTTCATGCTTTCAATTATTCATTACTCGATATGTGTGCTCAATTATAAACATAAGAATAACACAACATAAAAGCCATTAAACAATCATAATATTATTCCAAGCATTAAAAGCACAAACTTCACGCCATATTTTGATTATTGTTTCAATCGGATGATAAAAAATAAAATAATAATTGAACTCAAATGGCTAAATTAACATAATAATAAGTAATCGAAGTCCGACGACAAATCAGAAACAAAAATAGAAATCGAAACAGAAGGCACAATAAATCTTTAATCCAATTCATGATCGATAATACAAAATCAAATTCGACCGAATTCAAGAAAATAAATATCAGAGAATCATCAAGAGAGTGCCCCCAATACCACTTGTTAGAAATTTATTTATAGCTTTAAACTAAATCATAAATTCTGGATTCAAGAACTCTATGATGATAATTCGAGAAAAATAGCGGAAGCACTTACCTAAATCCATGGAGGATCTTGTATCTTGATGTGCTGGTATGGATCTTCCAAATCATCAGCACCGATTTTCCCAATAAAGAACTGCAGAAGCAATGCAGTTTTTGCGTCTGCGTATTGTCGTTTGGGGACCATAACCCTACTTAAATACTCTCTCCGTCCAAGTTTCTTCTCACTTTGCCATTTTAGTTCGTCCACCAAGTTTCTTCCCACTTTCTTTCTATTTTTGGCAACTCCTTCTTCAGTCACTACACTTTAATGTGAGTCTCATTATACACTCACACTACAAAAAAATTGAGTATATGTAACAAAATTTATGTAAGGAAAATAAATTTTGTTACATTTGCATATCATATGTGAGGAAATTATATCACTACAAAAAAACTGATTATTTGCCACAAATTTTTTCGTCAAAAAAAAATATTATTTCGTTACATAAGATCACATGTGAGGAAATAAATTTCGTTACAGACTCGTCATATTAGGGTCCTCACATATAGTATAATGTAAGGAAAATATGATTTCCTCACATTAGATATGAATCTAATGTGAAAATATATACTCACATATGATATGCAAATGTAACAAAACAAAAATTTCCTCACACAATTTGTTACATATACTCAACATTTTTGTAGTGTTACAATACATTACATACCATCTAATTTTTTGTGGGTCTCATTCTCCACTTTACCCTCATTTTACCATTTACCAACTAAAGTCAACCCATTTTATTAAAACTCGTGTCGGGTCAAAATGAGAAGAACATTGGTGGACGGGTCAAAATGAGAAAAACATTGGTGGACGGAGGTAGTAATAAATAGTTATTCTAAGTTTTGCAATTTGGTCCATCAACAAATTACAAAACACCTTATGGTATCTACACATTTAATTCTACAATTAATTAATATCATCTTAATCCATTATATGTCTTTAATAGATCACTCTAATTAGATTACCCAAATACAACTATACATATTAAATTTAATTGTGTCGGTCCAATTTAGAATTTATCCAATAGAAACATCCTCACGAGTGGCCAGGTTTGAAACTATTCTTAACATATCCAACACACATGCTAGTGGCGGAGCCACCCTTAATAGCCACATCTCAAAATTTTTTACTAGCTACTAGTTGTGCTACAATTTATGAATTTTGTGTACTAATTCATAAAATTATCAAGTTTTTACCCCATCAAAAAAAATTAAAAATTCGAGGTAACGATTTTTCCCCTCTTGTCTTCGGGGGCCTGGCTCCGCCCTTGATACATGGAATTCAAAGTTTATCAAATGAATATCAAGAACATGTTTTTAATGTAATTTTAAAGGAAGAAGTGTACGTGGAACAAACTTCACGATTCGAGACTGACTACAACAAAGTTTAGAAGCTTTTATATGACTTGAAACAACCCCCAAGGCTTGGTATGAAAAATTATCAACGATCCTGAACAACTCAGAATTCAAGCGATGATAGATAGATCATACACTCTTTTCGATCTAGCACGAAGGAGAAATTTTGATAGTTCATATATGTGGATGGCATCATCTTTAATTAATGATGAGTGAAATGAATTTCTTTCTAAACTTTTAGATCAAGCAATCCAAGGAAGAGATATTTATCAATGAGTCTGAATATAGAAATGAAATAATCACCAAATATGGTGTAAAGAACAACAAGCCAATGAAGATACCTATTATGAATACAAACATCTGGTCGACCATCCGCAACTGGTTACTCATCCCACAAAGGTCCACAACCTTACTTAGTGCTACAAAATAGATCAAGAAAGACCGTAATAGGTCATTAGTTCATTACAGAGCCAAATGACTTGGCTTAATGGCATCAATTTACTACATTTGGCAAGCACATAACCGGGCCATTTCGATGTCATCCGAACTACCCCAACTGAAGTGGTTCACTTTATCAAACCCAGGGTATATATGGTTCTCAACTACTTATTCCACCTGAGTTTGGTACAATGACATTCGCCTATTCACATCCTTGCCATGGAGCTTAATGTCAGGACCCCGCCCTTCTTCTCTCTTTGTGGCGTCATTCAGGTAAGGGGCAGTTTTGATAGGATATATATCGTGTCGGATATTATATCCTCATTTTTGGATTGATGGCTAGGAATTCGATTTTATTGTGATCTCTCCATCAATTGTTTATTTTTTGGCTTATGCTTTCTAGCTTTTAGTAGCTTCGCTTTGCCACTTTTGGACAGTTGTGATCAGTCCTGCATTGTATATGATTTCACGTTTATAATATATTTACTTACAAAATTGGCTCTGACAAATAAGGAAAAGATGTTGACCCTATGACGTATGGAGACATTATAGAATCTCTATTACATCTAATTGTTAGTAGACTTCATAACATGTGTTGTAGATAAGCGAAATATCATACTAATCCCGTAAGGAGTCTTGAATGGAACTAGCAAAATGATTTTACGTTACTTATGATACTCTTATGGTGATAATTTAAATTTTACAAGCTACTCTTATACAGATTTTGTAGGTTTCAATAATTGTTTCCTTGAAAAAATGTTGTAAGTCTTGTTCTTAGATCATCATTAAGATCTTCATGTCGGAAGTAAATTGATTTGGTCCGTTTTGTTTTTCAATATTAGCTGATTATGCCAATTATTAACCAATAACCGACTGTGTTGGTTTTGGAGATAGATTGCACACAATATTTTTCCATGAATCATTATTTCTTTATGTTTCATAAATAAGATTGTAAATATTGTATTCCCTTTTGATTATCAAGAAAGGGCCTGGCCTTGTAGGAGACATCTCAAAACAAGTACAGGTGTGGGGACAAAATTTCCTAGAATGGTGCTGCAGTTAAACACGGACTAACCATACTATATTTAGAGCATGCATTCATATTCAAAGACAAGAGAGACCTTTCAATCAGATCACGGGTGAGAACTAATTAACATAAGGAGGGCAAAACACAAAGAGAGTTTCATGATTCCATAAATTTAACAAGAAAAGAAAAAAGAACACTCTTCCTCGTTTTCGCCTTCATCCATCGGTTTTTTCCTCGTCCAGAATCGAAGAACATGACAGATAAAGCTGATAAGATAGCATTGCCTAAGTTTGGATCTTGGGATGTGAATAACCCGGGAGCTGGGGTGCAGTATACGATGATCTTCGACCGGGCTCGGAATGATAAACGGTCCGCCCCTCAGCCACGCCGTGATTCGCCTAGTCTTAGCTCTGATAAGGCATCTTTCTCCAGCAAGGATCGGCCTGTAACAAAGCCTTCCCCTGGGAAGAAGTGGCTCTGCTGCTCCAGCCTCAACTATGCAGAGGCATAAAGAAAGAGGGGAAATTGCTTATCTTTGGCTTTACCTCATCATAACATCTATTATGATGAATTACTCATGGACTTCTTCCTTTCTCTTATCTTTTTCTTCGTTATATTTCAAATGTTTCAAGGGTGAATCGTCATTTTAATATAAAAAAAACCATAATATTTTGATATATTTGCTCGTTTGGTATCTTGACATTTTCATACTGCAAGAATTTATACCTTTTCACAATTTTGCGCTGACAGATGGGATAATATGGGTTGGGTCTTAGGGTTCATGGAATGTCATTATTTGTGCATGGTTCCATTATCTCTTGATATAGGAATTTTTGTCATCTTCAATCATCATCAATGCACACCAACTGTACATCCAAATTCAAAATGATTTGCATTAAACAAGAAATATGACATGAAACATCATTTGCATTACACTAATCCAAATAAATATTGGTTAATACTTCAACAAAAGGACTTGTTCTGGTGTGTAGCTCATAAAATTTATAGTTTTTGCTTTGCTCAGAACCTGAGACATATCCTATTTCCAGAAGAAAAATGCCGGAGAAAATATGTATATATAAAAATTACATGACCTTTGCTCATAGCAATTCAACACAGCCTAGTTTTGCCCTAACCAGGAAACCACAACGCAGAACAGGGTTTTAATTATATGTGCTTATAGAAAGCAGATGATGACGAAGAACAAAACACTACATCGACCTCGAAAATGGTTAACTGCTCAGAATTTAAACTACAAAAAGCTTTGGCCTTGTTAAGGTCAAGATTTGCAATTAGTTCCAACTATTGACAAATATACAAAGCCACAGACTACTAATTAGCATCACACTTCTTGATATTTGTTGTCAGTAAAATCCTAGCACATACATTAGAAAGATGCTTAGTAGGTGACCTTCATGATCTGCAACCAACACACTGTACGATAACAAAAAAAAGGCTGTTTGTGGATCCTGTTAAAGAAAACTGCATTATATTTTATTTAGAACCATACGAGTGAGCAAATATACCAGATGGAAGTGTGGATTTCTTAGTCTGATAGTGGTTAATGTCCAAGACCAAATGGCAGATGAAAGTAATACACACTTCAACAGATAGCTCTTTAACTTGCACAAAGTCGATCAATATCAACAAGTACGTTTAATTCACTCCAAGGTTTACTAAAATGATCTGCAATGCTCAAGAATCATGATACGACGTGTGAAAAGGAATGCAAACAATAGAAGTACTGAGCACATGAAATCTTAATCTTCTGGACAAAAAAAAAGCAAGAGATAATAAGCACATCATGTTCTGACCATCAACCAATTAAAACAAACATTACGCATGTGGATCACTAAACATCTTACCAGTTACCCCTAGAATTCATCTCTATTTGTTAAATTTACTTTCAAGCGACACAATTACCACTTTTCCCATTCTCATTATGCCATCTCCAACACCAAATAGTCCCCTTGCATATTAAATGACACCAGCACGGAGTTGAACATTAATTATGGATTCCATATAGTATTAGACTCATAACACTTCTAGAAAGTACCACCAGCAAACAGCACAAAGAGACTGCACTAACAAAAGTGAAGGCTACCTGACAGTCACAAATTTTAAACTGAATTCTACACTTAGTAAATCTAGTGGAATCGTGGTAGGGATAAAAAGATAGAAGCAATAACCAACTTAAAATTCCAAAGTTTCGCCAAAGTTTATTGGCAGCCTTTGCTGTCAAGGTTGAGTGCATGCAATGTAGTCTTTCAATTGGTGCAACGCCTCATCATGCACACGTAACTCCTCAGCCACTGCCTTGACTCCAATTTCTCCTGATAAGAAGCTTTCATGCATTACCAGCAGCAGTCAACAAACAACCTCATATGGTATTGTGCCCATTGCTTAACACTGTATCAAAGATGTAGAAGCCACTCATGTCACTTACCAAAAATATCTTGTCTCAAGATTCTAAAATAAACAATGATGTATGGGACCCTAAATTTGAGATTATGGGTAAGTTTATTGACATGCACCAAAGTAAAAAGAGAGTTAAGGTAGACTAAGAACAAAGCTAAAGATAGATATGTTGGATTAATAGTTCGTGAACCGATAAAATAAGGTGATTAAGAGATACTTCTTCCGTCCCATTATTCTTGGCAAATTTATATTCAACACTGAAATAAGTAATCTATGTTTTATGTTGTAAGTTGGATGGCCTGTGTCAAAGTATTGCTTCATATTATTTAGTAAAGTGGTCAACAATAATGACACAATCCAATTGGGAAAGGTGACCAACATTATTGGGACGGAGGGAGTAAAATGGAATGTAGAAGAATGAGTATGAATAAAAAACACTCCTATGAAGAGGCCAACTCCTACCATTCATACTTAGTATTCAGTTTTATTCAACTCTAACACGCACGAACGGTATGATTGACAGATAATCATACTATTACATCAGTATGAAAACCATGTTTCATACCTCATATGCGTGATTCATATATCGGTCGCAAAATTAAAAGAAATTAAATTCAAGTAGAAGTGTATTTGCCTTTTACTTTGACTATTTTGTGTAGTTAACACATTCAATTATTTATGAAGGTAGAAGAATGAAATTGATAATAGATATGGGATATAACTTTGATTCTAATTCAAAATATTACTCCCTTGGTTCCTTAAAAACATGCACATTTTGCTATTTTGGTCCGTTCCTCATAAATATACACCTATTTTTGGATATTTAATATACTTTTTGTAGGCCTCAATCTCCACTATCATTCAAATCAACTATATTTTAATATTTAATAACATCTTTTTGTGGGTCTCAATCTCCACTACCATTCAAATTAATTACTATATTATTTTAACAATTGATAATACTTTTACCACTCAAGTCAACTATATTTTATTAAAACCCGCCCGGTCAAATGGTACATGTTTTTAAGGAACGGAGGGAGTATATAACTTTGATTCTAATTAAAATATTTATGACAAAAGAATGATTCTTAATATAAATACGTGTCTAATTAGAATATATATAAATCAACTAAATGAACAATTATATAGAAATAATGATTCTTTATATCAATTCTTGTCTAATTAGAATATTTTTAAATTAAATAATTGGAAAACAAATTTATGTTAAAACTTGATAGAATATTAAATAATAAAGTATCACATTCCTTTTGTTATTTTGTCGAAAAGTTAGTTGGTTTATTATTAGGATTAGGATATAAATAATACAGAATTGATAAAATTTACATATAATATATACAAACATATAATTAGTAAAAGATATATAATATATTGAAAATATTTTTTTTAGTATCAAGGAAAAGTAGTAAATATAACCTTATATTGTACACTCTCCTATGACACAAATCAACCCCTATGGTAAGTTTTCGTTCAAATTCACCATCGATGTTTCATGTGTTGCAATTAATTCCTCACAATAACGGACATCGAACACCGCTAGACATCCCATTTATGCATTTCATCAAACAGATTATATCATTGCTTTGCCATCAATTATCATATTTATGCATCAACCATTTAATTTTCTCTTCTCAAATCGATTTTTCTTATACTATGCATAAAGCAATCAGTACTCCCTTGTCATTTGCAAGATCATGTGAAAATAAATGAAATGTTTAACGCATAAGGAAGGTTTTTGAAGGCGAAGCAATGCATATAAATTGTTTGATGAAATGTCTCAATGGTGTTGGACGTTCATCAATTGTGAGGCGCTAATTTGTAACACATGTGAAACTTCAAAAGTGAATTTTGAACATAACCTTACCATAAAGGTTGATTCGTCATAGGTGTGTCCGCCATAAGGGTTAATTTGCTACTTTTCCCTACAATTAATTATGATGGAAAATAATACTTGGGAAAGAGAATCAACATAAGGTTCGAAATCACAATCAGTATTAATAATATATAGATTAGTTGCTTTCAGTTGGATTCAAACTTTAATTGTTTAAGGAGTTATTTATTTTTCATTTTGGTTCAATCGGTAAGTATATGGTTTATTAGGGCTTTGCATTATTATTTAAACATTAAGTATTGCGCATTTTCATCTATTAGATATCATATTTTTAGTTCACTGTATTTTAAAAGTAATTAAAAGTACAAAAAATATAAAAATGACTAGAATTTAAATATTATGATGTTGGTAGTCCACCAATTAAATTTGGATGATTGATTAGTTGGCAAAATTAATAGTTATTTAATTTCTATAAATCAAGGTATATAACTTCTATCAATTCTATATAAGAAAACCAACGAACACTATAAATATCTATTACACAAAAACCTAAAAACATCTCGTGTTAATCTTTACATAATAAGGAAATTGATCATTATTAGTTGAACGCCCCAAAATAAAAAATGAGACTTTATTAGCGGGATGGAGGGAGTATATTCTAATCCTAATAATAAATCAACACTAATCTTAGAGTAAATTACCAAAAGAAAAGTAGTTACTTTATTATTTAATAATCTAGTTTAATCATTAAGTTATTAACTTGAATTTTATTTTTTGATATATAAATATTCTCATTAGACGAATATAGGTATTAAGAATCTTTTTCATTATTTGATTTATTAATATTCTAATTAGATTAATATTGACACTAAGAATCCTTAATCATAATTCATAAAACACAATATTTTTAGATCTATAATTAGAAATTTAGACCACATTGATCATCAATTCGATGTTAGGCATTCATCTACCTATATAAATATTTGAATCCATGTATTACTTTTTTCAATCCACGATTTTTACCCCAACGATTAAATTTGGACAATTGATTAATTGATCAAATTAATAGTTATTTTAAATACAAATTCACTTTTGATTCATATCATTTTAATTCCAATACTGATTTGTTTAATAGTTATTTTCCATAATTTTTCTAAACTCCTAATTAACTCAATTCATTTTTCCCACATCTATTTTCAAAGAAAGTCTGCCAATATTAAATCTATATAAATACTCTGGTCATATTTCCACCAATTAAATTCATCTAATTAGTTATTTAGTAAAATAATATGATTTAATAAAACTAAATGCATCATATCTCATTCAAGATAAATAATTATGAATTTATAAACTACTTTTGGAAAATTGAGCCGACTCCATATTCTATGATAGAAAATAGAGAGAAAAAATTACCTTAGCATTAATATCATTATTAATGTTAAGTATTTCAATATAAGATAAAGACTATGAACAGAAGGCATGTACAAAAACATAATGCATAGTGCATCTGATTATAAATCTATAAAGATAGAGCTATTTTGGCACTCAATGATGTGAAAAGTTGAGACGTTTTGCCTATATGAGGTGAGGCATAAGCCTCAAGGCGTTTTGGGACGCAAGCCTCAAGCCGTTTTGGGACGTAAGCATCAAGCCGTTTTGGGACGTAAGCCTCAAACTTAAGAAAAGAAAATTTATTAAAAGAACAAAAACTTACAACAGACAAATAACGAAAAGATCAAATTTAATAATCTTAGGAGTTTTTAAAACATCAAATTTGCTCTTAAATCTTAATATTGTTTTAACTTTCAAATATCAAAGTCATCACTCCTTCACTTATCAGAGTCGAATTGGGTTTTCTACTTGTTTTATTTTATTTTTATAGGTTTACCACTTAAAATTCAAAATAAATGAGTTGGGCTTTTTAATTTTAATTAAATATTATGTTTTGAAATTTACAAGGTCCAAAAATATCAGACCAAATATTAATTAATTTTTCGGATTGAGGCGTATCGCCTCAAAACGCCATGAGGCAGTGGTAGTGGTGACAAGGTGTAAGCCTCACAAAACTGAGGCGCCCGCCTCAATCTGAGCGATTAAGGCATATGCCTGAAGGCATTCTTCACCAGAGGTGAATTGAGGCGCACCTCTGATAGAGCGAAGGTATCGGAGTAAGGAAGAAAAGTTACACTCCTCTAAAAAGGCCAGTCAAAAATGCCAGATCTCAATGATTTAATGATCCATCATACTAAAATCAGCAGAATCTACATCCAACCACGTTGCTTCAGCAACATCCAGCCTGTCCACTTAATCAAGACTTGATCCACTATCATGCCCTCACATTCAATAGTCCGACGCTGCAATACGTTTTCCACCAAATAAGGAGGATCGACAGACAAAAAATCTTATGGAAAAGTTGGTTCAATGGGTACTGACCCAATAGCTTTTTTCAAGAGCGAGACATGGCACCCTAGGTTAATCTGTCAAGTAGGTGGAAGCTTCAAGCGGTATGCCACAGGTGAGCTTCAATCTCGAAAGGGCCAAAGTAGTTGGGTGCCAACTTTCGATTCCCAGTCTTGAACAATATTGAGTGGTGATAGGGCCTGGACTTCCGATAAACAAATTCACCATTCTGAAACTCCACATCACACTGATGTTTATTATTCTCCCTAACCATCCCCTACTGAGCCCTCAGCCCTATAAAGATGGAACTATAAATGGTTTTAAAGTTCATCGGCCAAGCGTAATGAATCAGCTAGGGCCTGAAATCGAATCTCCCTAGTAAGAAACGCTTCAAAATAGGTGGAGGTCGATTATGTTTTGATTTCCTTAATTTTAGCAATTATGTTTTATTATTTGATTTTGATTTTGATTTCCTTAATTATAGTGGAATCATGGCCTTATTACGAGGCTTGACCATTATAAATAGTAGTGGGGAATCTTGTTTTAAGCATAATTGAGAATAAACATAGTTTGGGCAGCCTTAAGTTGGTTGTGGCAGAAGCAATTTTGTGGTCCTCAAATGAGGAAGATCTTCTCTTCATCACAGGTTAGTTCTTTCAATTGGTCAGACCAGCCCACTTTCTCATCATGATGCAAACACGATCGTCATCGGAGAGGGAGCAAATTGAATCGGTGGAGAAATCCCTAGAACAAATTCAGGGGGCGATCTTGGCCTCCGATATGAAATTCGAGAAGATGGAATCTCTGATTTCCCAAATAATGCACAAATTGGACGCCCTAGGCGCAGCGACGCAGCACTCTACATCGACACCAGAAGCGTCCTCCCACCAGCCACCCTCGATGTCCATGCCCCCCCCTCGCGTGCCCTCGTCAGCAGTGGTATACCAGCCACCGAAGATGGATCTACCCGCCTTTGATGGATCAGATCCGATGGCATGGTTGGGACAGGCGGAACAATTCTTCCTCGTCCATAACACCCCGATCATGGAGCGAGTCAACCTAGCCCTCATTGGTATGGCTGGTCGGGCCATGTTTTGGGCACAAGGCCGCATTCGACGAACCCCTGATATCACGTGGGAGCAATTTTCGTGAGAATTGGTTGAACGTTTTGGAGATATCACTGTCCAGAACACGTACGAAGCCCTCCACAATACCCGTCAAACAAGATCCTTCGACGAGTACCTTGCGTTATGTGAAGAGCATGTCGTCCTTGTCCCAAGCCTTCCGCCGGAACAATATCTTGGCATGTTCCTTGGCGGGCTCAAACAATCGATCTATGACCGCATCACCGAGCCCGAATCCGTTGATCTCCACCTTGCCATCCGAGGCGTCGACGCCTCAGCAGGTCGTTTGATCCAACCTCTACACCGAGCAAAACACCATTTTCCACCACCGGATTCAATCGACTCACAAAACCACCACATGGGGAGGCACTACCGGCCAACCTCAATCAGTCCGCCTCACCCCAGCCCAGCGCACAAGGCCAACCCTAGTTGGGACCACGCCCGAATTGCACCATACACCATCTGTCAATGGAAGAAGTTAAGGAATATTGCGCTAAAGCCAAATGTTTTCGATGTGGGGGAAACTTCGGGCCACTACATACATGCCCCGTCGAACACTTAAGCATTTTGATCGAGGCCGACGAAGACATTGACAATTATCTCCACGTGGCTGAGAACGCTAAACGGGACGCTGCACAGGAGTCGTCAACGAGTGCCGGAGTTCAGCCTTGAGGACAAGGCTGTTTCGACGGGGAGGCAATTGATAGCATGCCATGATTTAAGCAATCATATTTTATTCCTTTTGATTTCCTTAATTTTAGCAATTATGTTTATTATTTGATTTTGATTTCCTTAATTATAGTGGAATCATGGCCTTATTATGAGGCTTGACCATTATAAATAGTAGTAGGGAATCTTGTTTTAAGCATCATTGAGAATAAACCTAGTTTGGGCAGCCTTAAGTTGGTTGTTGCAGAAGCAACTCTGTGGTCCTCAATTGAGGAAGATCTTTTCGTCATCACGTGTTAGTTCTATCACGATATGTTTTTGATACTCCTCATGTAATATGTTGTGAAAATTCCTAGGATTCCTAGGTGCCAAGGAGCCTTGGGAATATGCTAGTGCTGCTCTATATTGTGGTGCAGATCCCGATGAATTCGTGGGCTCAGGCGTGGGTTAGATATTGATCTCACTAAGTAGCTTTTGGTCTAGGCAATGTTGCATGGTCTATCTTTTCCGTAGCTTGGAGGGCCGCCGAGTAGCTCGTGACAACACAATCCTGAATTTGGATTCGTATGTGTTTCTTCAAGCCACTTAAAGAAAAACCCCATCAAGTGCATTGGAAATATCAAATAGTTGGGACATCCTATTTTCAAAAATTGAAATATAGTTTTCGAGGGAACCTATCCGCTTCACGCCGTCTAGGGCTTTATAATCCTTAATAGAGGACTCATCGCCATAACAGATTAATAACTTTTGTCAGAAAGTGTCCCAATTTGGGTTGGGTACTCGTCTAATCAACAACTGATACCAAGACATGGAAGAACGTGACAAGGGTATCATGGCAAGCTCCACCTTTTTTTGGTGCCAAGACCTTGTTCACAAGAAAATATTGCTCTGTACATGCAAGCCAGGCTTGAGCATCAGATCCATCAAAACTAAGTAACTCCATTTTATACATAACTGTAGATGAGCATAGACAACTTGGCCTGAAGAGCTGCGAGTGTGCCCGCTGTCTCTGCGTGGACAGCTCGAAGATCTTCCACCGCCTTCTTTATCTTCTCCATCTGCTCTCCTACTCTCGTCATCTTTCAATCCAGCAGGTCGAGCTAATTTGATAGAGTGAAGGCACCAAAGTAAGGAAGAAAAGTTACGCACCTCTAAAGAAAATCATAATATAAATAAGGACTAACAGACCCAACCCTAATCCTTGGCCCATACAATATGGACTTTATTCATTGAACCGGAAACTAACTAAATTGACTACAGATTAAAAAATGGACCGACTCCACATAAACAAATAGACCGACTCTAATATTAAAAGAGAACTTCCAATAATTAAATTTATGCTACTACCCCATTCCTGCGAATATAAATCTTCCACGGATGCCTTCTATCTGTCTCAAGGCGTATGCCTCACACGATTTTCACAACAGAGGTGACACCTACAAATGGCATGGTCGATAAAATCAATGACTACATTATACCCCTAATGTGTACAAAATAAAGGGTCTACTTAAGACAACATATGCATAAAGGATGGAACAATCGAGCTTTTTCAATAAGTATTTTTGGTTGACTATCTCAATACAATCAAGTGTTCAAACAATAACTCAAAAATTTTTACTGCGTGATGAAAAAAGTAAAATGTATGACATAATAACAAAAGTAGTCTATAATAAAAATTTTGAAAACTATTGAGGTTATGAGATTTAATTATTCAAAAACTATTAAGTTTTCCTTAGCTATTCATATTAATCTAAGAAGCACCAATACAAATACGAATATGATACGGGGACGAAAATACACTCAATTCCAAAAACATAGGATACAAATACGTTAAAAATACATTTATTTTTTTAATATATTTTATTTTTATTAAGATTATAATATTTAAAATATATATAAGTAATTTAAAATATTATATTTATTTAGGATAAATGTGGACTTAGTTTAATTCCATATGTTTCAAAGCCAAAACCCTGCATTATTCAGCCCAAAATCGGGCCCATTAGAAAAAAAAATTTAAAAAAAAAACTAGCCCTAACTAACACACTCATCAGCCACCACCTACTCTCCCTTCCCAGCAACCTCTTTCTCTCCCTCGCTGTCCCTCGTTCTCTCTCTCTCTGTCATCTCGTCACCATTTCTACACAAAATATGTATTTTGCATGTTTGCTCTGTGTTTGGAATGTATTTTGCATAACACAAATACGTATTTTGCAAGTATTTCATTTTTTTTATTTTTTTATTTAAAAAATGCATATTTTCAACGTATTTTTTTCTATTGGTATTAAATACGTATTAATACAAGTACGTTCATCATTTTGGCGTATTGGTGCTACTTAGATACTATTAATTTATTTGGAACTTTAGTGTAGATGGGTTAAAAAGAAACATCATTCTAACGACATTCTAAAAAATTGAACATTATCTTTATTTAATCTCTCATTGGTATTTTGTACGATTTCATATTTATTTTTAGTGCGTTGATTAATATTATTATTTAACTTTTTCAAAAGTGTTTTATCTATAACATTTCTTTTCAATAATTATTTAATTCTTGTTAAATTTAATTAATAAGACCGATAAGCAACTACTCTACGTCTATCATTAACCCACAACACATGTAAATCCCTCTATAGTTTTAAGTAGGGGTGTCAATTGGGTCGGGTTGGGTCGTTATCGGGTCAACTTGATAAGGACCCAACTTGTTCTAAACACGAACTCAACCTAAACACAAAATGACACGTTTTTTTTCAGGTTGCCCCGACACAATAATAATCAACCTGATTATAACCCGATAATGACCCAATTCAACCCGATTGTATAAATATATATTATTAATAATAATATTTTTAAATAATATATTTATATATTTCAGGTAACCTGAACCCAACCCGAAAATTTTAGGTTCTTATTGGGTTAACCTGATAAGAACTTGAACCTAATAAAGGCCAACCCAAATCCATTAATAATATATCGGGTTATCGTGTCGTGTTGAAAATTGACAGCCTTGTTCTAAGACCCATGCAGGTCCCTGTAATTAAATAGTATACCAATTAAACACTAAGAAAAACCCTATGCAGAATAAAACACTAATTAACTAAAACCTAAGCACACTAATAAACAATTAAGAGATTAGAAATACTAATCAATATAGTCTACCCTATATCAGTTCAAAGTTTCCAACAATTCACCCCCCCTTCCAAACAGCCTTGTCGTCAAGCTTGAGAAGGGGAAATTGCCATTTAAATCCTCATCAACCCAGTTGCCTAGTTCTCACACTTGCCCCTTCTATTCGGAGGCATCAGCAAGCCAAGCCCAACTATCCGGCAATATCCATTAAGGAGCGAACTCCAGGTCATAACCATATCCAAATAGAGCAAGGGTCTCTCTGAAGCAAGATGGTCGCTCCCTGGTATAGAAATTTCAACGACATTGAGGTTGGAAGCAAAATTTTCAAAAGATCAAGTACTCATCGCACCTATGATCTAGTCGTCAACCCAGCATCAGGGTCTGAAGAGCTCTGCCCTGTGGCTATCCTGATCTGAGCAACTTCCCCAGCCACCACAGCCACACATGCTTCACTTGTTAGCGAGTTTCTCTTCCATGAATATAATCTGTTTCTCTTCCATGAATATAATATGTTCCTCTTCTAAGGATACATCACTATTGTGCAAGATCCAAGTCATCATCTTAACTAGTTCGTCCATCTTTCAGCACAAGTTATCATATCACTCCAACTTCTCAAGCCTGCCTTCCATCTCCATACAGGCCGACCAGACCAATTTGTCAGAGCAGAGATCACAAGAGAATAGTAATAAATTGCAGAAAATATATTACACACGAATAGGCAAAACCAAATTCCAAGATGAATACTACTGAAGAGGAACTTTCTGCTTGCAAGCGCAAAGCGCCAATTATGATCACAAAAATAATTCTAGACAAAGCTTATCTTATGGAGAAAATCCTTTTATATTCTAATTCTAAATTTAAACCTATGCAGGGTAGCCCAATATATATCTGTGGGATGTAATTAAATAACTTATCAAAGAAATACTAATTAACTAAACTAGGTAGAATAAAACCCAAAATATGAAAAATTTATGCAAACTAATAATAATAAATAAGAGTAGAAATACTAAACATCCCTTCACTCTATATCCAGTGGTTTCTAACAGCATTTATCAAGGCACAAGGCACGAGGAACTCATAATGCCTAGAATGAGTTTTGAATGGTGTTTTGTAACTTTTGGGGCATTATGAATCCAGTGATAGCTTGAACATAGGCTAAGCTTGTTTAACCATTTAACACTATGAACCTCCAACTCCTCGTTAATAATTAGAAGCGGTTACTTATCTAAAACAGGCTACTAGTTCAACTCATAATAATCCACACAAAATCGCAAATTCTCATCCTTGACCTTAACTGACTACAAAAAACTAGTAGCAGTAAGACCAACCAATATCACATGGCTTTTTGTGGAATGTGATGATCCACTTGTCATATCAGGCGAAGCCCAACATTTAAAACAAATGAGAACTCAGTAATTGTTTGTTGCAACAATGGGGAGCCCCTGGTTTTAGGGTTACTGCATTGCTTGTCCTATGAGAGCTTGGTTTACTCTATCTTGGTGCCCACTTGGAAAACCAAATTTTCCTCACCTCGTGCACATATATCATACTGGCAGCCAATTACTGATTCATTTCAATGTATGTACACTGCATGTATAACTCCATACTCCATATGAATGACTAGTGATCACCATTTCTTAAAAAATGGTCTCAAGAAACACATTCACAACATAATAGATCAAATTTCTTTTCTTTTTGCAAATAAACATGGTATAAATTTAATGAATATAGTAAAAAAGCAAACCATTTCTAGCTGACCCGTGACAGATCCTCCAAATCCTTAAGAGCTTCTCCAACTGTATGAACAATAATCTTCTTCACCTGTAATCAAAGATTGATTTCCCAATTCTTTCTTATCTTCTAGCAATAAAGCTTGCTAATGCTGATCAATTACAATAAGAGAACTACATGCTAATTAGGTCTGGATGTCATACATATCTCTATACATGTATCTAGTTATTAGATAAATTATGTCCACACCAAAATGTTTCTTCTCCTGGATATGCAAAACAATTTCATACCAACATGGATATGCACATGCACACGAACATAAAAACCAGCTAATTCGTTCACAGTTTAACCTATTTATTCATACAAGATGAGAAGAAGAATGTATACCTCTAACTTGTCTTCTTTAGCTCTATGATTTTGTGGCAGAACACGAAATTCCTCTGTCAACCGAAGACACTCTTTGATATTTTCCGGTGAAACAAAGTCAAGGGCAACCTTTATGCATGACTATAAGAAAGGAAGATGGTACTTTAAGTCATAATAATAAATAAAATGCATATTTTGGATCATGAATTTTTTGCATCAAAAAAGTTGTTGAACCATAAACTAGTATAATAAAAGTTATAAAACAAAGTATATTACTCTCTCCGTCCACGAAAATGGTTTAAATTGACCCAACATGGGTTTCAATAATGTGTTGAGTTGTATAGTTTTAAATTTAGTTGTGTGCAGTTAGTGTAGTTTGGGTCCCACTTTATTGTTTTAAATTGAGTTATGTGTAGAAAGTGTGGTGGATCCGCTTGTTATAAATGGCAAGTTTCAAAAGTAAACCATTAAATCAAGGTTTTAAAAGGCATTTTTTGCCTCAAGGCATTTTTCTACCGAGGCATTTTTCTATCGAGGCGCGAGGCGTAAGCCTCAAGGCGAACCGAGGCGTACACTCGAGGCGTAAATAAAAAATTCACACAAAATCATACTAATATCATAAAAACATAAAAATAAGTTATAAGTTTTTAAAATCTCAAATTTAACTTCCTAAGAAGGAGGTGAATCACGTCGGTGATGCTTCGCTGGTGGTGACAGTAGAGATTTGAGAGTGCAGGGATAGTGTAATGGCGCCGCTGACTCACTTGAGAGTCAAAATTAAATTTTTAACCTAATTTTTATTTTAATTGTTGTTGAATTGTTTATTTCATTACATTTGGGACAATTCTATTAATAAATGGATTAAATAAAAGAAAATTCATTCACAATTAAATAAAATAAAACATAGCCCATCTATTTTCAGCCCAAAAACTATAGAAAAATAGCTTAATTTTCTGCATACGTGAGGCGTACGCCTCTTGACCGCCTCTCGTGACTCGAGGCACAAGCCTTAACAACATATATGAGGCACTGCCTCAGGGGCGTTTTTTACACGAGGCGTACAGAGGTGCGCCTTGAGTACACCTTTTAAAACCATGTATTAAATTTAACTAATAAGCATGGTTTTAAAAATCCGTATGAGTCGCATCCCTTTTGAAGGCGCCTCAGGCAGTATGCTTTTGTCTTCTACCATGATTGCATGAGGCGCAATGAGGCGTTGGTTAGAAACATGAAGGTTTTCTTTTGAAAATTCATTTTTTGGCTTTACATTGACATTGGGCTTTCAGGGTTTCAATGTACATGGGTTTGGCCTCAATTTACAACTAGCTTTCAATTTTAATATGCTCCTCTTTCTGCTCTCTCTCTCTCTCCCCACTCTCACTGGTTGTGCCACTGCCCTATTCCGGCAACCACCGTCCCCTCCGGCACTGGTGAGTAGCAACACAAAGCAGATGAAGAAGATGAAAAATCGAATTGATTGATGATGATGATGATGAAGATGAAGAAGATGTTGTGCATCTTGACGGGAGTGGATAAGGAGATAGAGAGGAAGATGATCTGAGTTTCTTGGACTTTCCTACTTGATGTTAATATTGTTATGAATCTTATGATTTAATTTGAAGTTTTCAAGACTTAACATAACTTTTTATGATTTATGATATTTCATGTTTGTGTTCTATTGCCTTATCCTGATTTAATTATGCTATTTCCTCGGCTTTACAACTCGGTCTGCCTCGAAACTTACGCCTCATCAGGATACAGGTACAGGAAAATGCCTCAAGGCTTATACAGTAATAGGATTTTTAAAACGTTGCTAACAAGTATCAAAACTTTGCACTCCATCAAACATGAAACATTATGTGATATATAGCAAACATGGCAAGTAGAAAACATTCAAGCACTGAGTAGAAAAGCTTTGACAAGAACTTGAAATATATGTAACTGAAAACGTGGCAACTACCTTTAAGTTTCTAACTTGATGGGGACATCTAGCTGGTATAAAAACAGCATCACCTAATTTCTGAATAAATGTCCATGGTTCAATTCCTGTTAACATGAACAACAAATAAGATGAAACCCCAAAAGCATAATTTTTACCACCCAATTGCAAATTATATATATAGAACTACAAACCATATTCCTCCTTAAGTTTCCTTTTATGCTCCATAGTCAAATAAACTGTCTGATCATGAATTGGATGGATAATCTGCAAGTCAAAAGTAGATAAGCAGGTGAAACATGCAAAAAGCTTCTGGGCAATGCCAGTAAAAGATGTTAAAACGAGATCTCTGGAATGATTAACAGACATAGATAACCAGAGAACACCAGAACAAGTGGCTCAACCTAATAAATCATAATATTTCCATAATGGAAATTGCGGAGGGAACTTATTGATACAGATACAATACAAGTGCTAGCATAACTTAGAAACCTATTTTCGGAATCATGAACTATTTTCTTCCTTTAAGCCCTAAATACCAAAAATCAAATAAACCTAGAAGAAACACATAACTTTTACCATATTAAAGATTTACCTGAGACAATCGTTTGCCAAACATGTGCCTAAACTCCTTGAAGTGCTTCCTCGTGTATTCCTCCAATTTCGGAATGTCCTCCCTCCTAAAAATATCCCATAGAGCAGCTCCCTCAGGGTCTTCAAAACTTTCTAGCAAACTTCCGTCCATGCACAATGTATTTGAAATTTCCTCTTCATCATCATTTAATATCTGACTACTGCAGGACATTTCCTTTTTATTCTGTCTAATATGCTGCTTTTGCAATGTCTTTATAGTAGAAAGCTGTTCAGGGTCAAGTGCCACTGCTTCTGCATGTATCAACACATTCACCTGAAGGAGCAAATAAAAGGTCAATACAGTTACAAAGTAGCAGCTGAGAAACCTGGACTGTAACAAAAAAAAAAGATGAATTCATAACATCCAACAATCTCTAGGACAACATTAAAGGATAGCAAGTATCACAAATTCAAAGAAGTGAACATACTGCATCAGACATATCACAGTGTAAGCTTGTTACAGAATCTCCCCGTCCCAACTCCTGAGAAACTCCATAAGCAATATATGTTTTTGGTCCCATATCTGGTTTCAGAGACCACTCAGGCAGTTTTGTCACCAGATTTAAGTACCCAGTACGAGGATGTGTATATTCTTTGAATGGCAAGCAACTAATAAACTCAATCCCATGACGAGGCAACCGCTCCTCAAACAAGTTAGAAGGAGGCCAGTCTTTCAACTTGAGTATCTGAGGCCAACCATAATCATCGAATCGACCCTCTGAATACCCTTTGAAGAACGTGTGAATGTTTATGTCAACCTGCTTGCCAATGGAAAAATGATATTTGGTATGAAAGAAGAAATGGGGTTTTGTCTCTTTTACTAATTTTAGATCAATGGAATAGGCTATAGAAGAATAGGCAAGAGGAGCATTTCAGATGAGAAATCCAAAGTACACAAAATAAAGCAGTTCACGTATGTAGAATGAATGAGTCATGAGAAGACCAAATGCCCAAGTAAGAGTACAATTTGCAGCCTAAACCAGTACTACCACAATATGTATGAAGATCAATAAAGCATCAACAAAAGCCACTATCCAGAAATAATATGGCAACCAAGTCAGTACAATAATCAGCTGTTTGAACATATTATTTTATGGTAATAATAATCAGAACCATTGCGAACTATTTGCTTTTTTTTGCACTATGTTGTCATTTTCACACTAAGCCCTCCAAACTGCATGCATTCTTGCACTTTCCCGTCCATAGCTCATCAATTGCAGAATTTCCAGTGACTTCTGGCCCATGCCATGCACATCATTATCATAGAGTGGAAAATGATTAAATGGTAGCAGAAAGTGAGAATAAAAGTGCAGAAAAATGTAAAGCTCAGAACTGTAAAAGGATTTCCTTAAGAATGACTAGCGACAGACACAAGATCAAAAGTCACCAGAATATTCCCCACTGATGGACTTGAAAGGAAAACTGCAAAATTGCCAAGTATGGAGAGTGTAGTGTGTTTGGATTACTTAGTGTAGACCCCATTCATATTCAAGAACATACAAGTATATGATGTATCAAGTTCTAGCAGTTGACTTATAGCATACTGTATGAAGGGATGAAAATGTAGAATTTTGTTGATTTGAGGGTATAAAAGGATAAGCTGATTGACAAGTGACCTGACCTCACACCAATCCAAGCAATTTATTGCAGTTACGTCAAACACAGCATCATGTTTTTTGCCAGTTTTTTGTCTAAAGGCACGCCACATAACCATGGGTTCCCAGCTCAAACCAAATGCTGTGTCTGGTACATTACTAACAATCACAGGTTCACCTTTAGACCAATGACATTGAAAATGCTTTAAATCATCATGCTGAAGATCTTTAGCTGTTGGACAGTACAAAAAATTGTCATTTGAGTCTTGCCGAGAAGCTGCTTTCCGCAACTTATCACTTCCAATTACATTCTCATTTACAACCTTCGAACACATGCACTCAGGAAATTTTACAGGCAAGTCCCTCATATCTTGTGCCCATCCCAATTCTTCTGCTCTGAGCAACAAGTTAGAGATCCAATCATTTGGAAATATGCATTTCAATTCAAGAATTTCATCACCACAATTCTTCAGTGGGCATGGAATGGTACCCCTTTCTTCAGATCTCCATTCAGACTTTTTCTCGTCAAGATCTGTTGCAATAGCTTCAAGAGTGCCACCAGAAGGTTGGACCTTAATTAAAATATCCATCTTGCTATCACAACCGTGTAAGTAACCTTGACTGTAGCTAGAACAATTCACAGAAACTCCCTTATCAGCACCCCCTTGAAGACGTCCCTCTCGAAGCTCTTGGCAACAAGTGAGACAAAGATCATAGGAACACTTTAGGCAGCTTCGATGAAAATCAAAAATAGATGTTTTACAGTTGTCACTGCACACATACATACACAAATTACAAATTTGCAGACTGGAAAGGACATTACTAAGGAGACGGTAGTTGTCCTACAACGTACCAGTATATCCTGTCATCCTTGTCACAGTTCTTTTGCTGAGGTATTATCTCTGAAATTGGTAATCCTGCTCAAACAGACTATAGATAATAAGTTTGAACGATTGGATAGCATAACATACATACTACTTCATTCTATGCATGCTTTACATTTAAATAATTTCACATGAACCAATGTGTCCAGCTTCTATTTCTCTAAGAAAATCCATGCATCACAACTCAGTTCATCTAGAAGGAGTTGGAACACTAGTTTAAGGTCCAATGAGCATCCAACAATTGGTCGCATAAGCCAAGGAGATTGGGGATTAGTTCTCTTAAAACAAAAAAATATTGATGATAATGAGAAATATTTCTGCACACACAAGCGAATCGGTTAATACTACTAGAATCTGATAACTTGTCCTGAAACGGCTTACTAAGAGGATGCTCCTTTCAAGCGGACCAATGACTCAACAAACTCTCTCTTTACACGAAAGAATGCAAGAATTAAAAATTAAAATAACTATGTACATTCAAAAATATAATATTTATATATAATTATGTTATGTGTGTGTCCTTAATTTGTTATTTAGGGAATATTTAACCACACACTTCCAACTGCTATGTGATGCTAGTTAATAATAAAAGCCTAATAGTTATCAATCACATAATTTAAGCACACAGAGAAGTATATACTTATAAATCCCACAGTAACTGAGCATTTACACTAGAAAAAGTGTCCATCAAATTTATTTCAGTCACATAAAAGAATACCATGTATCTTAGCCTCGATTTCCTTCTCAGCCAATTGCTCTGCATGGAATCTTTTTAAGTAAGGTAGAAGCATGCGCAGAATGTATTTAGAATGCTGTATCTTGTCTTCGTCATCAAATGTCAATGTCAAATCCTTCAAGTGCTGCATGAAAATAACAAAAAACATAAATCAGAGAGAGAGAGAGAGCAGGCAAGAGCAAGAAATGACTTATTTCAGTCTTCATATATTACAGTTTTTCAGTACATAAACCGACCTTCATCGGTCCATACAGCCGCAAGCAATCCTTGCAATTGCAGTTGTTACGACAGACAGGGCAAGCTTCAGCAAAATCCTCTTCCTGCATGTGAGGGTACCTGAGAAATGTTCAATTCAGACAATACAAAGTTCAAGATATAAAAATAAATAGATGAACACAGAGAAAGTAACTTTTTCCCCATCTCTATTGATGACGAAAAGTCCCTTAGTTAACACCTCAGATAAGAACTGACAGATACAATAACTTAATTAAAAAAATCATGGTAAGAAGAAGCGTACAAGCTGTTACCACAAAACTGGTTTAAATTCAAATCAAACTCTCTTAAATAGGGATAATGTTTACTCATCAAATCCAGACCCCAAAATATCCATGTCTTATTGAACAACCTAGGTCATTTAATTTTTGTGCACACACATGTATTTAAATTCTAGCTAAGTGACTTTTAGACATCAAACAGCCAATGAGAAGACCATATTATCAAATAGAAAAAGACGTAAGATAGAGTTACAGCTCAAATTCAGTCAAATATAAGCTCTAATCAATAAGGCATGTACCATTTTTTTATGCATATGAGACAATATCGCTTTTGGCCACATTTGTTGCACCACACAACTCTCCCTTTGTCATTCCTCTTGCACTGGTGACAATTGTTACGCTCATTCTTCTTCCCCTACAAAATCATAAACACAAAGACAAAGTACAATGAAGAAATTTAACTAGCCGGATAAATAAATCATCAAAAACATAACAAGAATCACTAACATTTTCTCCAAGTGTTTTGCTATCAAAGGGCTCAACCACACCTTGTAATCCTGTATCCTCACTTTTTGCATCCTTCTTCTTTCTCCCCCGCCTTCTTGTACCGGATTGGCCCTCGATGTTCTTCTCCTCCCCCACAGCCTCACTCCCTAATCCAATATCCACACTTTTCACATCCTTCTTCTTTCTCCTCCCCCGATTTCTAGTAGCGGGCTTGCCCTCGATGCTCTTCTCCTCCACCTCATCTTCACCCCCTAATCCTGTATCCTCACTTTTCACATCCTTCTTCTTTCTCCCCTGCCTTCTTGGAGTGGGCTGGCCTTCGATGTTCTTCTCCTCCCCCTCAGCCTCACCCCCTAATGCAACAACCTCACTTTTCCCATCCTTCTTCTTTCTCCCCCGCCTCCTTTTAGTGCTTTGACCCTCGATGGTCTTTTTTGTCCAATTGCTCTCACCTTCTAATCCAGTATCCTCACTTTTGACATCCTTCTTCTTTCTTCCCCGCCTTCTTTTAGCACTTTGAACCTCCATGATCTTCTTCGTTCCCTCCCTCTCGCCTCCTATAGATTTACCCTCAGTTTCCACATTATTGCAGTCTCTCCCTGCCTCAACATTTATCTCCTGCACCTTAGCTTCACACCTTAACCCTGTATTCTCACTTTCCACAGTACTGACGTTCCTCCCAATCTGGCCCTCGGCATATGTCTCCTGCGCCACACTTCTCACATTCTTCCTCGGTCTCCCACGCCTTCTTTTCACGCTTTGGCCCTCCAGATTCGTCCCTTGAAACCCTAATTCTCTATCCCCATTTTTCTCACTCTTTCTCTTTTTCCCACGCTTCTCCTCGAATTCCCACTCGTAAACTTCCTCCTTAAGTTTCTCAATCTTCTCAGAGGCCACCAGACACCACTTCCGAGTCGACGCTCTCTTCCCCAAACTGCGCTCGCTCTCTGCCTGACTAGACTCCTTTGCTTCTTCTCTTACATCAATTTCTTTCTCTTCTTTCCCGCCATAACAGCTCGCTTTGTCTTCTTTACCGAGCTCCACCGCTTCCTTGGCATCACTTTCTCTGTCTTCTTCCATAGCCTTCTCCGAACTTTCTTCTTCTCCGAACCTTTCCGGCAAATTCAAATCCATTGAGCTTCCCTTTCCCTCTTTTGCCGATTCCTATGCCGCTGCTTTTATTTTGGGGGCAAATGCTAACAATTTTAACTTTTTTTCAATTTATTTATTTTTAGATAAGAGGTCGGTTAGTCATTCTACAAATAAATTAGTAAATAATAATCTCTTACACTAAAATACGTCAATTATAGTCATTTTTTTATAAATTTACTAATTTAACCTTAATGATCATAATAAACTATTTTAACAAACGTTCAGATTTATTTGTCAAAATTATCTCTCTCATCCAATTTTATAATAAATTCACAAAATCGCCGTCGTCGTCGCCGCTTCCATTGCCGCCACGGTTGTCGTTGTTGTTCGTAATTGCGCGAATTACATGAACACGGCGAGCTTTTGTTATGTTCATGTAACTACACGACCAATATGATAACATATTAAAGAAATTACACGAGCACGACGAGTTTTAGTTATGTTCGTATAATAACATGACCAACATGATAACATATTACACGTGTCAGTTTTAATTGTGTTCATGTAATCACACAACCAAAATCCTAGCATAATAACGTAAGGGGCAAGTGCTAAAATGGCTCAATTCAGAAGAAAAAGATAAAAAAAAATAACCAACTAAAAAGAAAAGATAAATTATACCCACATTTATTTTAAAAAGACCATATTACCCTTAATATATTAAAAACCTTAATTATTGGGTTAATTATTTCATTCTCTCCTCCCCTAGCTCACAGTTATTACGTGAGAATTAAGATTGAGAATTGAGATGCATGTTTTTCTCATCTCATTCTCTCTTTTTATTTATCTCTCAATCTCTCTTATTATTTCACTCTCTATCAACACAAACACAAAATTGATTTGGGGGAATTCCATGGATTATTGAGATATCAAATTCAAGTAAGAGGAATTGATTGTTGAGGTAGGTTGATTTTTATATATTTTATGAATTTAATGAATTTCTTGATCATTATTTTCGATAACATAATCAAAGTGATCAAGTGCTCATGTTATAATTACTTCATGATAATTTTTCGAATAACATGAGCAGAGTGATCATGTGCTCATGTTATAATTTATTTCATGGTATTTTTTTCGAATTACATGAAGAGGGTGATCATGTGCTCATGTTATAACTTCATTTATGATATTGTTTCGAATAACATGAGAAGAGTGATCATGTGCTCATGTTATAAATTATTTCATGACATTTTTTCAAATTACATGAGGATAATGATCATGTGCTCATGTTATAATTTATTTCATGATATTTTTTCAAATTACATGAGGATAATGATCATTTGCTTATGTCATAATTTATTTCATGATATTTTCGAATAACTTGAGCAATTATTACAACATGCATGCCTAAGCCTTTTGTAACAATTCATGCCTCTAACTTTGGATGCACTGTCTTTTTCTCCTTATCTCTTGACACTTATTTGTATACATTTCAAAAACAGAAATTAATCAGAAACAACGCCTATATAGTTTTACATATATGACCATTTATTTTATATAGGGCGCATGTTAATGGATGAATGTACCAAATTAAATATAACTTATGGAGCCAAAATGGAGGATTTGGATACGAGTGAATCTAGTGGCCTAACAATTCAGAGAAAATTTCCTCTCCTTGTATTGGCCAATCCACATGCTTCTTAATTACCTCCTTTCCATCCAGGGCCGTATCTGTACTCCGAGAGGCCCTAGGCGAAAAAAAAACGGGCCCTTTAGCAACGAAAAAAAATACAAAAGAACAATGGAAGATATAACAATAATTCGTTTGTAGTAGGGAAAGAATTTGTTACCTTATCTCAACATAACGCGCCTTGCAGTTTTAGAAGCAAAAGTGTTTATCAAATCTGTATAATCTAACTGATCAACCATTTTTCTTTCAATTGATAGCATAGCCAACCCATTCAACCTGTCCTGTAACATAGTGGATCGTAAATAGGTCTTGATCAACTTCAAATTCGAGAAAGATCTTTCAGCTGATGCAACTGTAACCGGTATGGTTAATAAAATCTTGTAGGAAATATAAGCATTTGGAAAACAATTCATCTTCTTCAAATACCGCATGAGATCTATTGCTCTTGACTTTTCTTTTGAGAAATACGCTTGCAAGCATAACAATTCTGTGCACAAATCATCTCCAATAATGTCTGCATTCCCATTATGCTTCAAATATCGCTCAAGATCTATACAAGACTTCAACAAACTTTCTCGTGACTCGATCTTCAACTTTTCCACATTCAACAAAAATCCAAATATGTGTTCATATTCCTTAAATTTCTCAAATCGTTCTTGAAGTGAGGATCGTGCTTGATCGACTATGTAAAGGAAATAATCGACTCTGAAAGATTCCTCCGGTGATTGGTTGACCTCATCACTACCACTTTCATCAAATTGTTTCTTTCTACGAACGATGCGTTTTTCTAGAAATGTAGCTTCAACACCGAGTTCACTAGCCATTACTTTAGCTTCATTCATGGTACTCTGAAATCCATGCTCTCTAAAGTCATCAAAAAAGACAATAAGTCCTTGCAAAAGTGTAATAGCAATTTCTATATCGACGTCTTTAGATTGGAGATTTTTGCTCACTTTGTTGATTACTTGTAGCATCCTATACCAAATCACCATTCCAAGCAAAAACTCAAAATTATTGAGCTCATATTTCGCTAAGGTTTCGGCATCACTTTGAGTTTTTGGATCTTAACTTGTCTCGGCTAGAAAGAGTAGAGCATCTCTAATTTGCACAGTTTACTCTTTTATTGCCTTAACACTTTCAACATGGCTCTCCCAACGAGTTTGTGATAATGGTTTAACTGTGAGTCCCACAACATGGTCTTTAAAGATTTTCCACCGCTTTGTAGAAGAAGAGAATAGTGTGTAGACACGTTGTATCACTCCAAAGAAGGTTCTAGCTTTTCTGCAACTATTTGCCATATCACATAGTGTTAAATTGAGACTATGACAACCACATGGTGTATAAAAAGCTCTAGGGTTCAACTCAAGCAATCTTCTTTGAACTCCTTTATGCCTTCCACTCATATTTGATCCGTTGTCATACCCTTGACCTCTTATATCATCAACATCAAGATCAATTTTTTCAAGTATATTTATAAGCTCTGTCGAAAGTCCGAGTCCAGAAGTATCATCCACCTTCAAACATTGAATCCAAAATTCTTCTAAAGTTGGCGAGTCTGTGGAATCATCCACACATCGTATAACTAAAGACATCTGCTCCTCATGACTGGCATCTGGAGTACAATCAAGTATAATAGAATAATATTTTGCATGTTTCTCCTTTTTTATGATTGCACTCCTGACTTCACTTGCTAAGAGTTGGATGAATTCATTTTGAATAGTGGGACTAAGATATGTATACTGTATTTCACGCATTTGAGCACGCCGAAGATGCTCTTCTAGAACTGGATCAACCTCTGCCATCATTTCTACCATCTGCAGAAATATGCCATTGTTCTCGACAAATAGCTTCTCATTATCTCCTCAAAAAGGCAGGCTATTTTTAGCTAGTCGCTTCACAATTACAACTATTCTTCTCAATACCTTTTTCAAGTGTTCCTTTTCCTTGTCGATTTGTAACTGTACACTTTCATCTATTGTCTCTTTGTTCCCAAGTCGATCTTCCAATTCTTTCCAACTAGTCATACAATGAATATGCTCCTTACTTCCCTCATGGCTCTTGAGACGAATATACATATTTTTCCAATCACAAAATCCATCAGCAGCTAGAACCCCAATCTTATTTAATGTGTGTTCAGTTGCAAATAACTTGCAACAGAAGCAAAAGATACGATCCAAAGAAACTGAATAAACTAGCCATCTCTTGTTTTCTTTTTGACAATTTGACAAAATCTTTGTATACTGTGATGAATCAAAGTGTCTACCTTTCTCATTGACAGGATATACTATGCCATCGATTCTTTGTGGACCTCTTTCAACTAGATAATCTATCATCTTTTGATCAATATTTTTCCAATTTGCAGGATCTTGCAAAAGAAAGTCTGCATCATGAGTTGAGCTTTCAAGCATAACTTGTTCAATAACTTCCTCATCCTCAATTGGTTGTGATTCAAGATGATCACTCACTTTATCTTGTTCATCTTCTTCAATTTGACCACTCACTTTCTCTTGTTCATCCTCTTCAAATTGATCATTCACTTTTTCTTGTTCATCCTCTTCAATTTGATGCTCTTCTTGTGCTAAAGTTTCATCTTCATGTGATTCTTTTTTGCTGCTAAACTTAAAATATTTATTAATATCTCTTGCTTGACTTAAAACTATTTGATCCTCTCTTTTCTTCCTTTTTCTCTTTTGAGCACCAGACAATTGCTTAGGAGGCATCTTCTATCACAATAAATCAATTACAATGCTTTCAAAGCAAAATCTATACATATAAAATATTAAAACAAAATCTATAAATATGGTTCAGACATTCAATGATCATGAGTAAAGCAAAATCTATAAATATTAAATCTATGGCTACACCTACACACTTTGCAATGATTAAAAAATTCATATAATCAAATTATCACTTATCAACAGATTATGATTCACGAGCATAGCAATTTCAATCAAAATTGAGAAATAAATTGTCGATAATTTCAATTGAATAAATGCCCATACAAAAGAATTACATTAAAATTAAATTGTCATCTAGAACTCACCGAAATTGAAATTTTGTGTCAAGATGAGATTTTTGTTTTTGCCTTTTTAATTCTTCGTGTGCTTACTACGTCTGCGTGTCTGAGGTGTTTTGTCCTTCAGTTTTTGTTTCTCAAAAGCAATAGCGTGTGGAAGAAGAGAATATGCATAGTACTAAAAATTTTAAAAAAAAAATTTGGGCCCCCAAAAATTTTGTGCCCTAGGCTTGGGCCTACTATGCCTATAGGCAAATCCGGGCCTGTTTCCATCTATAGTATTGTATTTCCTAACAATAATATCATGTGATGAGAATAAAGTTGTATCGAGTACCTTAATTGTGATCAAAATACCATGTTAGACTATTGTTGTAACTTTTAATGTGATATGTGATATTGTTCTTATTAATTCTCAATTGCATTAATGGTCAATTCTTATCTTTGGCCATTCGAATAAGTTATATTAAAATGGTTCCTTTTATTTTATAATTATCATGTTTGACCTCTAAATTGTGTTAATTTTATTTTTACAGATGAATAATAGGTCTATTATTGTGCATTATGGAGGACGTTGGTATAATGAAACTTATTCTGGTGGAGAAAGAAGATTTGTTCTTGTACCAAATAGTGGATTCACGTATTCTAGCTTGCTTGGTCGAATTCAGGTCATGGTTGGTGCAAACACGCATCAACATATTACTCAATCGAGTTTCTCATTCCACAACCCGAAGAAGACTATGTGAGGATGAATATATTAATGATCTTGATTTAAAATTTGAGATCGATAACATTTCACATCCAAAGATTTATGTTACTATTTCTCTGATGCCGAATGAGGGTACATCATGTATGTTGTCTCAACCAGCTATGCAACAAAATTTTGTGAATTTGTTCAGTGGCCAAAGTGTTCAAGATTTTCAACGTATTGCTTCTCAGGCTCAGAAAAATCATATGGGAATCAACATAGGTACTTTGTCACAACCTTCTTCTTTTCAGAGTCAGACATCCAATGTGAATTTAACTGATCAAAGTATTAATATTAATTATGGCGATAAAGAAAGGTGTGATGATTTTACTGATGAGCATGATGTTGAAGTTGAACATGATAGCCTAGATCATAATGATGTTGATGATGTTGTTGATCAGTTTGTTGGAGAAGAAATCTTGTAGATCAAAAATAGGCATGTTAATCAATGGATTATTCCTGGTGCCTTGTATCAAGCTTCTTTTCCCTTTGATGATTCAAGGGAGTATGAGCAATACAAACGTGATGAATTAGCATGTGGTGCCACTTTCAAAGACAAGGAAAGTCTTCAAATTGCAGTTGGAATGTACAATCTATTGAATCGGGCCGAGTATTCAGTAACAAAATCTTGCAATAACAGATATTCAGTTGCTTGCAAATATAAGGATAAATGTGCTTTTGAGATGCGAGCCACATACTACGAATATCACTAGAGAGTGATAAAATGGGTGCAGCCTCATGAATGTAAAGGAGATTTTCGTCTTCATGTGCCTAGAACTTTACCGTCAAAAGTGTCTGGTGCATTTTTTGCACCTCGATTGTTGCATGACGGGGCTGTATTGAGGCCTAAGGAGATGGCTTCACTTTTGGAAAACCAATATGGATTTAAAGTTGATTATTCCGTCGCATTGGCCGGTAGAAATCATGCCATCGATATGGTTTATGGGGAGATATGTCAATCTTTCCGTATGCTACCATCTTATCTTTATATGGTTCAACAAGTCAATCCAGGTTCAATTGTTGAATTACAAACTAAGGGTGATGACAATTGTTTTGAGTATGCATTTATGGCTCTTTCTACTTCTATTCATAGCTTTTTATCCTCTGCTCAACCTGTTATTGTTGTTGATGGCACTCATTTGAAAGGTAAGTATAAAGGTGTGATGTTTATAGCTACCACTAAGGATGGAAACGAGAAAATATTTCCTTTAGTTGTTGGTTTAGGTGATAAGGAAAATGATGCCTCGTGGAATTGGTTTTTCAAACAGCTAAGAAGAACTTTTGGGTGCCCTCATGATTCATGATTTGTTGATTGTTTCAGATCAACATGTTAGTATTAAGAAAGCAATTTAGGTTGTGTTTCCTGGGATACCACATGGTGTGTGCATATATCATTTGCAGAAAAACCTAGCAAAATTTAGAAAACATGTGATATCGGTGTTTCAGAAAGCATCTAATTGTTACAAAGTAGAGGAGTTTGAGAAGCACATGAATAGTTTAGTGGACTCTAAGAAGAGAGCATATCAAAAATTGATGGAAATTAGCCCTTGTCGGTGGGCACGTAGCAAGTGTGTTGTTCGACGCTATGGATTTTTAACATCAAATTCTGCCGAGTCCATTAATGGACGACTTCGATGGGCGAGGAGATTGCATGTTTGCACTCTATTAGAGTGTGTGCGGACAATGATAGCATATTGGTTTACTAAACATCGTAATGAAGTTATGGTTAGAAATCATGATTTGACTTCAAATGCTGCCAAAATATTGGAGAGATCGATAGAAGAAGGTCGGACAATGACGGTTGAAGTACTAATCGATATTTCTATATTTGAAGTCACATGTGATGGTAGAAAATACATTGTTGATCTAAATACTAAGAGGTGCTCATGTAGAGAGTTTGATCTCGACTTAATTCCATGTCCGCATGCTTCTACAACAATCTTGTAAGTTGGTTCTTTTAAGATTCCTAAGTTTTACAGAATGAATACCACACAAAAATCTAATATCAAGAAACTGAAACATTATCATGGTAATTCAATAAATTAGTAGTGAAGGTGGGCAAAGTGAACTTAAGAGGGCAGTTTCTTGCCTTATATCTCCCTAAATTAAGAGTAGATAAATTAAGAGGGCAGTACCAACAGTCGGCTGCCCCAATATTTTTTTTTCTTTCTAAAACTAATTATTCTATTACTAATCTTAGTGTTTTATACTATGTTACTTCAATAATTTTTAATTTTATGTGTTAAAATTTTGTTGATTATGTACAGGAAATCAAAAGAATCATGTGTGACATATGTCTCAAGTTATTATACTATGGAGACTCTAAGGGAGATGTATTCAAAAAATGTTTATCCAATCCATCATCCTAGTGAATGACATGTTCCGAATGAGGTTAAAAATAGGATTGTTGGTGTGCCTCCAAATCCAAAACAGGCCGGACGTCCACACACTTCAAGGATTCAATCTAGATCTGAGTTATCGACTAGATCTAGTGGTAAGGTTTGTTCTAGGTGTTCTCAGACGTGCCATTATCGATCTACATGCATTGAAAATCTTTCAATTGCACAAAAAGAGATCAATGAGGCTCGTGTAGGTCGTCGACATAAGAGTTGTTCTATTTGTCATGTTGTCGGTCATAACTGTCGAAAATGTCCCAATAAACTTTAAAGGTACTTTGTGAGTTCTTTTATTTAAATATTTGGTCTGCTTTTGAAAAGTATATCAAATAAGATTTCATTAATTATTTAAAGTTATTTTTTCAGATTACTACTGCTTATATATATGAAGATGAGTACACGATCAATGAGAAAGAGCTTCTTTGCCAACATGTTGTTTTTTATTATGCTAAATTAGTTATATCATGTGAGTCTTTGCCAACAGGTTGTTTTATTATGCTAATTTATGTACTACAAGGAGAAGCAAGACTAGGCTTGCAAATTGATTTCTTAAAATAATTGTTTCAAAACTGAGAAACAAAGTTCTTGGCCTGAGCAATGTTGTCATACCACTAATCAGTTGTGACTAAAGTATTTTCTCCTCTCTCGAACTTGTGTCACTAGCCAAGTCATGGTTGCTCTTCTTTTGTTTGACAAAATGTTTGAATGTGATTTCACTTGTTCGTTCTTTATAATATTGATCATTTGGTGTAATATTATTGCACTGAAGGATCATCTATGAATAAAGTATATGGAGATTTCTTGTTTCTTTAAGGAGGATTTTAACTTCTCTAATTTTAGGATATTATATACTTTATCCACTGGTGCAAAAAATTGTCTATATTTAAAATTGGCACATGTCATGCATCAATAGAAGATATCGCAGGAATTTAATTAAGGCATTTCATCAAACATGTCTCTGCCCACTTAATTTTGAGTCGGGCATTTTATCGAATAGCCGCTGGCCATCAGTTTCCGCCCCATCACCCTTGCCTCTGCTGCCCTTGGTTATGACTATTCCACCTGATCCACTCCTCCACAACCTCCACTTCATTCCCTTACCACCCCCTTATTCCTGCATCATGCATCAGAAGACATCAAACAAACTTCCAGATTATCAATGACAAATTTTGGGTTGATTGTACTTTTGGGTCTTGGTCTTTTAAAATGCCCAACAAATGTTCGACAAGATGCTCATGACAAATTTTCGAAATTATCAATTAATAACTATAAAGGTCGTTTTGAGTAACAGTTAATGAGAGAATATTGTTGTCTTTATTCGATAAGTCTTGGGAAATTAGTGTTTTTGAGTAACAGTTAATGAGAGAATATTGTTGTCAGCTAGAAACATCACATGTAGGAATAATAGTAACATCCTAAACAATAATTGATGTTAAAAAAAAAAATACAATATAGAGCTCCCAAATCTCAACATATGTGCAGATATCAATAAAACCAATAAAATAAAATGGTAATTATAGAAAGAGTATTTGGATCAAACCCCAAATGCAAGAAAAAAAATTAGCTTAAATGTAACACATGGATTTTGTTATTTTTGAGCTGATTACAAGTAGGCAACAAAAACTTGATCAAACAAGACAGCTGAAATTCTAAAAGAAACTAATAAAAGAGAGGCAAAATAAATAAACAAATAAAAATGAGAAAGGAGATGTTTTCGAATTACATGAGAAGAAAGATCATGTGCTCATGTTATAAATT
>JAPKLX010000087.1:1323955-1334024 GCA_026898415.1 Leonotis leonurus
AGAGAGATCATGTGCTCATGTTATAAATTTTTTCATGATATTATTTTTGAATTACATGAGAAGAGTGATCATGTGCTCATGTTATAAATTATTTCATGATATTGTTTTCGAATTACATGAGAAGAGTGATCATGTGATCATGTTATAAATTACTTCATGATAACTTTTCGAATTACATGAATAGTGTGATCATGTGCTCATGTTATAAATTACTTCATGATAATTTTTCGAATTACATGAGAAGAGTGATCATGCGCTCATGTTATAATTTATTTCATGATATTTTTTTTGAATAACATGAGGATAGTTATCATGTGCTCATGTTATAAATGTTCTCATATATTGTTTTTTAAGAACATGAGAAAAGTGATCATGTGCTTATGTTATATATAATTCATGATATTTTTTTTCGAATAACATGATATTTGTAAATTAAATCACAAATTTTCATATTTTTGCAATTGAAGTATTTTCAAAATTTCCACCAACAAATACGTGAGATAACCACAAAAATAAGCTAAAAGTAAACTTAGTAGATGGTGAAGCTTGAATTAGTTAGTAATTAAAATATTGTAAATTATGGATGAGGATTGGGGTTGACTTACAGTACTTGAAGATCAGGAATTGTGCCAAGAAATGAGGGGATGTATCCAAAAAGGAAGTTCGGAGATAAGTCACTGCAATTTAAGGTTGTTAGAACAAATTAATCAATGATATATATATATAGTGGTCGGGTATATATACATAATGATGAAATAAAATGTGTTGTCCATAGAACTGAAGTCAAGAAGAAGTTGCCCATACATAAGTCTGTTGTTAAGATCCCTGCAGTTTTATTTTGTTTTCTCATGAATCAGTAATTAAAAAACAAAATGAATAATTTCAAATAAAACGCACCAGCTACATGCCTGCCTCAAATTATAAAGACAATAAAAGATTAAATAAATAAATAAAGATGTGGGAATTATTCTTACAAAGCAATGACACGTGGCCTAGGATCAATATTACATTCAATCCAAGTTCAAAAGTTAGAAAGTAAGATTGAAGAGTTGAGAGAAATATTAAACCATGCAGCATAGCATCGAGTTTTTTGTGTCAAAATAGGACGACAATAGCGGGACAAAGAGAATACTAATAAGATAGCATATTAATTAAAGAAATCATTGACCGCAAGCTACAAAAGCAAAAGGTGGCACTACAAGCATTAATACACAGTCAGGATTCCCATTGTTCACAAAACACAGGCTCTTAGCTAGTCTCCAAAAACACATAACACAATTCAACATTCACTAGAAATAGTATCATCATCAGTACTAAAATGTTAAACTGATGTAGCTAGATGAATCCTATAGTTCTTCAGGTCTTTTTTATCAAAATGGTCCTCACATCGGCCTGTCAATATAGACTCCAAAAACTTCAAAGCATATGCTCCACTATTGATGTCATCATCTTGCTTGTACAAATTCCCTTCTTCAGGATGTAATACACTCCACTGAGTGTACTTTGGCTTCACATCTTTTCTTGCGTCATAAAAACTACTAGATCTCAATAATATTGGTAATATTCGCGACAAAGGAACAAAGAAATTCCTTGAATCTTAAAAATCAGTCTCATCGAACATGTGTTGTTTAGAGTCATAGACCATAATGTAGCTATCCTTCAGATTAAGTCAACATGTAACCCAATGATGTGGCATATTGGCAAGAACAACAACCTTATAAAAGAAGTGTTATTAAAAGAGTTAAAAATATTAAAATAATATATTGAAGAACTCAACAAGATTTAATTTACCTTATCATAATTAAACCACTCTTTCATGACACCCCACTTTGAAAGTAACCTGTAACAAAATCAGAAAGCTCGTACAAGTCCTCATCAGAAACAATCTCCTCCTCTTCTTTGTTCACCGGAGACAATTCTTTATTATTATGCGTCTTGGCCCATACATAATGAACTTTGGGCTATAAAAAATAATTGGATCAATCAAACGATATAAAAAATAAACTATATATATTTGCCAAATTACCAATTCTATACAATTACCAAGAAAAGTGTGCTGGTGAATGTAACTTGTCTTTCACATCTATGTAATTTTGCATACTCTGGATTTGTGTACAAGCAAGCTAGATATGATTTCATGTGTTGATTATCTAGCGGTTTATTCACGTTTGACTTATCCTTAAAGAAAGAAGTTGTAACAGCAAATCCAAACCCAACATTTCTCCTGCACATTTGATAAGGATTAGATACATCTACTTAATTTGAAATTTTGTAAATGTAGCATTGTAAATGATAATATTACTTACTTTTTGTTTGTCATCAAATACTTCTGGCAATCCACACCTCGTCTGTCATATGGACGGAATGGACTGCACAAGTTAAGAGGTAGTTTCCTTTTCCTTACTTGAGTAAAGTCAAGTTTTGGAGGGAACCTTGTTTGTACTGTGTCACTTTTAGTTTGCAAACCTTCAAAAGAGATTCTACTTTAGAGGGAGAGAGAAAGCAGAGGTGGGGCAATGAGTTTGTGAAAAGAATATGTATATATAGTGAAGAAAGGGACTAAGATCTGAAGCACTGCAAAACACTCACGAACTAAGCAAGATTTTCTTGCAATTTGTGGGAATAAAAACGCTTATTTCAACGTTGGACACGTTTTGGGATGCGTGACTTTCAGTAACAAACAAGGCAGTTTTTAAACAGCCTTTCTTACTTAAAATTCTACTTTAGAAATCTATTCTTTTAAAGTAAGGATTTAGAAATCTAATTTAATTGCAAATTTAGTTTGTCATAAAAAAGAGATTTAGTCGTATAGTTAAAAATAAAAGAAACAATATACCTTCAAAAGTAGCTAACCAAAAATTAAAGATAAATTATACCTTCAGCAATACAGTATATCGGTGTTGGGCCCCATGACTCCTTAAAAGTTGCGTATGATAATGTTTCAATCATAGCTTCATCCCAAACATTTTCATCTCTCATGTCTTCAAGAGGACTATGATGATCAAAGAAAATATTATCTTCTTGTGGTTCCTAGTCATTCAAAGTTAGAACATTAAGAATTAAAGTATAATTATTAAAACAACTTTGAAGTGTTTATCCTAACCTGTACATGTTTAGGGTCGTGGCTTGATTGTTGTCTTTCACAGTTTATGTCTTCAAGAGGACTATGATGATCAAAGACCATATTATCTTCTTGTGGTTCCTAATCATTTAAAGTTAGAACATTAAGAAGTAAAGTATAATTATTAAAATAACTTGAAAGTGTTTATTCTAACCTATACATGTTTAGGGTCCTGACTTGATTGTTGTCTTTGACAGTTTATGTATTCAGGTAAAATGTTGCGAAGTTTAGTAATTACACGACTTGCAGCATAATCCCTTATCTCCTCGATAAAGCTTTTATCTTCTCTAATCCTCTTGTATGCATTCAACCCACACTACAAAAAAACCTTCAACTGGCGACGTAATTGACGACGGAATTGTATTCCGTCGTCCTCTGGCGACGGACTGGCGACGGAATTTAACAAATACGGCTAACGACGGACTGGCGACGGTTATTTTGGCGCGTAAGTTGGCGCGAGATTTAACGACGGATTTGGCGACGGACTGGTCCGTCGTCCGACTCTTCCGTCGTCAGATCCGTCGTTAACATTTTATTTTATTTTTTAATTAAATTTTATAGCGGACGACGGACTGGTCCGTCGCCCAGTCCGTCGTCCCGCCCTATTTAACAGGCAGACTACCCTTTCGCGAAACAGAACACTCAGGCGCCCAAAATCCTTCCAACCTCCGGCGATTCTCCTCTTCTCCGGCGAAATCGAAGCTCCTTCCACCAAGGTAAGTATATTCGGCCGTTCTCCCTTCCCCTATCTTAAAGTATCTCATTTTCTAATTTTCTACCCGTTTAAATTCGACGCCGGAAAAGAAATCTTCGCGTGGACGTCGCCGCCGCCTGTGTTTCGCGCCCAGCTGCTCCGCCACCGCCTCTGCGCCGCCGCCCAGACCTGCTCCGCGCCGCCGCCGCCTGCCGGGCTCCGCCCCAACCCCTCCAGTACAGCCGCAGGTAAGGTTTTTTTAATTTTTTTTATTTTCTGAATTCTTATTTAAATTGTTAATTGTTAATTGTTGTTAATTGTTAATTGTTGTTTGATAATTGTAGTTAATTGTTAATTCTTTAAATTGTTAATTGTTAATTGTTGTTTGATAATTGTTGTTAATTGTTGTTTGATAATTGTTAATTGTTAATTGTTAAATTGTTAATTGTTAATTGTTAATTCTCCGGCCACCGACGGCCGCGGTGAGGTAATCCCCTTAATTTTGTAATTTGAATTACAATTAGAATTTAATTTTGTGTTAATTTTAATTTTTGCCTAAATAGAGATTAATTTTGCCTAATTAGTGATTATTTTTGCCAAATTAGGGTTTAATTGAAATGTATGATTTAGCTTTAGGGTTTATGCTTGATGTGTGATGTAAATTAGGGTTTAGGGTTATTTAGTGATAATGATTATTTTATGGTTTAATTATTAAATAATTATAGTGATTATTTTTAATTTTGCCTAATTAGTATTGAAATGATTTGTAATTATATGTTTAAATTGTTAATTTTCTAATTTATGTAATTAGTTTCATTTAGTTAACTAGTTTAATTTAATTGGTTAATTATAGTTTAATTGTTAGATTATGTAATTTAATTAGTTTAGATTATTTAATTAGTTTAATTATTTAATTTGTTTAAATTGTTAATTACATGTATATGATTAATTAGGTTAATTATTAGTTGAATTAGTGTTGTAAATTTAATTAGTGATATTAGTTTAATTGTCTAATTTGTTGTAATTGTTAATAATTATAATTTGTGAAATTAGTTTAATTAGTGTTAATAATTTTAATATGTGTAAGTTTAGGTTTAATTAATTGAATGTTTTTATTAATTAATTAGATTAGTGCTAATTTGTTTAATTTATGTCATAATTTAATTAATTAGATTAGTGATAATTTGTTTAATTAATTTATGTCATAATTTAATTAATTTGGTTTTTTGAATTAATTAGGATTTTGTAAATTACGCGTGCCGCCTCCCGACTCATCATATCCCTCAGTCTTTCGGAGCCGCCTTTTGCCGCTCCGGCGCCGCCACCTCCGGTGAAAGGTAATTTAATTATGTTTAATTAAATTATGTTTAATTAATTAATAAGATTAATTATGTTTAATAATTTATCTTAATTAAATTTATCTTAATAATTGTTTAGGTGAAATTGTTTAGCATTATTGATTATCTTGATTTAGATTAATAATTAATTGTTGCGTATAATAATTGTGCAATTTAGACTAATTTAGAATAATTTATTATAATAATTGTTGCATTTAATAATTGAATACTTTGTTTATATTTAATTGATGTCTAATTTCTTAATTAGTTATAATTTTAATTAATTGTTTATGTTGTTAATTTAATTTAGTTTAAATTATATATTGTTTTAAATTATTTAATTTTGGTAATTTAGTATAACGATTTGCGTATATATATATATATATATGACATTGGGATAGACGTAATTAATTTCTTAAGGATCTTCTCCTCTTGGGATAGATTTTGATTACGTCTTAAGGATCTTCTCCCAACAATTGTAATTGTGTTGTATGGACCTCGTTATATTTTGATATATATGTTGTTATGATTAATTTGATGATATATGACATGCAATTCGGGACAGTTTGATGACACGTACATTAGCTGACTTGTTATACCTTCACACAGGGTATTAATTAGATGATTTGTTACAATTCGGGACAGTTTGATGACCTTAGCTGACTTGGTTAGATTAGACACAATTACTTTTGTAGTTTAAATAATATTTGGGGTAAAAATCTTGATTGTAACATGTAACCCTTATTAATGACCGAAATGATCGTCATCTCCAAATGCATAGCATCAAACAATCTAAGCATCAGCATGTAATTCATAAATGTAAATCAATGACATACAAAATATTTTAAACGTAAGGATATTCCCTCTCTCTATTAAAGTCCAAATAATTTACCAATACATTATCACCCTTTATGCAACTCCAAATAATTCAACTTCTCTATTGAACTCCAAATGATTCAACTTCTCTATTCAACTCCAAATGATTCAACTTCTCTATTCAACTTACATAAAACAATCTCCTTTCATTATCACAAAAACAATTTCCTTAATAAATGTGTAATTTAATTAATACAAAACTAATAGTCTTGCCAGCTCCGTAACTAATTTTACTTTGTTTCCGTTTTCCAATACTACCTATTAATAATCAGGGTTATAAAAATGAGTCGAGATTGGATGTATCTGCGTTTACTTCCAAATGGGGGATTTAATCCACACTTCCTTGCTGGGCTTGAAGAGTTCTTAAGATTTGCAAGTAGTCAGCCTCAGTTAATGGATGGAGAAAAAATCAAGTGTCCGTGTGTGAAGTGTAAGAATATATACTTTAGAAGTACAGATGTTGTACAATTACATCTGGCTAAAAAGGGTTTCACACGGGGTTACGAGATCTGGAGGTTTCATGGTGAAAATGAAATACCTTCATATGCTCAAGAAACACGTATCGACGTGGATGTAGAACCCGAGGAAGAGTACGGGACATACCACGCGATGGTTCATGATCTAGGGGGTCCCTCTTTCAACAACCCAGACACAGAGGAAGATCCAAACGCTACAGCAAAGTTGTTGTACGAGTTGTTGGACGCTGCCGATCAAGAGTTATACCCTGGGTGTAAGAACCACACTCAGTTGTCTTTTGTGGCTCGTCTGATGACTTTGAAGGCCCGTTCTGGGATGCCACAAAAATATTTCAACGAGTTGTGTGTGTTATTGAATGAGGCATTCCCAGATCACCACAAAGTGCCCATGAATTACTACAGCACACAGAAATTGCTACGGGCAATGGGTTTACCTGTAGAAAAGATAGATTCGTGTAAGAATCATTGCATGATCTATTGGGAGGGGGATTCCCATCTTGTGAATTGCAAATTTTGCAATGAAAGCCGATACAAAGATAGGAGTCGGGGACGTAAACAAGTGTCTCTTAAGAAGATGTACTACTTCCCTTTAACACCTCGTTTACAAAGGTTGTATGCATCTAAAGCTACGGCCGGCGACATGATCTGGCATTCAACCTCAGCTGATGATGGTGTTATGCGCCATCCTGCAGATTCGCCGGCGTGGAAGCACTTTAATGTGACTTACCCGGGTTTTGCAGCGGAGCCACGAAATATACGATTAGGACTGTCAACAGATGGTTATCAACCATTCGGGCAATCGGGACAACAGTACTCATCCTGGCCTATTATCCTTACTCCTTACAACTTACCTCTGTGGTTGTGCATGAAAGAACAGCACATGTTTCTCACAGTGCTTGTTCCTGGTCCCCGAAATCCAAAAGATAAGATTGATGTTTACCTACAGCCACTTATATCTGAACTCAATGAATTGTGGACAGTCGGTGCCCATACTTATGACGTTTCAAGAAGACAAAACTTCCAGATGTACGCAGCATTGATGTGGACCATTAGTGATTTTCCGGCGTACTCGATGTTGTCTGGTTGGAGTACAGCCGGAAGATTAGCTTGTCCTCGATGCATGGAACAAACAGAAGCATTCTCCTTAACACATAGCCGGAAGCAGTCATGGTTTGATACACATCGCAAGTTCCTACCTTACGATCACCAGTTCAGGAGGAATAGGAGGGCCTTTAGAAAGAATAAGATTGTTGCAGATGATCCTCCGGAGAGGAGATCAGGGGAAGAGATACTTTATCAGATTGAAGATTTGGGACTAGTAAAGGTCACCGAAGATTATGATGATAATAACAAGCGCATCTTAAGACAAGTTACCACTGGATGGCGGAAAAAGAGCATCTTTTGGGACCTTCCGTATTGGAGTTCCCTGCTCATTCGACACAATTTAGATGTTATGCATATTGAAAAGAACGTGTTTGACAACATTTTCAATACTGTTATGAATGTCCAAGGCAAGACAAAAGACACGGCAAAGTCGAGGGAGGAACTCAACCTCTATTGTCACAGACCCCAGTTGATGCGTGACCAGTACACTAATAAATATCCTAAGGCATGCTATACACTTGACAAAAAGGAGAGAAAAGTCTTGTGTGAGTGGGTGAAAACCCTTAAGTTTCCTGACGGTTACGTCTCAAATATGGGTAGATGTGTAGACATGAGTAAACTTAAGATGTTTGGGATGAAGAGCCACGACTGTCACGTTTTCATGCAGCGCATACTACCCGTTGCATTTCGAGAACTACTCCCACAAGCTGTTTGGAAGTCCATAACTGAGTTGTGGAGTAGCTCCGATTTCGTGCATGTTCGACTCCTTTCTGGACGAGCATCGATACGCGGAAGGGACATACACCGATCCGAAATCTGAGGCGATAGCGGTAAGTTTTAATTTAAATCTAATATATATATATATGTATTAGATTTTCAATATTTATAATATGTATACTAACAATTGTTCATTTCTCGTTTACATGCAATCAGACTGAGGTGTTTCGCCGTGCTGACGAGGAGCGGGCCCAGCTACCCGAGGGGGACCACGATGCAGTCGACATCAACGAGCTGTATCTGGAGGTTCTTGGCGGCCCGGACAAGAAGAAGAGGCTGTTCGGCACGGGAGGCGCGGCGAAGGCCTTGAGAGCTTCCAGATTCGGGGGATCCTCGTCCGCATCACGCCCATCCAGAGACGAGGTTGAGGAGCTGCGGCGTCGAGTCGAGGAGCAGGATCGCGAGCGCCGTGAGTACCTGGCTGAGCAGCAGAGATTAGCTCAGCAGATGGCGCTCATGCAGTCTCAGCATGCCGAGATGCTGCGCTGGATGCAGTCTCAGCAGGGAGGTCCACCCTTCTTTCCCTCTTATCAGCCTCCCCCGTCTGATCCCCCTCCCCAGTTTCCTCCTGATGATGACTACGATTCGTAGATGCTACTGATACATTTACTATTATTTTATTTTTTGGTTTGTCGTGGGATGTGACTGATACAATTATTTATTTTGTTCATTATATGAAATCCGCGTTCATTTTGAATTTCATTTGATTGGTTCAATTTTAAATTATTGTTCAATGTTGGATTATGTTTGTATTGTTTGTTATAAGACGTTTTAGGTAATGAATAATAAAAAAAAAAAATTATTTATTAAAATAAAAAAAAAAAAATATTACCTGGCGACGGACTGCAGTCCGTCGCCAGGTCAACGGTCAACGGAGGCTCGCGACGGACTGCAGTCCGTAGCCACTAACGACGGATTTAATCCGTCGTTAGCTTTCCGGCGCCGTCAACGGTCTCCGGCAGTCTCTGACGACGGATTTTAGTCCGTCGTGGCTAACGACGGATTTTAGTCCGTCGTGGCTAACGACGGATAAATTCCGTCGTTAGTCCGTCGTTAGCTAACGACGGACTGTATTTTCCGTCGTTCGGCGGGCTAACGACGAACGAAATACAGACGGAAAATATCCGTCGCCAGTCCGTCGCTAAGCCCCCGGGACGACGGATTTCTTCTCCTAACGACGGATTTTTCCGTCGCCAGAAGCTGTTTTTTTTGTAGTGCCAATCTCATGAATCAAAGATTGACGCTCAGACAAAGAAAAGTTGCATGTACGACTGCTTGATACTCGATCCGCACATTGTTCTTCATGCATTTGTTGTGAAGGTTGAGACTGTTGTTGAGTCTGAACATGTTGTGTAGGATTGGGCTGACTTGAATTGGATTTTTCATCACGATACACTAATAAGAATGGTGTTCCTTCCGGCTCAATGGATGACCAATACGAATTCTTTATCTCAGAAGAGTTAGGTTCCAAAGTAGAGTGCATCTGTAGGATCACAAAAATCAACATCATAATTGTTCGTATCACTATTTTAATTAACTAGTTATGCTCTTTTTTATTCTTGTTAATTATTGTTTTGTTGGAAAAGAAAAGGTTCAGTATTGTTCAACGTAATACATAAGTACATCTATAATTTGTCCAAATATTGCTTAATACATAAGTACAAAGACTAGTATAATGATTGAT
>JAPKLX010000118.1:0-170241 GCA_026898415.1 Leonotis leonurus
CCCCCCCCCCCCCCCCCATACACCAAACCTTGCTCTTTCAGGACCAACAAGTGGTATCAGAGCAGTGGTTCAAACGACCATTGTTTTGTTTCACATGGATAAAACCTGTCAACTTGAATAGATCTTAGAAAATCTTTCTCATTCATTAGCATATTGTCTGCTATGGAGTCATCTGTTATCAGGGCATGCGAAGAATTCTTCATCCAAGGCTACAGAGAGTGGAGTTTCAGAATCAAGATGTGTCTCAAAGCTCATCACTGCTTGATGTGGAAAGTAATTGAGGAAGGACTTCTAGCCATTACTGAAGAAACTACTCGTATTACTGAGACAGGAGTTGTCAAAGAATCTGTACTGAAAGATCCCAGAAAATACACCTAAGAAGAAAGAAGAGAAGCAAATTTGGATGATTTTGCTAAAGGAGTTATTTCCAACACTATGAAAGGAGTTCATCTGGCTAAGATCCAAGATCTTGACACAGCCAAAGAAATGTGGGAAGCTTTAAGGGATCTCAGCCTAGGTTCTGAAGCGATGATTGAGAATAAGTTATCTCTGGCATGCAACAAGTTTGATGAATTCAAGATGAAACCTGGAGAAACCATCGAGCAGATGAAGAACAGGTTCATTGAAGTACTGCTTGAAGTTTCTGCCTTCAAAAAGAATAAGTACACACAGAGAGAGAAGAATCTCAAGATCCTGAGAGCTCTACCGCCAAGCTGGGAAATTTATTCAGCTATGCAACTTCTACGTGCTGATTTTAATGACCTATCTGTAGAAGCACTATTTGATCATCTAGTTGTTCATGAATGTGACATCAGAAGGATTCACGGACCAGATTATTCCTCCAGCAAGAAGAGCGAGAATAACTCAAAGAAGGAGAAAGAGACTACCTTTAAAGCGAAGTGCAAAACAGAAGAATCAGCAGCCTCTGCTACACCAGAAGAAGGAGGTTATGATAAGTTACTCAAAGAATTCTCAATGATTGCAAAGAGAATGGACAAAATGGAAATCAGATCAAGAAAGTATAGAAGATTCTACAAAGATAACAAGAGCAGATACCAGAAGAACAAAGAAGCAGAACGATCTGATGATAAAACAGAAAGTAGAGGTAATGGTAAAATCACTAATCCTACTGACTATACTTGTTATGGTTGTGGGAGAACAGGCCATTTCAAAACAGATTGCCCAGATTTATCTAAAAGTCAAAGAGAAGAACTACGAGCAAAGAGGGACAGAAAACTAAAAGCTCAACGTAAAGCCTTGATAGCAGAAGAAAACTCTAGCTCAAGTCACCTGTCAGATAGTTCATCAGAAGATGATGAAGCATTCTTTGCCAATGAAGAAGAAGATTGGGATGAATGCTATGTAGGTCTAGACAACGGTCTAGATGATGTAGAGGTAAACTCTTGCAACTCTAATTCTTCAAATGATATTAACCTGGAACAGGAAATAGAAGATCAAGATGAATATTCATGGGATGAAATTAATGAGATGTTCAAGAGCTACTCGAGTATCAAGAGACTATTTAGAGAAGTTGTTGAAGAAAATGACAGATTGAAGAAATCTGAAGAGATATTGAGTAAAGCAAACACTAAATTTGTTGCTAACATCAACAATCTGGAAGAACAGATCAAAGGAAAGGACAGTGAAACTCACTCACTAACTTCAAAAGTGAAGGATCTCATCACAAGAAACAATGTAGCATAGGAAAAGATCAAGAAAGGAAAATAAATGATCTACAAGAGTGATGAACATGCTAAACTGCTAATTAACATGCAGCAAAAGGGAACATCTGGAGTAGGATATCCAGGTCACTCAGAGAAGCTCTCTAGTACCATAAAATTCGTACCAGAAAGGAAACAAATACCTGACCAAGTGATAAATCTCAGAAACAAGAAAGAACAACCTCAGAAGATGATAGTGAAACAGACTGGCAACAAACAGAACCATCAAACAAAGGAACTGCCAGCAGGTTACACAGAAACAGAAAAGGTTCACAAAAAGAATGTCAACAAGACATTACCCAACAGGAATGTCAACAGGACAGTACCCACTAATAAAGGATTGAAGAATGATGAAATAGAAAGATATCATCCATCTATATTTCATTCTGTGTCAAAAGTTGATAATGATGGAAATACTATCACTTGCTATATAGCTGTCCCCAACCCAAAAGTGTTCTGGATTCGAAAAGGAACATTTGCTAATAACCAAGCACCCAAATATTGGAAGGGCAGCTAAGTGTGATTAATTGCAGGACCAAAAGACTGCAAGAAGGTACAAGATAGCTAAAGGTGCAATCTGGATCATAGATAGTGGCTGTTCGAAACACATGACATGTGACAAGAACCTACTATCAGACTATATAGAGAAACCAGGTCCTCAGGTCACCTTTGGATGTAATTCAAAAGGATATACCAGAGGATATGGAAACATAAGAGTTGGCAAGACTACCATCACAAATGTATCATATGTTGAGGGTCTTAGCCACAATCTGTTTTCTGTAAGTCAGTTCTGTGCTAATGGTAATCAGATTGTTTTTAATGCTAACAACTGTTTCGTGAAAAGCAAGGAAGGAGATGAGATACTTCTTACCGGAAAATTGTAGGATAGGTTATATATTGTGCAATGGGATAACCAGATTGAGACATGTCTGGTCACTAAAACAGTATCAGAAACTAGTTGGTTGTGGCATAAACGACTAAGTCATCTCAATTTCAAGTCAATCAATAAGATTGCACGAGAGAAACTAGTCGAAGGACTACCAGATCAAGTATATGACAAGAATCATATCTGTGAAGCATGTCAAGCTGGAAAACAAACCAAATCATCATTTTCCAGCAAATCTGTTAAGTCATCTACCAGAATCTTAGAGTTACTACACTTAGACTTATTTGGTCTAGTTAAACCATTAAGTATAAATGGTAGAAAATACACTCTAGTCATCATTGATGATTATTCAAGATTCACATGGGTAATCTTCTTATATAAGAAGAAAGAGACATTGGAAAAGCTGCCAAACTTTCTCAACAAAATTACCAAGAAAAAGGAAGTCCCTGTTACTACCATCAGAACAGATCGTGGTACAGAATTTCTAAACCAGAAGATTGAGGATTACTGCAACCAGATGGGAATCTCACATCAAACATCTGCAGCCAGAACACCTCAACAGAATGGTGTATTTGAAAGAAGAAACAGATCATTAAAAGAAGCAGCTCGCACAATGCTTAATTCAACCAGATTACCTAAGAAATTTTGGGCAGAAGCAATTTCTACAGCCTGCTATACACAGAATAGATCTGTAGTTACCATCAGACATGGAAAGACACCATACGAAGTCTGGAACAATAGAAAGCCCAGTATACATTACTTCCGTTCTTTTGGTTGTTTGTGTTACATCCATAATAATGGGAAATCACAGTTGAAAACCTTTGACAGCAAAGCTGACCCTGGAATATTCTTAGGATATTCTGATGTTAGTAAAGCTTATAGGGTTTACAACAAGAAGACCCATATTGTGGAGGTAACACCTCATATTGTCCTTGATGAATCTTTTGTCATTGACAGAGAGTTGAGCGATGATCATACACAAGGCCAGAACAAGGAAAAGAGAACAGAAGGAATTCTGCTAAAAGATATTCTAATCTAGAATACAACAGATGATAATGATATTAATGTTTCATCTAATGCTGAAGCAATAAGCTCACAGCAAGGGGGAACAGAACACATCATTCTGGATCTTGACAGATTAATAATTCAACCGGAAGGTAATCAACCAGAAGAAGGAGATAACAATGAACAAAATCACGATCAACCAGAAGAATCAAGAGATACAAATGGTTGGAACAATAATCAAGAAATTGAAGAACCAGAAGTGGACAATCCTTTTAAAACATCTCATCCAGAATTTGAGGACCCAACAAATGAACCAGAACCTGAGATATCAGAAGAAGAAATGACCAGCAGGAGGAGATGGATACAGGACAATCATCCTCCTGAACAGATTGTTGGGAACCCAAGTGATAGAGTAAGAACCAGAAGAATGCATGGAGAGAGTGCACTTCTCAGTTGCTATCTATCACGTGTTGAACCCTCTGACATTTATGAAGCACTCAAAGATGCAGACTGGGTCATTGCTATGCAAGAAGAACTCAATGAGTTTAAAAGAAACCAAGTCTGGTATATGGTAGACAGACCAAATCATCAGGGAGTAATAGGTGTCAAATGGGTATTCAAGAATAAACGAGATGAAAACGGAGAAGTAGTCAGAAACAAAGCTAGACTTGTTGCAAAGGGATACAATCAACAGGAAGGTATCGACTTTGACGAGACTTTTGCACCAGTTGCCAGATTAGAAGCAATCAGATTATTTCTCGCATATGCAGCATACAAGAGATTCAAAGTGTACCAGATGGATGTTAAAAGTGCATTCCTAAATGGTATACTTGAAGAAGAAGTATATGTTGAACAACCACCTGGTTTTGAAGAAGGAAATCCTGACTAGAAGGTATATAGATTAGCTAAAGCTGTCTATGGATTAAAACAAGCACCAAGAGCGTGGTATGAGACGTTATCAACCTTTCTGCTGGAATCAGGGTTCAAGAGAGGTTCTGTTGACAAAACACTGTTTGTCATTAAAGTCAAAGAACATATCCTTTTGGTGCAGATATATGTAGACGACATAATTTTTGGATCCCAATCTTCCCATTTATGTGATAAATTTGCTGAACTAATGAAGAACAAATATCAAATGTCCATGATGGGCGAGATGAACTTCTTCTTAGGCTTGCAGGTAAAACAGCAACCAGATGGTATCTTTGTAAACCAAGCAAAGTACATTAACGATCTGATCAACAAGTTTGGAGTTAAAGACAGCAAGCCAGCCAAGATACCAATGCAGATGAATGGAAAGATAGATCCAGATCCAGAAGGCAAACCAGCACCTATAACAAAATACAGAGGCATAATTGGCTCACTATTACCTCACTGCAAGTCGACCAGATATCACGTTTGCAGTAGGAGTGTGTGTCAGATATCAAGCCAATCCCAAAGAATCACATATGGAAGCTGTCAAAAAGATACTTAGATATCTTAAAGGAACAGCTCACGTTGGTCTCTAGTATCCACATGATGACAAGTTTGAACTAACAGGCTACTCTGACTCAGATTATGTAGGATGCAAACTGGACAGAAAGTCTACCTCTGGCACATGTCAGTTTTTAGGAAACAAGTTGATATCTTGGTTTTCAAAGAAACAGACATCTGTCGCCACCTCAACAACAGAAGCAGAATATATGGCTGCTGGAAGTTGTTGTGCACAAATCTTATGGTTGAAACAGCAACTAAGGGATTACGAGATCGAAGTAAAAGAGATACCAATATTCTGTGACAGTTCAAGTGCAATAGCTATAACACAGAATCCAGTACTTCATACAAGGTGCAAACACGTTGATGTGAGACATCATTTTATTAGAGATCATGTGGAGAGAAAGCACATCCAGATCGAGAAGATTCATACAGATATCCAACGTGCTGACATCTTGACTAAAGCTCTGCCAGAAGAAAGATTTAAGATGCTGTGTGGAAAGTTTGGATTACTAAGTCTGGATGATAGAACAGCAGAAGGTTAGCAGAATGTTAACAACAGAAGGTTAGCAGAATGTTAACAACAGAAGGTTAGCAGAATGCTAATAGCAGAAGGTTAGCAGAACGTTAACAACAGAAGGTTAGCAGAATGCTAATAGCAGAAGGTCAGCAGAATGTTAACAGCAGAAGGTTACTAGAATGTTAACAATAGAAGGTCACCAAGATGTGAAATTCACCAGAACGATGACAACAGAATGCTGTCAAGAATTACAGCATGTCAAGAAGAAAATAATAAATTCACGTGTAATAATTCACTCAAATAAGAGTATCACGTGGAAATTATTTCTTACTTACTAAGTCAAGGGGGAACTTTTTGAGGAAATTGAAGCGACCGAGATAAAAGACGTCACTCCCATAATCAATCTACGAGATTACAGTCTGAAAAATTATTTATTTTCTTAGATTTTCTCAATCTTCTATTTTTGTGATGATTAGCACAACTTTGGGAACTGGGATCGAGAAAATCCCTGCAAGAAATAGAAAAAGGGAAGTTGCCGAAAAGGAAGAGATACGCACACGCTTGCCTACAAACCCTAGGATCTAGAGCGTATATCTCACGCAAGGAAAGGCGGCAAAACAAAGAATGAAGCGGGAAATCTAATAAGGGAGATATTCATCCAACCCTCCATTTTCTATGCTTTCATCTGTGCCATTAATTATTATGTTATATATATGCGATATACATCTCAGAACTGTTCACCTTCACTTCATCGCACTGAGCACTACTCTTCCTAAGCACTTAAGGTTTTTACATCTTGATTTCTCTGCAAATCTTCCCAAAACATCTTACATTTGATCATGGCACCCCAAACTTCTTTGTTTCTTCAACACGTGACCGAGGTTCAGAGGTTTCTCTCACTGAACCATATGCTGTGTTTAATACTCACGGATTTCGAAAACTTGAAGAAATTTTTGCCATTGTTACTCGCTGCAAAGGGTTCTGCAACATTGTCACCTCTCATCCCAACACATTTTTGGCAAAACAAGTGGCTTCATTCTACCTAACATGGCAGAATGATAAACATGGCTATGAAGCAAATGTGTTGATGCCAATCGGTGATAGAACTAGCAAAACGCCATACAATGTCATTGAAATGATCAACCAGACGTATCGGTTGAAAGATGAAGGTTTAACATTAGATGATATCACTCCTGCGCAACTGCAAGAAGCAGTGGAAATAGTGATGGTGATACCGATCAAATACACTGGAAGAATGTTTCAGCGTGCCTTACTCCAACCGGGCTTCAAGTTACTACTCGAAATGGTCCAGAGAATTTTTCTCAACCATAGTGGATCGTATAATCAAGTAACTCCTGAGAAATTTCGAATTCTCACGGCAGTTGTCCTAAATCTCCGAGTCAACTGGAGCAGAATACTGTTTGAATTAATGGCTAAGGAAGCTAAATTGGTCACATACACCAAGGATAGCAGAGGCAGAGGAACTTCAGTGCAAGTTAGAAGAAATCTACGACATTCCACCAAGATCAGTCTGATGGTGGAACGATTTTTTAAGCAGAAAGTCTGGGATGATGCTGTGGAATTCAACACCAGTCTCTCCATACCCAAAGATCAACATCAGCTTGAAATGTCTTTGGGACTCTCGCCACAATTTTTCAACAAAATACATGATGAGGTGCACCGGGTCGCAGCTTTGGAAATGGGTAGTTGTAACCCTAGCTACACGGATACCACCTACTAAAGGTGTTGAAAAGAAGAAAGAGAGAGTTCCCAAGGAGAGAGTGGTAAAAGAAAAGACAGCACGTAAACGAGGTAGTTCTGTTGAGACAGAAACCTCTGCCTCGCAGCCCAAACAAAAGAGGCGCCGACTACAGAAAGTTCAAGAATCTTCACCTCCACCAGAAGCAGCAGCAGAACAATCAGACTCACCAACAGAACAAGCAAAGGAGGCAACACAGGAAGAAATAGAACAACCAGAGGCTCCAGCAGGTGATGTGGAACCAGAAACAAGCCTCAATCCACATCAGGAGAAAGATTTTTCTCCAGCTAGAACAGCTACACCCTCACCACACCGAATGGAGAAAATCAGTGAGGATGAGGAGGAAGAGGAAGGAGAATCAACAGATGAGGAGGAAGAAAGGAAACGTCAGGCAGAGAGTGTTATCAATCTGCTTGAGAATGAGGCAGAACATTCTGTCCTTCAAGAGTTTCCTAGCATTAACTTGCTTCCAGAAAGCTTGGGAGTAGCAAGACGCACAAAATTTTACTTGCTGGTCAAGGACAGCGAGTATTATATTTTTGATGCACTGCTCCAAATCAAAACAATCGAAGACTTAAAGAAAGAAGAGGCAACCCTTCTCAGTCTGCTTCAAGTCTCCACTGTTCAAGAAGTGAGAGCAGAATACCAACAACTAATTTCTGGGCTCATGCAGCATGAGGCAGAAAAATTGAACATCACTCTGCAGACAACACATCCTGAAGCCCAGATGGCAGAAACAACACCAACAGAACAACCACCACAACCAGAGCAGAGAGAAGCTCCATCCAAGACGCCTGCCAAGAAGACACCAATCATCGACCTTGACTCAGGTGATGATGAACCAGTAGGCCAGAACATTGGTGGCGAACCAACCAATGAAATATACACTCAAGGTGCTGCACAGAAACTGAAGAAGCATATCAATTTCTACACGATGGAAGAGATTCTGGAGAGAGAACCCAAAACCTTCAATAACTATCAACTTGACAATCTGATCACTCTTCGCGTTGAAGATCAGATGACTGATATTTGCAACACTCTTCAAGACAAAGCAACCCAGATTCTTTCTGACTTCAACCAACATCAGAAAGACTATGTCAACGACATGGATCGTGACATCAGAGGCAAGCTCAGAACAATCAGGAAAGAACTGGATAAAAAGATAGATGATGACCGTCTACAGAATGAAGCAGAGCAGGCCAGAATTGCTATTCGTCTCAACAGCATGGAAGAGAAGGCAGAAAAGACAACTCTGGTAACTGACCTTTTAGCTAAACAACAAGAAACAATTACTGATGCTGTAGAACAGAAAGGAACTCAACTTGCTGCCCAGTTGAAGCAAGACACTGACTTATCCATCCACGCACAATTTGCTCACTTTGAAAAAGAAAAATTTGTGGAACTGATGCAGCAACACCAAGTGGACGTCTTAAACAACCTTCTTTATCCAAATCCTGAGGAATTTGAAGTTCAGAGCAATCGCATTACTGCTGTGGAAGAGCTGCAAGAAACCTATGACAAGACTCTGTCCACAATGAACAGCAGGCTCGAGCAGAAACTTCATGCAACTGACCAGACAGTTAACCTATTGCTCGGGTACAAGGCTGACGCTGAAGATAAAATGGAGAAGATGACAGAAGAGATTGCCTCTCTGCGTACACTTATCACTACCCTCTTTGATGTTGTCAAAAAGGGGGAAATCTCAGAAAGCAAAGGAAGTAAAGACAGCAAGAGCGTAAGGAAAGAAATTGACTTGGCAACAGAAATGGGACAGGGAACAGAAACTCCAGCACCAACTCAACCCAGACCTACCACACCTCCAAGACCTGACCCCACCCTACTTGGTACAGAACAACAAGTCTCTGATACACAACGCAGCAAGGGTGACAAAGGGAAGAAACCAATGGATGAAGGAGATCAAATTGCTGAGTTGCTGTTATTTGGAGTCAGCATGGAGCAGGCATGTGACCCAATATTCAGAACTCAATTTTACAAAGATCAGGCAGAGAGAGAGAGGAAGATAACGGCACAGGAGGTCAAGGAAAAGTCTTTCCAAACACCTTTCTCATCCCCATCATCTGTTGAACGCTCACAACAACAATCCTCCCAATCAACTACTCAGTCCAAGAAGAAGAAAAAGAAACCCTTTGCCTGGAACCTATCTCTGAAGAAGCAGACACCCAACGATGCATGGGTTCCAGAAGGGGATCAAAATGACTGGGAGAAAGTAAAGCAGTGCTTTATTCTGAACAGATACTTCTTGAAGGAGCCTACATATTCAGAGTCAATTCCAGATGAGGACTTCAACAGATATCTGGATAATTTCAGTGACCAGGGCCTTATATAGAGGATCAAAACAGCTGCTTCTGATGCCAAAACTCAGCTCAAGGCCCCGGAGAAAGAGTTCATGGTGTGCCCAACAATACCTGGCAGCAACATATCTGATAAGACATACATTCTTAACTACATCAACCAGTTGGCTAAGATCAAGGGCTACAAAATCGATAATCATGACCCAAACTATGCCAGAGTAAGAGACGGGAACTATGAGAGCATCCAGTTAGTATCTGATGCGCAGAGAGAGAAGATGAAGAAGGGCGGTGCAGCCAGATGGTTCTCTTAGATAGACCTTTTCTCTTATTTTTGTGGTTTTACTCTCTGTTTATTTTATTTTTTTTTTTTTGTTGTCCACTTGTACTTATCGATCTGATATCTATTGATGTGGAGCTTTCTAAAGACAATCTTATTGTCCAGAATTTTTTTTTTTTTATTGTTATATTATTATATAACTTAAATAACAATTAGCTAATCTATCCAGAACATGATACATGTTAATGTGTTTTCATTGATTAAGTGTGGTTTTGACATCATCAAAAAGGGTGAAATTGTTGGGAACCCCACAAATAATTTAAGTTTTGACGATGATTCTCGAAAACACACTTGATATTATTCATGTTCTGTATTATTTCTATTTTGTCTCTTTGAAACAAGATGAAAGCTGAAGCAAGTCTAAGCAACAGAAAGCTGAAGCAAGTCTAAACAACAGAAAGTTGGAGCAAGACATTTTTAACAGAAAGTTGAACCAGAAAGCTTCAGACAGTAAGATGAAAGAAGTCTCAGACAGAAAGCTGGAGCAAGACAACTTTAACAGAAAGTTGAACCGGCTGAACCAGCAAGTCTTAGACAGAAAGTTGAACCAGCAAGTCTCGAACAGAAAGTTGGAGCAAACCAACTTTAACAGAAAGCTGTTTAACCAGAAAGTACTCAACCAGTGTTCAACCAGAATGGCATTAAAACCAGAAAGGGCATAACCAGAAGGTTCCAACCAAAATAGAAAGAGTTGAACCAAACCTGTCAATGATGGTAACAGATCAATAGAGCTATCAAAACCACCAGATGACAATGCCCCTTCCATCATATCTCTTACCATGTCTATATTAAAGCTCATCCATCGAGAATTGGAAAGAGAATCACTGATTGACACGAAGAAGGAAAGTAATCACAGTCGATCTGCTTTCCATTCATAGAAGACTCAGTCAACGACCCTACAAGGAAAGAAGAGATATGATTGATTGGCAATCAACAAATCAAATCACGCCAATCAACAAACGGCTAGAATTTCAAAATTCAAAGCCTATATATGTTTGGAGTTTTAAAGTCTGAATGATGCGCGCTATATTGACAGAAAATTCTCAAGCAATTCAATCTCACATCAGACAAAAGCTTCAAACCGTTCGTGATCACAAACACACCTCGATTCAAGTCTGTCTTATCGAGAAAGGAAGGAGATCTTTGCTAGCTAGTAGTTTTCTAGTGGATTAACGTGAAGAAATCCTGTTTACAGTTGTTTTCTGTAAGTTGTAAAGGGACACGACCCTTATTCGTGCATAAGTTTCAATCAGATTTGTAATTGAAACTTGTGGCTCGTTCTCAGCGAGTATAAATAAGAGAGTATCCTAATAGTGGATATCTAATCCAGTTTGGATTAGATCGTGGACGTAGGGGGTTTCCCGAACCACGTAAAATAACTGTGTTATTTACTTTCTGCATTTTCATTCCAGTTGTTTTATTCACTATCTGTCACTCTCATACAAACTGCATTTTTAATCAATCCTCTAAATACTCGACTAAGATTTGAAAGGTTTTTCTAATCAAAGAGCACCGATTAAGTCCACCATTATTCCGCACACAATACACCGTTAGAAAATAAGATTACTCTTACTTTCTGCTTTGTATTACTCACTTGAGAGATTCTGCTTGGACAGAATAAGATTGATTAGATAGTTAATCGGGTCTGTCACGTTGAGCAATCTGTAAACCAGAAAGCTTAAGTCTCTCTCCTTAATTAGTCAAGTAAACTGAAAAGTCTGTATTTGGTGTATTCCCCCCCCCCCCCCCCATACACCAAACCTTGCTCTTTCGGGACCAACACTTAGATTGCGCAGTCAAATTTAAGTAATCAAAAAGAATTTAGTGAACATAGGTTTCTTTAGAGATAAAATCCCTATGTCTCACTGTGTTATGGCAATGATAATTATATTAGTACGAATGCGATTTCGGCATTTGTCTATTGAGTACTTTTGTACTCAGCCCTGCATGTATTTATAAATGTGCAGGTTAAGCTGTGATGTCAAAGGGAAGTGCTCAACGATGGTTTTTGTCGAACTCAATTAGTAGTAACTCTTGGGGGTTTACATGTCTTCATACATGTAAACTTAGAAAATGATCAAATTTCCGCTGCAAACACTTAGTTTAGTATTCAGTATTTCTAGACTTTATAATCAACGACCTATGTATTTTGTTATCGGTCATTTAGTACCAAATTTCGTGTATGAATCCTTATTTATCGAAGCACTTATCATATATTCATCTTCGTGTTAATACCCATTTCTTTTCTCATTCTCATATTTCATCCCTAAGTCACGGTTTTACCCATCTTTACTATACTTAGTAAATGTGGGTCGTGACAGATGCGATATCATTTGATGCGAGAGCTGACCTTAGCCCGTAGAATAATGTAGGTATGTATAAGCGGATACACGTGATTTACATATACATATCGAGAGGTTTCACAGTGAGATAAGTTCTAACGTGCTGATACTTAGAATGAGGTCTCAGAAATTAATTCATTTCTTAATCTGTGACGATGACATTAGAATATGCGGTTGATTATACGTTGTTTTGATTTATCTACACTTGTGGGTTTTTGTAACTCTAAATAGTGATGTCTTGGGCGGTAGTGATTGGCTTAGCCAGAAGTACTCGACTTTAAATCGTGTAAAATTGCATCTCAGTGACACAAGTTGATTAAATCTCCTACGTCCACGGTCCAATCCAAACTGGATTAGATATCTACTACTAGGATAATCTTCTTATTTATACTCGCTGAGAACGAGCCACAAGTTTCAAACACAATTTGTTTTGAAACTTATGCACGAATAAGGGTCGTGTCCCTTTACAACTTACAGAAAACTACTGTAACTGGATCTCTTCACGTCAATCCACTAGAAAGCTACTAGCTAGCGAAGATCTCTTTCCTTCTTCTCGATAAGACAAACTTAAATCGAATTAGTGTAATTTCGATCACGAACGGCTTAGAACACGATCTAGTGAATTGCAACCTTCTCGTATGAATTCTTGTAGAGTGAGATGATTTCTGAGGAGAGTAACAGCTAGTTGATTGTAGATGATAGTCTTGTATACTCTCCAGTCTTTGTTCCAAGCTTTTATAGGTATAGAATTTGAAATTCTAACCGTTAGGCTTGATTGGTATGAAATGAGAGTGATTTACCAATCAAGGGTAGTGAATCCCTAAATTATCTCTTCTTTCCTTTGGAAAGGTTGACTGAATTTTCAAGAAAATTGGAAAGCAGATCGTTGACAGGTACTACTTTCCTTCTTCACGTGTTGATTGATTTTTCTTCCATCTTTGATAGCATGAAATGATGTGGCAATGATTGTGGGACTCTTCATCAGTTAAAATGAAAAAATAGGTTTTTCTCATTTAACTAAAATTTGATCTGATATCATTTGGATCTGCTCTGAGCATCGATCTGGTCACACCAGATTGATATCGTTCTGGTCAGTGGTCGATCTGGTCCTTCAGAAGGTATGCTCCAAAGCATGATAAACTCTTCTGAGTGTTCTGGTAATAGCTGATCGAGTGACCATTCTAATGGGTCTTCTGTTTGCTTTAATCTGCTGTCGATCTGGTCCAAGAACTAATGAAAATAGAATGACTTTTATAGGATGAAATCATTTACATGTTACGTCATTTTTCTAACCTGGACTAAGATATGTTCTCTATCAGATACACTTTATATTGTAGAGTTCTGGTACATGTAAAACAGATTAAGATCTAACAAGACAGAATAGAGTCTAAGTGTGTTTTTGAAAGAACATCATCAAAACCAAATATTGTGGGGTTCCCAACATAGTGGAGTCAATAAATATTTATAATAGAACTGCACTTTATTGTGTTTACATGGAGTAATTAATTGGAGGATAAATTAATTTAAATTAATTAATTTAAGTTTAAAGGTGGGCTAAGCAATTAATGAAATTCAATTGAAAGGAGACTTGAAAATTAATTTAATTAAATTATGGATTTGTCCAATCCCATATTAATTTTAATATAATTTAAATTTGAATTTGAATTATAGTTTTAACCGCAAGAGATAAAGGTGAGGATATGGTTCTATTATTTGGGATTTAATTCATTCTCCTTAGAATCCATATCCTAGCCCACAATGTCTATAAAAAGAACATATAGAAGGAGCTGATTTCTCACTCCTCCTACACCAAAATAGGCGCCCCCCTTGAGAGATTCATCTCTTAATTTTTTAAAATTGGGTAGAATTCCACGCACCAATTTTTGTTCTGCTTTTCTTCTATATTACTAGATAGTTTCGCACACACGATATTCTAGTGAGTAGACCGGAAATAGGACAGAAGTTTCTAGGGTTGGATTCAAGGAGATCGAGAAGGAGATTTGAAAAGTGTGAGTTGCGGTTCGATAGCTAACGATTCAATTTGTTTCTCCACAAGCGGGGGATTTGCTTAAGAGAAGGTATAAAGTTTATTTTTCAGCATATATATTCTCCTATGTGCATAAGAATTAATTATTCATGTAATTAATTAAACATGTGGATCTTGCGAATTCGTGAGCCCCTCATACGGGTTCCATCACAGCTGCCTCTACTTCTCTCTCAAAGACCTCTCTCATCCAGCCCAACTTTCAGTCTGAAATATCATTTGACCATGATCCCATACTACTAATTTTCGCGTCTTGAATGTTACTAAGTTGGAAGAGCCGAGGGAATTTTGTTTCAACTTACTCCCTCCCACCAAAATATGATGCCAGAACATGATTACCCTTTCCCAAATTCAACTCAATATGATTGTTTAGCCTCATTTTGTTCGTCTAAACTTAGGTTTTCCGTAGCTTTATTCGTATTATTTTCCCTCATCCGTGAAGTTTTGGCCCAATTTATGTTTCATTTTATGTTTTAGGATCATTGGCCAAAACGAGCGTCGAAGTTGAAAAAGAAACGAGGAAGAATCGAAAAACGAGAAGAAAATGAAGACAAGTGCCGAGGCACTAGTCAACGGTCGCGTGACACTCCGTAGCCGCTAACTAGGCCATACGCGCCAGCGACGAGCCAGTGCCCGAGCCAGCACCCGCGGATGCGCGCCAGAGCAAGTCAGCGGTCGCTGACCTTGCTCAATGGCCGCTGACTTAGCGGATAACTCGGGAACGTTCCAACGGCCCGCGGATGGCACGGAACGACTTGGTCAGAGGCCCCTGACTCTTAAGCGGTCGCTGACTTGACCTTCACCTATATATGCTCGGCGTGATTTTCATTCGAGGAGAGGACTTTCGACCGGACTTCCGTCTCCAGTTTTCACACGACACTTTAGACTATTTTTCCAGCACTTTCCGTATATTTTCCGTTCATAGATTAGCTCATCTCGACCTCGATCTGAGAGTCGAGACCTAGATAGTTGTTTACATTGTTTTTCGTCTTCAAGAATAGCCAATTACAACATTCGTAGTTCGTAGTTCGTTTTCAGATTTCTTTCGTTGTGAATTCAAAGACCGTTTCCAGTTCTTAATTCAAGTTCGTTCGTTTTCCCTTTACTTATTCTTGTTTCGTTTATTGCTTTAAATTCGTTTTATTGTTTATGCTTTCAATTTCTTATTCCCTTTGCAATTTCCAGATTTCATTCCGTAATTCTTTTGCATTCAATCTCAAAGTTATTACTTTTCTTAAATTAGATTTATTTCGCTTTCGTAGATTAGATTTAAATTGTGTTTCTTATTTACATTCTTCGCCTGGATATAATATTTCAAATCAAATTTCTTTTTATTGCACTTCGTTTTATGAGCAAAGAATCGAATTGCCCTGTTAAGTCTTCCTTGAGAATACGACTTGGGTTGGCTTACTATTGCTAGATACCTCGTTCTAAATTGTGAGCGACTCGAACAATTTTAGTCGAAACAAATTTTAGCGCCGTTGCCGGGGAAGATTGTAGGCAATTTAATTCATTGTTCTTTTTCTTTTTATTTTTCCTTTTATTTTACTTTATTTACTATGTTTACTTTCTTCTTCTATATTGTGGTACGCGTAACGTTTTTGTCGAGTGTTGTTTATGCAAGGTCGCCGCAGTGCTAAGAAGCCATTGACGCCCTTTATTAATAACATAAACCGGAAACGCGTTATCTTAGCTTCCGTAGAAGAAGACATTGAGCACATTGACAAATTTTCGCTTCCGCGATTATTCGAAGAGATGGCCAATGAGAGAGCAGACGAGAGGCCGCGTTATATGGGCGATTTCACTAGGCCCAAGTTCAGCCATCGTTCTCGACACCGCAGTCCGAAACTATGAGTTGAAGCCACATCATCAATCACTACTTCCGACGTACCATGGACTCCCGAGTGAAGACGCTTTGACGTTCATCCGAGAATATTGCACGGTGGTGTAGACTTTCCCGCTTCACTCTCTGACGGAGGATCAACTCAAGTTGAAATGTTTCCCTTACACATTGAAGGATAGGGCCAAATCTTGATTCTTATCTCTTCCATCTGGAACACTCATCACTTGGGGAATCTGCTTGTGAGAAATTCATGTCGAAGTACTATCCGCATCACAAAACTGAAGCGGTACGTACTAAAATAATGAATTTTGCACAAGCACACGACGAGCCATTCCATGAGGCGTGGGAGAGATTTCAAGAGCTACTTCAACAGTGTTCTCACCATCAAATGGCACCAAAGATGCTCTGTCAATTTTTCTATGATGGTTTGCTCCAGACCACTCAATTCAAGGTGGACAGTTCGGCGGGAGGAAATATTGCAGTCAAGACAGCGGAGGAGATGAATGAGATCTTTGAGACCTTAACTGTGAGTTCGCATCAGAAATCCACACGCCCGAGACGAATGGACGCAAGCGCAGTGACAACGAGCCCCGATCTCAAGAAACAAATGGCGGATATGATGAGGGAGCTACAAGAATTGAAGATGAACCGACCCCCATCACCATCCATTCTGCAAGTTGCACCTGAGCCATGCGGTATTTGTGGTGACTATGGCCACATAGCGGATGAGTGCCCACGAATGGCGGAGATGACTGCTGAAGGCGAGGCGAAAATTTATGCCGCGCAAGGATTTATGCCTCAACCACCTCCTCAACAGAGCTCATGGAGAAATCAACAAAACACGGGGTGGAGGCCTCAATTTCAAGGAGCACAAAACTTTCAAAATCGACGCCCTCAAGCTCCGAATTTCCAGCCTCAGTACCAGCGTCAACCGCAGTCATATTATCCACCACAACCACCACAACAACAATTCTTTCCATCACAGCCACAGCAATTATATCCACCACCGACACCACAACAACCACATCTACCTACTCCGTCCCAACGATCATCGATTGAAGAGAGTTTGGCTGCTTTTATGCAAGAGAGCAAAAAAGCACGAGAAGCCCAAGACGCCACAACTAAACGTCTCGAGACAGCTATGGGGCAGATTTCTGGCGCAGTGAATCAACTTCAACAAGGCCAACAAACGGGGAAGATTTCGGGGCAAGGTCATCAACCACATCAGGTCCAAGCCGTGACGGTATTAAGGAGTGGAAAGACGGTAGATAAAAAGGTGGAGATGCCACCCGAAGTTGAGGAAACCGAGTCTAGAAAAAAATTACACAAGGCAGCTAATCCATATGTTCCACTTATTCCTTATCCTAGCAGACTAAGGAACGCGAAGCACGATCAGCAATTCGAGGATTTCTACAAAATGCTATCCAAGGTAAATGTGAATTTACCTCGTTTGGAAGTCATTCAAAATGTTCCTGCCTATGTTAAATTTTTCAAAGAATTGGCGGCAAAGAAGAGGAAGTTTGGTGACCGAGAAGTGGTAACAGTTTCCGAAGTGGCGAGCTCCATCATGCAGCAACCCTTACCTCCTAAGCAACACGATCCAGGTAGTTTTGTTATTAATATTACTTTATGAAACGGTAAGAAAGTGTCATGAATGTTAGATTTGGGAGTCGGAATTAATTTGATGTCATACTCTATTTTTAAACAATTAGAATTAGGTGAACTTAGATCCACTCGCATGTGTTTACAGCTAGCCGATAGATCCGTTAGATATCCTAGAGGTGTCATTGAGAATGTTTTGGTGCAAGTAGGTGGATTAATTGTTCCCGTTGATTTTGTTGTTTTGGAGATAGGAGACGTGCATGAAAACGGTATAGAGCATACACTCCTTCTAGGAAGACCATTCATGGCCACGACTAATACCTTAATTGATGGTAAAAATGGCACGATTAAAATGTCTGTTCTAGGAGAGGAGGTTTCTTTTTCTGCTCATAGGAACCGCATCATACCATCCACAGATTTAATTGATGATTGTTGTTTCATTGACACTATTGATACCTTGGCCGAGAGTTCTTTTTTGCAGGATTTTTCGAGTAAAGAAATTTTAGTGCAGGAAATTGACGAGAAATCCATCACTCTGGAAAAATTCGAGGAGATACCGACACCTAGCAAAGTGGAACTCAAGAAGCTACCCACACATCTTAAATACGTGTTCTTGGAGAATGGAGAAAATAAACCGATGATCATCTCATCCGAGTTAACAAAGGACCAAGAAGACTTGCTACTCCTAATTCTCAAAAAGCACAAACTAGCTTTCGGATGGGACCTAGCGGACATTTGTGGCATTAGTCCCACTACATGCATGCATCGCATCAATCTTGAGGAGGGCACCATTCCAAAACAAGATAGCCAACAACGACTCAATCCAGTTCTCATGGAAGTCGTGCAAAAAGAAATTTTCAAATTGTTGGCGGAAGGTATCATCTATCCCATTTCGGATAGCGAGTGGGTGAGCCCGGTACATGTTGTACCCAAGAAAAGAGGAATCACGGTGGTCCTAAACGGTAAGCAAGAGCTTGTTCCTTCTCGACCTGTCACAGGGTGGTGAATGTCCATTGACTACCGCAAATTAAATGCCGCCACTAAAAAGGACCACTTTCCTCTTCCTTTTATTGATCAAATGTTAGATAAATTATCCTGACATGAATTTTGTCATTTTCTTGATGGTCTTTCAGGATATTATCAAATTGCTATCGCACCGGAAGATCAAGCGAAGACGGCGTTTACAAGCCCGTTCGGCACATATGCCTATAGGAGGATGCCATTTGGATTGTGCAATGCACCCGCTACTTTTCAAAGGTGCATGATGTCTATATTTTCAGAGATGATAGGGGATTTCGTTGAAATTTTAATGGATGACTTTTCGGTATTTGGCTCATTTTTTAATGATTGTTTAATTAAAATTGAGAAAGTACTTGAACGATGTATTGAAAGCGGCCTAACATTAAGTTGGAAAAAGAGCCACTTCATGGTTAAAAGTGGCATTGTTCTAGGTCATATTGTTTCTAGTGCAGGCATTGCGGTTGAAAAGGCGAAAATTGAGGTGATTGAAAAATTACCCCCACCAAGAGATGTCAAGGGTGTTAGAAGTTTCTTAGGTCAACGTGTGGATAATATGCTTCATGTGATTTACTACGCCAGTTTGACAATAAACTCAGCCCAAGTAAATTACACTACCACGGAGAAGGAGATGTTCGCCTTCATTTTTGCCTTAGACAAATTTCGATCTTATATCTTAGGATCGAAGGTAATTATTCATAGCGACCATGCGGCCTTGAGATACGTATTAACCAAATCAAAAGCAAAATCGCGATTAATTAGGTGGGTTTTACTTTTACAAGAATTCGATGTAGAAATAAAAGATAGGAAAGGAAGTGAAAATTATGTGGCCGATTATCTTTCTAGACTTGAGCATTCACATGTTGATACATTTTGTGTTTCCGACAGTTTTCCTTATGAGAATGTCTCTGAAATTTCGTTTACTCCTTGGTATGCCGATATTGTGAATTATCTAGCATGTAATCTACTTAGACCCGGCCTAACCTCCCAAGAGGAGAAAATATTTCGTTATGTTTGCAGGCAATATTTTTGGGACGAACCTTACCTTTTCAAGTTAGGCAAGGACAGTATAATCCGACGTTGCATTCCGGATTCCGAACAAGAGCAAGTGCTGCGTTTTTGTCACGAATCCCCATGTGAAGGACAGTATAATACGGCTCATAAAGTTTTGCAAAGAGGATTCTTTTGGCCGACTCTCTTCAAGGATACTCAAACATTCTATTTAGCATGTGACATATGCCAACGAGTTGGTGCCATAAGCCGCCGCAACGAGATGCCTCTTCAAAACATATTGGTAGTCGAAATTTTTGATGTATGGGGCATCGATTTCATGGGCCCTTTCCCTAAATCTTTTGGCTTTGAGTATATCCTTTTAGTAGTCGATTAGATCTCCAAGTGGGTTGAATCTATCCCCACTAGGACTTGTGATGCTAATGTTGTTCTCAAGTTTGTACAGGAAAACATCTTATGCCGATTTGGTTTCCCTCGAGCTATTATTAGCGATGGAGGAAAACACTTATGCAATAAGTTGTTCGACAAATTGATGAAGAAGAATGGGATCACCCATAAAGTTTCTACCCCATATCATCCACAAACCTCGGGGCAAGCCGAAACAAGCAATAGGCAAGTGAAAGCCATTTTGGAGAAAACCGTGAAACCATCCCGGAAAGATTGGGCAATCAAGCTAAATGATGCCCTATGGGCATATAGGACGACTTTCAAGAGCATTATTGGGATGAGTCCGTACCGTCTTGTGTATGGGAAGGCATGCCACTTGCCGGTCGAATTAGAATACAAAGCTTATTGGGCTATTAAGTCAGCAACATACGACCTCAACAACGCAGCCGAGAGGCGAGCACTACAAATTTCCGAGCTTGATGAACTTAGAAACGAGGCGTACGAGAGTGCACGTATCTACAAGGACAAATTTAAGTGAATTCATGATCGCCGTATTGTTCACAATGAGCTAAATCAGGGAATGAAAATTCTACTTTTCAACTCCAGACTTCGATTATTCCCGGGCAAACTTAAATCTAGGTGGAACGGCCCTTTCGTGATCAAGGATGTACTACCATCCAGAGCTGTCGAACTATATAATAACAACGGGGAAGATTCTTTTCGAGTAAATGGACATCGGATAAAACCGTACATTGAAGGCGACTCTATGCTCGAAGTTGTGAAATTAACGCCCATATCTGATCCCCCGTTACATTAGTTCCATTTCGTCGAGCTAACGACGTAAAATAAAGCGCTTCGTGGGAGGCAACCCACGCTCATTTTTCCCGCTTTTCATTTTTTTATTTTTATTTTATTTTGAGTCCTTTATTTATTTTTGGTACTTTTCTATATTCGTAGGTATCATCGAGTTGGGAGAAAACCGAATCGAACACAATTCGAGGAAGAAAATAGGTTGAAATTCACGAAGGCAAGGTCAGCGGCCACTGACCTCGCGCACCCCTTAGGCACCAGCGCCCCGCGCCAGGGCCAGCGGCCGTGCACCACGCCGAGTCAGCGGCCGCTGACCTATGTTTCGTATAAACCTCCCAAAAACACCTTCACCCATTTACAAGAGTACACTGTCAGCGGTCGCTGAGGTGGCCGAAATTCACCTAGTTTTACCCTCTCTCCTTATTTCTTCCACTTTTCCCCCATTCTTCATCCCCAATTTCCCAAACCCTAACCCTTCGCAATCTTAATTCTCCAATTACTCCTTCCATACTTCATAATTTCATCCAATTCTTTGGATTCACCATTACCTTTACATCCTCTACCACTCTATCCGATCAAATTTCTCTTCATCCATAAATTCAACCCAAACCCCAAACCCTCATTCCATCTCTACTTTTGCACACCAAGTGTTTGTTAAAAGTCCAATGGGGAGAAAAAGGCCTAAGACTAGTGAAGTAAGGCAATCTAGCCAACAAGGAGACGGCGACGAAGAATTTCATCCCGTTCGTGACCACAACCCAACTTCCGGTGCCCCGTTTCCAATTTATACCAATCAAGAGGATTTTCACAATTGGGCATCGAGAGGGATGTCCAGTGGCTTTCTTCGGGACCCCGAGATTGGCGTCCTCCATAAGTTCATTGCCTACTCCATCTCGGGCAATGAACAAGCCAACAAAGTGAATACAGTGGAGTGCTTCCTACTCCATTGCGCTATCAAGAAGACGAAGATTTGTCCATCTTCTTTCATATTCGAGGCCATCCAGTCGATTCAACGGTGGAAGCGGGCCCATGCCTCCCTTCTACATCTTGCTACCCCACTAGCCTTGCACCTCCAGCTCATCAGTACAAATGGCCCTCCCAACCATGAGCCACTCCTCACAAAGTACATCGATATCAATGAATTTCGGGGTACACCATTCGCCCTTTCTCGCACCGAGTTAGTGCCACAAGAGCGGAGGAATTGTGTGCGGCGCTATCTAAACGCCCAAGTCGCATCCCAATCATCTAATGCATCCGAAGATCCGGGAGATGCACATATGGAGGATGATGAGGAAGCTCAATCCGAGCATGAGGAGGATGAGCAAGCCGAGGACGAGGCCGACGCCGCTTGACTTGGCTATGACCACATGGCCACCGCCGGAAGATCCGAATGGGGTACCCAACCTCAATGGGGCACCCAGTCACAATGGGGCGGACAGTCTCAATGGGGCACCCAACCTCAATGGAACACTCAATGGGAGCAGTTCACTTCTGAGGTCACCACGGGGATACGCGAGATGTGATCTGACATCCGCCACCTCCATACTCGCCTCGACACACACCAACAACAATGGGAGGCTCAACACCGAGCGATGGAAGAGAAAAATCGGCTACTCCGGGAGATGCAACAACAGTGGTCCTCTTGGACCCTTGGCGGTGCACCCACTTATCCTCATCCCGACCAACAGTGAGCCTTTGTCTCACTTTTGAGGTACCTTTATTGCTTTCTTTTCCTTTTCGAGTGAGTGTATTTTTCGGCTAACTTTTGTTTTTTTCTTTGTTTCTTAGTTTATGTTTGCAGGTTTTCTTTCCGTTTATTGTACCGAATGCCGCATATCAGGGACGTTTCTCTATCCCTACTTTTTAGATCTTTACTTTCCGCAATGAGGGCATTGCTCTATTTTTGTAGGAGGGGGAGGGGTGTCTTTTTATGCGTGCATTCTTCGTTTTATTTTCATGTCTTGTGAGCATGTAAAATTTTGATTGTTTTTGAGCTACTTGGTCTTTATACATCGTGGGTGAATCGAAGCATGACTTATGATTGAGATGAGACATGATTTGAATTCCTTGATTGATTGGAGTTGATTTATGTTGTGAAACATGGATGAACTAAAAAGGTGTAGAACATTATAACCGGATTGTAGATCTTAGTAGAATGATTAAAACAGTGATGCATGATGATATAAATTGATTGATCCAATTGGTTAGTTGTTTATGACCACTTGTTGCGTATCCGTGTTTTATTAGCTGAACTTTGTCAAGAGGTCTCTGCTCCTATGGGAACCATGAGCACGGGAAACCGCGTGAGGATACATTAGAGAACCCCTAATTGTTCACACCTCGCGACAATGACCATATAACTTGACATCGTTCTAAGTAATTTTCTTAAAGTTTTTAAAATATAGGAATACAAAAAGGATTCTACCCCACTCTCTTAAATCAATAATACAAATTTATAAAAGAGATGGGTATGGGAAACCACACTGGGAAAACCCGATCATTCGGAGTACTCACCCGGTGAATATTGTCCTAAATATTCCTCATGTTGAAAGAAAGTAAAGAAAAGAAAAAGATACGCTATTTAAGATGGATAAAAATTCTAGCCGATTATGTGATCTCAATAACATCTTGTACATCATTATTTTACGTTGTTCGAATCGATTATAATCAAGTCTAGATGGCCTACTTCTTCTATATTCTCTATGTCACATGACGTGATGATATGAAGATCAATTTTGAAATGATTTGAAGTCTTGTCAAGAACACATACCGTGATTAGAATTCTCCCCTAGTGATAGTTTAGACTAAGTTATGCTTGAGGACAAGCAAAGTTTTGTGTGTGGAGGGGTTGTTTAGTCTCATTTTGTTCGTCTAAACTTAGGTTTTTCGTAGCTTTATTCGTATTATTTTTCCTCATCCGTGATGTTTTGGCCAGATTTATGTTTCAGGATCATTGGCCTAAACGAGCGTTGAAGTTGAAAAAGAAACGAGGAAGAATCGAAAAATGAGAAGAAAATGAAGACAAGTGCCGAGGCACTAGTCAACGGTCGCGTGACACTCCGCAGCCGCTGACTAGGCCATACGCGCCAGTGCCCGAGCCAGCACCCGCGGATGCGCGCCAGAGCAAGTCAGCGGTCGCTGACCTTGCTCAACAGCCGCTGACTTAGCGGATAACTCGGGAACGTTCCAACGGCCCGCGGATGGCACGGAACAACTTGGTCAGCGGCCGCTGACTCTTAAGCGGTCGCTGACTTGACCTTCACCTATATATGCTCGGCGTGATTTTCATTCGAGGAGAGGACTTTCGACCGGACTTCCGTCTCCAGTTTTCACACGACACTTTAGACTATTTTTCCAGCACTTTCCGTATATTTTCCATTCATAGATTAGCTCATCTCGACCTCGATCCGAGAGTCGAGACCTAGATAGTTGTTTACATTGTTTTTCGTCTTCAAGAATAGCCAATTACAACATTCGTAGTTCGTAGTTCGTTTTCAGATTTCTTTCGTTGTGAATTGAAAGACCGTTTCCAGTTCTTAATTCAAGTTCATTCGTTTTCCCTTTACTTATTCTTGTTTCGTTTATTGCTTTAAATTCGTTTTATTGTTTATGCTTTCAATTTCTTATTCCCTTTGCAATTTCCAGATTTCATTCCGTAATTCTTTTGCATTCAATCTCAAAGTTATTACTTTTCTTAAATTAGATTTATTTCGCTTTCGTAGATTAGATTTAAATTGTGTTTCTTATTTACATTCTTCGCCTGGATATAATATTTCAAATCAAATTCCTTTTTATTGCACTTCGTTTTATGAGCAAAGAATCGAATTGCCCTGTTAAGTCTTCCTTGAGAATACGACTTGGGTTGGCTTACTATTGTTAGATACCTCGTTCTAAATTGTGAGCGACTCGAACAATTTTAGTCGAAACAATGATCTCTAAACCACTATCTTTCGTCTCCTATGCTTACTCCCAGATATACATTTTATTAACTATACATTGGCAATTCAAGTTTTGTATACCTTGATGTGGATATAATTGTGCATAATTCCTCACATGTATGCATCGTATTAAAGGTATTTAAAAGAATCGCAATTGTTAAATTTAAATCAAGTTAGCAGTTCTAAAAATCGTAGTTGTCTCTAACAGTTTGATTCTGAACCATAATCGTGTAAGACATGGTGGACTATGGTTTCAAAGGTTTGGGGACCGTGAATTGTCGGTTCCTCAATATTATTTAGTTTTCTTCTACTCCTAATATAATTTTCTTTAATATTATATATACGAATTATTTTTAATTTATAAAATTACATTTAAACTTGTAAATTCATGTAAAAATATAAATCTTTTAACGCGGTTCGAAACGAACCGATGGTTTGGAAATATAACCGATATTTCAAAACCGAAATCGTCTTAGATGATTTATAAATTTCTTGTAGTGCAATTTTGAACTGTAAACTGTAGTAACTAGAGTTTAATTATGATTCTTAAATATTATAATCATGAACTGATAATTTGATTACGGTTTAAAGCTTTAACACTTCTACTCAAGATTATATTCCTAATCTTTCAAAGGTGTTTCCCGTTAAAAATAAAAATGTGTTGAAAGATGCATGTATATATATATAGCTGTCAAAATTACTTAGACTGGGCTTATCCAAGGGGCTAATTCACAAAGGAGTTCGGCACCAACTAGGATAGATGATGCCCTATCACATTCCCTTCAATACCATTGATCAAACAAATGAAAAAACATGTGATTAACATAAATACTTTACATAAATAATTTATTAAGATTCATCATTAAATGAAGTGATTACCTATGGAAGTTCTAGTCAAGTAAAGTAACAAAAGCTAAATAGCTAGTTTCTTAGTTGTTTTTTTTTTCTCAAGCATAAACAACTAGAGTAAGCGACTTTTTAGTGTGTAAGCAATTCTTTAATTTAGTGGTCACACCTATGAACAGTGGAGGTTGGTCAAAGATGATGTTATGCAGCGTTCAAAATCAATCTTGAACTGGAAGTGAATTAATTAGAAAAAACGAAGAAGTAAGGAAATGAGATGACAAGACAACATCCCGATAAAAAAGGTAAAATAGTTGAGGCTTGATATTGATTAAATGATTTATATTGTTTCATTTGGACTCGACTTAAGCTTCAATTTAGGCACCTTGTGGTTGTCGAGCTTTTTGGAAATTTGAAGCTCGTCCAAACCTGTCCGAATTCGAACTTATAAATATGAGGCTAAGCTCGATGCTTAATGAACTATCAGGAGGAAGCTTTACTCGTCCGATTAATAATATTTTAAGTTTTAATCATTTTAAATAATTTTAATATAATTAATTAATTAATTAATCTTTAAATTAAATCTTTATAGAATAATTATTTTTAATTTTAAATAAAAAAATTGTGAATTACGTTAATCTTTTTGGGCTGACTTTTTAGGCACAAAATTTTATTTTATTTTTTTTGCCTCAATTTTCAAAGATCAACCGAGCCCCAAACCCCAAGTACCGTAGACGGGTGTGTCGGTCGGGCCTATTTTGACAGCTATATATATATATATATATATATCCAACGCTCAACATGAGTATTATTTAAAAAAATCTCTAAATGTTCGAAAATTGTAATCAAGATTAAACAATATAGAAAGTTGCAAATAGCTCGTACATACCATATACAGTATGTTTTAAGTATATAAAACAACGCATACGGTTTTGTTTATGAAATTATTAATTATATGTCCATATACGAAAATAATAGCCCATAATAAGATTATGTTGAATAATGTAACGGGAAAGGAAAATTCAAAATTGTAGTTAACATCTCATAATATAGCTCCGATCGACGAGTATAGAACAATAAAACACTAGATTTTATTCCCTCTTTTAGAATAACTATCATAGTGCTAGACTAGATATTTAACGCCTAGTTTAGTCAAAGTAGAGTAATTATAATCAAGTAAAATTTGATCTCATTATTTGATTATGAAATTCAACAAAATAAATCACAAGATCAACTGTGTGTGTCCACATCCCTACCTCCACAATTAGTGCAGCTCCAATATTTTATTACTATTAATAATATATTTCTTTTATCCCGCTCACGTCAACATCTTAACTCGATCACTAATCACATTAATTAACGAATATAGTAGTCATTAGCAGTCAAACTCAGACCAGCTGTAATGAAATTATTTGGCAATCGATTTATATTTTCTGCTCTAGGATGTGATATTTTAGTCTTATTTAGTAATTACAATTGACACTCCCATGTTACTTATTCAGATGTCTATTTAATTTCAATCCTTCTTTTAGGTTGTGTGCAGTTTTGGTTGATTGTGTGTTGGGAACCCCATGAATTTATTTATGTTTTGATGATATTTTTTGAAACTACACTTAGTCGTTTTTATCTCAGAAAATCAGATAGTCATTGTTATCTATTAAGGAATATCTCAAGTACAAAAGAAGTAGATCGTCTTTAATTGATTAACGACCTGTATTATTCTTTTGTAAATATTCCTGGACACAATGATTACTTAGATAAGTATTTTCTACATTGTATAGACATTTAGTTTCAAATGTATTGAGCAGATCGTTTTCTCGTATTTATAACGATCTGCTTCACACACTAGCAGCTCGTTGTCATTACTTGTTTTGGTTTTCTTTTAATATCTAGAGTTTACTTTCACAGATCACAAATGTAAAAGTAGTTTGAAGTTTCAAACTTACTTATAACGATCTATATTTCTAGACTAGAAATAGCTATATGAAAGGAACAGAATACTTCTATACTTGTAATACATTACAAGAGGATGAGCAGCTCTATCAAAAGACCAGCCCGTTGTGATACAACAACAGATTATTTTTATCAAAAACGATCTGCTCATCATTTCACCTCTACCTTCGAAATTGAAGTGTTCAACAAGAAGTCATTAGTAAACGAAGAAACATATGAAGGAACAGCTCGATGAACAGCGACCTGCCATTGCATCAAGATCAAGCTGCTCCTCACTGTAACTATGGTGGACTGCCGACATACCTAAATTTGTCACAAGTCAACCACTTGATGTATTGCCACTCAACAGCATACTTTAAGGAATGAAGTACGAGAATATCAATTTCCAGTACAGTGAATCATTCCCAGTATGGCAATACATTGGAAAATCGCGTTAAAGGTGGAACAAGACTCTCATTTGGTAGCGCGTGTATCAACGACACTGCCATGCATTTAATGCAGCCATTAATGCGAAGAGGAAGGACTTCTTCGTCTCCAACGGATAGTTCCTGCAAAGGCCCTATATATACCATCTTCACCTCCAGAAAGAAGTACGAGAATTCAAGCTATTATACAGCCATTACTCTACTAAAATCTTCAAGTTCTCAACGTTCAAAAACACTTCCATCCATCTAAGAATTCTCAGTAGTGTTTACTGTTGTTGAAGGTTTACTTTCTGGAAAATTGTTTTTACAAAACCCAAAGTTAGGATCTAGATTTGATCCAGTTGCAATCCTAGATTGTTGTTTTCAATCTTAGGAAGAAGATTTGTAAACACAAGAAATTATCTAGGTTTGATAATTCTTGTGGCTCGTACTCAACGAGTAAAAAGAAAAGAGAAAGTTAGTGGATTTTCGATCTAGATTTGACCGATCCGTGGACGTAGGGAAAGTTTATCCCGAACCACGTTAACCTCTTGTGTTCTTTAATTCTTATTTACTTTTTTATCATCTTCTTCATACTCTTGCATTTAAATCTGGTTTTATAATATCTTCAAGTAAGAAAACGTTTTTCACATTAAAAAGAGCATTAACCACCAAATTCCGCACACAACTTTAATCAAGTTTAATTTACATTTGGTCTTGATTATTGTTCTTCCACGCATAAGGTGTTATTTGAGTAAGATTGAATCTTCCTGATAAGAAGTTTTATTTTACTACTCTAAGCTATTTTTTCTATTAAGTGTGTTTAATTCTTATACTTAATCTTAAAACAAGAAAACAGAAAAAGGTTGAATTGGTGTATTCCCGCCCATACACCAATCTTACTCTTTCAGGACCAACAGTCTGTTTTAGGTGTCTAAATGGTTTCAAATGTCTATTAGCTCCTACATACCATATGAATACCTTTAGGCCTTGTTTGGTAGGCAAGATATAATAAGATTAGATTAAATTATATTATCTAATCATGTGTTTGGTAGCAAATGTAATTAATATGTCGGCCCGCTATTAAGCACTAGGCCCGTGCTAAAATCATCATTTTCCCCTATATTTTAATCATAAGGAATGGGTGAGATTAAAATAATCCTTATACACCATACAAATTTAATCTTATCATGCTATATCCTATCTTGACTACCAAACATGCCCTTATTATTTAGGTGCGGAACGGATATTGAATTAATAAATTTTAATTCTTGGGATACGGTTATTATCTATTCGGGTTACCCAAATACTCATTTATAAAATTAAATTTATATAATCTATTTCAATATATGATGTTAAGTGAATTTTTATTAGTGCAATTTCCACCCTAATTATGTGTTATAAATTTGTCTAACTTAACTCAACCCAATAGTATTATTAGGGTGTGTTTGGTTTCATAGATGAGATGAAGGAGAATAACTATTATTAGTGTGAATAGTGTTATTGTTACACCAACATAAATAATCTCTCCAATGTGAAATGATAAATATTAGCTTTAGAATAGTAGAATAATACGGGCTCTGAATTTTATCTACGGCCCGGTAGATAAGGCACTTTGTCCACCAAATATGAGATAAAAGGATATTATTAATATTATCTACCTTTATCTTATGCAGCAAATCCAGCCTTATACAATAAGCCATTTTTTTTATCTTTTTCTTTTATTTTAATATTGTAATCAAATACAATTAAATGCTTAAGGTTGAAAATATGCTTATTCTTTTTAATTTGATATTTTAATTAAATATTATTGAAATATTAAAGTCGAGAATAATGATGATTTATTTTGTATCGAAAGTTGAAATAGGTACAGTATTTCATTAAGTAAATACATTTGATTTATTTACGAATTGAATATTTAGATATTAGGGTACCACTTAAATTATCCAATTGGATACCAATAACTATAATTCCACCTAGTAAAATGGATATACTAAAATTTGGTAGATTTTGAATACAAGTGTTCGAAATTTTAGGGCAATGTAATCTTGCAAAATAGCCTCATAATTTCGGGAGAAGGGGTGCCTCCTCACAAAGGGAGTCGCAGTGACTAGGCTCTTTACCAAAAATATAAGTTTCTGCAAAGTTTTAAGACCATGTATGAGGGTTGATGGTAGCCCAGTTCCGAAAGGTCAAAAAAGTTGGTGACCTAATAACAGAAGAGACAGCGACCGAAGTCCCGGTGAACGTCGTCCGTAGCTATAACGGTCTTAAGGTAGCGAATTCCTTGTTAGTTAAGTTTTAACTCGCACGAAAGGAATAACGACGAGGACAATATCTTGGAGAGAGGCTCAGTGAAATAGACATGTATGTGAAAATGCGAACTAACTATCTGAATCAAACTGTTTAGACTTTAGAAAACCCTACATATGTTTATGTAGGAATTTTAATGCGAACTGATGACGCCTCAAACACACTTTTAGTACCTTATTCTATCCATTCATTGTTGTTTTATGTTTTCTTAAATTTTTATTATTATGTATTTCTTCCGTCTCAATAAGTAAGACATAATTTATATTCATTTGAGTATATTAAAATAATAAATTTGTTCAGCATAATTATACTCGCAAAGAAGGATTATATAAGTCGAGCACATCATAAATTATGGCTTCTTAATTCTTGTACCACAAATAATTGGATCATGATAAGATATTAAAGTTTATTCAAGGGCATACGCTAATCCAATATTTATATTTAAATCTAAAGTAAATTTACTTTTGATACTTATGAAAGTTATTATACTTGTGCAAAGTTATCAAACAAAAATAACATTTCTCACTATTACAGTATATTTTTTATGTTTATTGCCAGAGAAAGTTTTCGTACAATTTTATGGATTTTAACCTCAATTCACCTTCCATTTATTTTATTCTCTCTCTTTTCTTTTTCTTCATTTGTCTACCTGAAACATTCTACCTACCATTTCTACTATCTCAGAACTGCCTCATATTACTGTAAGCATATAAAATATATCATAGTAACAGCATAGATCTTGATAGCTGAAAGAAATGGGGATTTGCATAATTCCAGCCATCATTATTTACATTCACAATACAGAGTTGAATCAAATTTCAACCATCCATCCCCTGCTATCTTCAATATCACCTCTTTGGATACCAACAAGCCTCGAATAAAGTTTTAGGGACTCGAGCTCAGTGCTCATCTTATATTCAACCCTGTTACAACGATTCAACAAAACTAAAATTAGAAAGAACGTTCAACTGGAGTTGCAGAAACGGATCATATCCAAGACAAAAGAAAAGATTGACTGCTACAGCGCTAGGTCAGTCTACAAGGAGACTTTTAGCATGCAAATTAAGATATGCCAGAAATGCCTTAGTAACATAGTATCTGCTCATATACTTGCTTTAGGAGGGTCCGGTTTTTATAAAACTATTGAAATATCAGGAACACCTCCCCCAGAGTTGTTTACAAGTTGTGTATATCTACATACATACATACACACATACATATATATAGGGGCAGGATCCGGTGAGAACCAAGTCTTAGATAGAAACTAAAACCTATGTAAATTAGGTACTCTCTCCGTCCCCCTAAAAATGGCTTTGTGAGTGGTTTTTGGTCAAGCTGAGACACTTTTAGTAGGACAGATGGAGTATTATTTTGATGCATTAGACTTATTATCTTATTGCATAGCATGTGCATCATAGTTTCAATGCATTTTATGCATAATTAATTTGGACAATAAATTATACAAAGATCAATGGTCCAGATTGGTTCCTAGCTAATGATTAGGTCTCATTTGATTCTTTCCTCGTATATATGCACATAAATATATTTCGGATAGTGCAAGAACCAAGTCTTAGATAATAGCCAAAAAAAACTCTGCATTTTACATATAATTGTGATGCATTATACGCATTATCCTATTTGATCACGTGATAATTTATTTATAAACAATAGTAAATGTTCATGCATTCTATCCACAAATTCGACACATATTTAATCTAAGCCGTAGGTTATCAAAGATCAAGATTCTATAAGTTTTAATTTCTATATATGAATGTTTATTAAGTGCTACGGTTGCTTAATTTTGTTCTGTTATAAGTGTGAGACAAATTATTAATTAAATTACAGAAATAGCTAACCATAACATTGCTTTACAAGATGACCGACTAATATGGAAAGTTGTAGGCATGGTGGCATCTTGGGGACAGAAAGACAATATGGTGTTTTGTAATTGATCAAGCTTAGATTACACTTGTATCTTATTTCATTTTGATCTTTATTGGCTCCCATCAGGTCTACAATGATACAATCATTGCCACTGTTACTCCTTATCTTTTACTTAGAATCCCGCGTTGTTTTCCAGTAGGAGTTAATATTTGGAACATCATAAAATCTCTTCGGATAGGGAATTTGCAGGCTAATGCTACTTACCTGCCACCCTTGTATGTAATACTTCCAACAGGAGCAACACCAACAGCAGTTCCAGTGCAGAAAACTTCATCAGCACCAAGTAATTCATCAATTGGAATAGATCGCTCCTCCACCTGGCCAAATTCTCAGACAATGTAAAGCTTTCTCCAAAAGATACAGGTTGGTGGTCTAAGGCTCTAAACGATATCAGACCAATGAAAAAGAGAGACGAGGAGTATGTTGATGACCATTTAAGTGTCAGTATTTGAATTCATTATAAGGATAGTTTCCTCGCACAACAAAAAAGCAAAGCATTATATTCGGACTTTATCAGTCCTTTAGAAGTATATTAGAATACAAGAAAACTATAATATGCTTGAGGTCTCAGGAAGCAATCCACTACTATCTTAACTGTTTTCCAGTATAAAATTGGTTAGTTAGGAGATCTCTTTGAAACTGTTAGTTAAACCGAGGGTTAGTGTATTACTATGATTTACTAAATGATAACATGTTGCACCACGAGCTAAGCTTAGTTTCATGGAACCGGAGCTAACTGTTAGCTTAGCCCAACATGAAATAGCACAGACATCCATGGATTACCTGATAACCAAGATCTCGTGCAATATCCATAATGCTTTTACGTGTAATTCCTTCGAGAATAGTACCATTGGTGGGCGGAGTGGAAATAACATTATCCTGTAAACAGAAAAGCATTCATGAGTTACTATAAGAAGATATGTATCATTAGTAATGTAAAACAATAGATTTAATGTATAGCAGACATTTAACAAAACCTATAACCTTAAGAGTGCCACCTGAAAACATATAATCAATTTCTTGCCTGACACTCTCAAAGAACTTATATTAAATTATTGGCTTCTTTTCATTGAATGACCAGTTAGTGTTAAATGCAATTAGTCAACATACTCTGAGTAGTAGCTTCATAGAGCTTCCTGTTTTTCATTTCTAGAAGTTCACATTGTTCGTAGATGTAGTTTACAAGAGTTAAATGCATGTCATACTGGCAGGCACATCTGCTAAAGAACTTAGGAGACACAGTTAAGGTTAATGTGATAATTACCTTCATCATGAAGACATTACAAGAAGAGACCTCCTCAATGTTCCTTTTATTTTCTGAGTCCAGGTATAACACATCAGAGAATCCTTTAGCCTTGGCTCTACTTATGGGTTTCAAAACCTAGACAATTGACAATATGAAAACATTACTCATCACAATTACAATCACACCAAAAATTGCAGATGAGCTAATTCCCGTAAAATGCACCAAGTTTAAAAAATTTCAGTTTTAGGATATGACATTTAAATTGGAAACAGAATACACCAACTTTTACATTTGTCCCATCTGCAAACTCAAAATAAATTACATATCGTCAAACCCACCTCGCGCCAGATCAATATCGTTTGCAATCAAAGCAACATAGTTTTGATTCCAAACTGTATTCGATTTTGTCTGCTCAACTTTGGTTTTTTCCAAAATCCATCGATGGCAAAAATCAGAGAAATGTCAAAAAAAGTTGGTGCACTTTCTTTCCAATTTTCATGTCCTAAAAACAAAAATATACGATAAGTTCTGTAAAAACAGGAAAAGAGAACGATCAGCATTTGCGTAATCTATGCTGAGCCGACCAAACACTTTATAATTTTATATATGTCATAACTACAGTCTACAGCTATCCACCTTCATTCAGAACTTTCGCCAAACACATGAAAGGCGAGTTGGTGGCAACACTTACCGGCGCATAATTCGTGATGCTCTTCACACAACCAGCACCGCCGCGAGTAGCGCGATGGAACTCATCCTCAACGTACAAGTTGATCGGCGCCGTCCCCTCCTGCAACAACCACCATAAACAACATTTATACACAAACTTCTCAATAATTCCCCAAATCGATCAAAAGTAAATGCGAACACAACCTTGTAGTAATTTCCAACTGGGGAAGCATACACCAAAAAAGTGTACTCCGAAGCAGGCCCCAAACCTAACACCGCGCCGCTACCGATGAGCAGAGGTCGGAGGTATAGAGATCCCTTCCCCGGCGGCGGAATCTGCGGAGAAACGAGTAAATGAAATCACCTATTAGACCCGGTGGTGAGACGAGAAATTGATCGAGATAGAGAGAGAAACGGAGGTACCCATCGTCGATTGGCGAGAGCGGTTTGTTTGACGGCGTGGATGAACTGGTGGAGAGAGGGAGATTCCATGCACATTCTGTCGGCGCCGATCTGCATACGGATTGCGTTCTCTTGTGGACGGAAGAGGAAGAGACCGCCATTTTCTCTTCTGTACGCTTTTGTGCCTTCAAAAATCGCCTGCTCCTCCAAATGCACACAATTTTCTCTTAGTAACACTAACAATTATTTTGTTGGTAATAGAAAAAATCCACTTAATTCTATCACTTACTATCATGAAATGACTAAACTGTTAATTAGAAACATTTATTCATGATTATATTTGTAGGAAATATCACTCCTTTGTGGCTGATCAATAAGTTCGTAAATAATGTGTGACATGCGTATGATCAATATTAATTTTTTAATAAATGTTTATTAATCCTTACTTTCATACTAGAATTGATTAATTATACTATATTTTAAGAGTATTTAGTACAAATTAATAAAAAATAAAAATTATAATAATTTATATGTAATGTGACAGTATTATCTTATTAACCGTGAACATATTAAATGGAACCATGTACACTGGAAATTTAAGAACTTTCCTACTATATTGGTTACATACCAACCAAACAATTTACTTACATTTATGTTGGAACCAAACAATTTACTTATATTTAAGTTTGACGATTGAAGCAATCTACATAATATAAGTGATAGCTCATTTATATTTAAGTGCTATATGTTAAGAACTGGCAAAGTAAATATTAAGAATCATACTACATAAATATAAATAATACTTCATATATACTTGAGAAATGTAGATTAGTTGATGCAACAGATAATTGACCTAGACAGAGGGTGTAAAAATTATTTTTAACATATGAATGTAAATTTAGTATATACTTATTTCTTTTCTTTTTAAGTATAATTTTATGTCTCCAAAAGAAAAGGTTAAAAGTGTCTTACTTTTTAAATCCTCTCTCTCTTTTTTCATTGTTTACAAATTAAAAACCTAACATTTATGTATTCCCCACCGACCACTCTACTAGGGGATAATATTATTATTCCACTTTAGGAAGGAAGACTAAAACTTCTTAGAATATGGTTGTTGCAGGAAATCGGTAGAATTGTAATTTTGAAAAAAGCTAGGAATGATTATAAAAAAGGAATTTAACTTGTGAGAATGATGTCTTCGTAACTACTCTCTTTGTCACATTAATGTTAAATTTATTTTCTTTTTCAGACTGTTTTACTAATATTAGATTTTCTTTTTTTTAAAATAACCTTTTAAAATTCATGGATATCACATTTTCATCTTTTATATTTTTTCTTTTTTATTACTTATTATTTTATGTGTAAAAATGAAACAAGAAATGTTTGGCAGTAGGATGTAGGGAATATTAGTAACAAATAAATTGCGAGTGAATAGTGAAGTATATTTTATCTGTTGTATTATTATCACGCCCAGAGTGTAATGAAGAATTCCTGATATGCAATTTTCTTTTTCTTTTTTCTTTTGTTTAATTTCATTTATTAGGCCTATTCATAAGTTGTTAATTGATAGGGGTTCTCAAAAAACGACATGGGACTGTTGCATTAATTAGTGCATGCTTTAATTTTTGCTTTTGTTTTTCTAGATATACCGTGAACAAATTCATGCTAATAAATGTGAAATACGACGCATGTACAATTGGTCTCTCGTGCATACAGTGACAAATTACGTTTCACTATAGTTGCAATCAAATTCCTAACTTAAATATTACTCACTCTATGTTACTCTAGATCCTTCATTTTTGAAATGCTACCCTTGTCTCACAAAGACGACAAGAAATAAATATCTCACTCGTAGTCTAATTTTCAAGACGAAAATAGAGCAATATTTATTAAAATTTTCCATTATTTATAAATGCATTACATGTGATAGTATATTATATTGAGTCCTTATTGAACATTTTTATTTGATTTATCGTAAATATTTTCATATTATTAGGCACGGTTATTAAGAGAGTGTATAAAGTAGTGTAAGAGTGATAAATGTGGTATGATCCACACCTTTTTAAAGTGATAATTTTTACTATTTTAAGAATTTGTCAAATTTAGTGGGACGCACAAATAAAAAAATTATGTCAGTAAAATAAAGTAGCATTAAATGATGTTGTAATCCGAAATCGTACTTTTTGTGATAAATGTTTTAGACAGGGGGGTGTGTTTGTGAGCGGTGAGCAATTGTTGAGGAAATAGTGGTTGAAATAATTAATTCTGGTGCACAACCGTCATCATATTCTACTCATAATTCTTACTACTATTACTAGGAATGTAGCCACTCTTTTTTAATAAGTGTCCAATTTTACTAAATTACATATATTAATAAAATGAAAATTTTACTTATATATTATTTATTGAATAGTATAATAAATACATTCATATAAATAATATCAAATTTCAATAAATATTAAATAAGGACAAAATTAAAAAATTGTCATAAATATACTCTAAAATTTTAAAATAAAACACTTATTTAAAAATAATAGAAAAAGTGAAATAGAACACAGGGAGTATTTCATTTAACTTTATAGTAAAACTTAGACACGCCCAACTTTAATTAATACGGTTATGACTGATGGTTCGCTATCGCAATAAATAATCCGTACTCGTGAAACGTATCAACATCCCTTCCCACCATAGGGATGGCAATGGGAGCAATTGGGGACTCCGGGTAGGCATAATAACTATATATATATATATATATATATATAAACTAAATGAATATTTAATTTTATCCATAAAGTTAATCATAAATATTAAAATCACTCAAACACATCATTTTGCGGATATTCACCATCCAGCAGATACTGACAAACCTGCTACGCATCGGATACTCGCAATCCGTCATCCGTTCGATACACATAAAGTCACTACTCATGGGTGTCTAACACTCGTAAAACAATTAATGTTAATATTTAAGATAGATTATATATAACTTTAGGTGAGAATCATATATAATTATATATTATAAAATATAAAAATATGGTTAATAATAGGTGGGTAGATGTGTTTTTCACGAATATTTAACGGGTATTTCATCGGTATATTTTTGCCGATATGAATTCCACGGGTATGGATAGTTACTATACATAATCATACCTACGAACTAAATTGATACTAAATTTTAACCACAAACCTACTCGTTGATATCAAATGTCTATCAAACTCACACCTATCAGAGTCAGGTACCCGTGGGTAAATTGTCATCTCTACCCATCACATATCTAATTGTAAATACTCAAATTCGAATACATATTTTTTTGTTTCATGAAGAAAATTTATTTTATTTTGTGTAAGAATTTTTTGTAAGGATTTCGATCTGAGTAATCATTGTATTCAGGGGTGTAAGTGAACCAAATCATTTGAAAATTATTTCAAGTTCGACTTGATAAAAGTTTATTTGTTTACTAAACGAACCGAACTCAAGCTTCGAACCGAGCTCGAATAATTTTTCGAGCCAAACTTGAGCATATATAATAGTATTCGGTTCAAAAGGTTCGCAAACATGTTTTAATATAATTTTAACGAACCAAGATTCAAATATTTCACAAATTCTATTAACGTGCTTGTTCGCGAACCCTAAAAACGAGCTGAATTTCAAATAGTTCGCAAACTTTATATACGAACTAGTTCACGGACTTATCAAATTAATATAAATATATCCATTAACAAAATAATTTAATAAACGAGCTCGAACTCGAATATTTAATGCATTTGAGCCGAGTACCAGCTCGGGTTCGAATATACTGTTAAATCAAATAATAATCGAACCATAATTGAGTTCAATTTTTATTTATCAAACGAAATTCGAGCTTGATTTTCAGAACTCGAACCGAGCTCAAGCCAAACTCGAGCCTTCAATTTTTTCAAATGAGTCAAACTCGAGTCTGACACTATTCAGTTAAGTTATGTTCGATTACATCCCTAATTGTACTCGTCTTCGTCCTATTATTAAAAAAAACTATTTATGCAAAAAAAAAAAAACAAATATTTTTATATGCAAAACTTACTAGTTGGTGAATTTGCAAATTTTAAACTTATTTTACATACTTATACTAGAACACTATAAATGATCATTTAATGACAACAAAATTCAATTTAAGACCATTATTAAGTTGCTAAAAGAACTCATGTCCTTGGTTATTTAATGATTAATAAAAAGAACGAAAACAAACCATATTTTATGAATCATTCAACTACAGCAAATCAATGCGCAACGTACTTATATTATAAATGCAAACTATCCAAAATCCGATACATGTAATACTTCATCCCTACCAACTGAATTACGTCCCCACAATATTAATTTTTACTAATTATTAAAAATATAAATTCTTTGAAGTTGAACCCAAGATATATCATGACAGGAAGACTATAAAAACAAAAAAAAGAAAGAAAGAAAGAAAAAGAAGAAGCATACCTGGCCATAATTCAAGACTGCAGCAGAAGGGCTCAACTCTATATTACCAAAACCACTGAGTTTTCCTTCCTCGAACTCATCGTCTCTTTTTTTCTTCATTACATACATATAATCAGTCTCCACTAATCCAAACCCTAAATTATCCCACTTCATACCCATCTCTTCTTCCACCCCACTACACCCATCAACCCAAAATCAACGGCTCAGATTCAATCATCAACATAATTCATAAAAAAATTTAGAACAATCGCTACCTTTCGCAGGCATCTTGCAGGGGAGATACAGCTTGGCTCCCAAAACACCTCACTCCAATCTAAATATCATACACAAAGTATAAACACAATAAATCTTTTAACTATATTTTGCTGCAGTTCTAATTTGCAGAGTGCTCTGTTTTTCATCCGCTGCTTTGAAATGAATGAGAATATTTTGAAGTGATTTAAACAAATGGGAACGTAATTTAGCAAACTAACCTTTGATTTTTGGGAAGATTTTGCTGTAATCTGGCGTATAATTCTGATATTCATCATGGTTTTTTTTTCTTTAAATATTTTTGGATTTTTTTGTTGGGTGTTTTTGAGGGTAAGAAGAAGAAAGTTGGTCTTTGGGGATGTGGAAGAAAGGGAAGGGAGTAGGAAGGTGGATAGACATGCACACACTCACACTCGCTACAATTCAGCTATTTATTGTGCTCGTTGGCCTAATCTTTTGCTTAGTACTAATCAGTAGCGTATCCGAGATAAAATCTGCCTAATAAATTACTTGGATTTGGATGTATCATGAAAAATGAAAATCGTTTTTAATTCTTATATCCAAATTCATGTGGGATCGAAATGCAAAAGAATAAAATTTTATGTAAGACTTCAAAGAAAATATTGATTTACAGAAGTAGAGCAATTGCTATCCATTTCTATTTTACTTTTCTAATTCTCTGGTTTTACTATATTTTTCAAAATAATTTTTACTTTTTGAAAACAAGTTATATTCTCTCTTATTTTTTAATCATTTTATCATATTTCTATCTCTATATAAAATTTTAAAATATAAATTTTTTATTTATAATAAATAAATCATTTTATCATATTTGTATCTCTATATAAAATTTTAAAATATAATTTTTTTATTTATAATAAATAAATCATTTTATCATATTTGTATCTCTATATAAAATTTTAAAATATAAATTTTTTATTTATACTAAATAAATTCACTTAATTCAATTCATTTGAGAATAATAAATTAAGTGAGTGAAATTTCGTTCACTATGCTTAAAACTCGTGTCTAATTAAAATATTAATATCTTTTGTTGCGGTCGGAGGGTGTTAGAAAAGATATAGCTAATGATTCAAACTTCAAAAATTTTCGTGAAAGATGTTATATGTTTAGAAATCTTCACTACAAAAAAACCTTAAACTGGCGACGGAATGGCTTTCCGTCATCCGCTGGCGACGGACTGACGACGGACTTTAACGAATATGGCTAACGACGGACTGGCGATAGACTAGAGACCGTTATTTTGGCGCGTAAGATGGCGCCAAAGTTAACGACAGACTGGACGACGGACCAGTCCGTCGTCCGTATATTCCGTCGTTAGGTCCGTCGTTAACTTTTAATTTTTTTTATAATTATTTTTATAGCGGATGACGGACTGGTCCGTCGCCCAGTCCGTCGTCCCGCCCTATTTATCGGGCAGCATTTCGCGAAAAAGAACACTCACGCACCCAAAATCAACATTTCTCCGGCGATTCTCCTCCTCTCCGGCGAAATCGAAGCTCCTTCCACCAAGGTAAGTATATTTCGCCCGTTTCCCTTCCCCTATCTTTATGTATCTCAGTTTCTCATTTTTCACCCATTTAAATTTCACGCCGGAGTAGAAAGCTTCGCCTCCACATCGCTCCTCTGGCCCCCGCCTGCTTCGCCGCCGCCGCCTGCTCCGCCGCTGCTGCCTGCTCTGCGCCGCCGTCTGCAGGTATGTTTTTTATTTATTTTTTTAATTTTCTGAATTATTTGATAATTCTGATTAATTATTTTGTTAATTGTTATTTAAATTAGTTAATTGTTAAATTAGTGTTAATTGTTGTTAATTGTTTGATAATTGTGGTTTTAGTGTTAAATTAAATTATTGTTAATTGATTGTTAATTAGTATTAGTTTAATTATTTAAGTAGTTTAATTACTTTAGTTAATTGACTAATTTGAATAATTTTTCTAATTATTGTAATTAATCCATAACAAATTAGTTTAGTTAGTGTTAATGTTATGGATAATTGACTAATTTGTCTACTTGATGTAAATTAGTATATCTTAGTTTAAATTCTTAATTAATTAGTTTAAATTGTTAATTAGTATTAGTTTGTTAATTGACCATTAGTTTAATTATATGTTTAAATTGTTTAATTAGGGTTTATTCAATTACGCATGTCGCCTCCCGACTCCTCTCTCAGCCTTTCGGAGCTGCCTTCTGCCGCTCCGGCGCTCCATACTTCGGTGAAATGTAATTAAATTATAATAATGTACTTATTTAATTACTTAGGTTAATTATATGTAATTTAGGTAATTAAATATATTTGGTTAGACGTAATAAATTGTTTAGGTCAAGTTTGTTTAAGATTATTAATTATCTTAATTTAGATTAATAATTGTTGTATTTATATATATATATATATATATATATATATATATATTATGACATTGGGATAGACATAATTAATTTCTTAAGGATCTTCTCCCTTTGGGATAGATTTTGATTATGTCTTAAGGATCTTCTCCCAATATGATCAGTAATTGTTCTACAAACCTCGTTGTATTTCGATACATATGTTGTGATAATTTGATGAGATGCACGAGTTGTTGTTATGTTTTGATGATATATATATATATATATATATATGACATGCATGTTGGGATAGTTTGATGACCTTAGCTGACTTGGTTAGATTAGACACAATTACTTAAATAGTTTAAATAATCGCATATAAAAATCTTGATTGTAACATGTAACCCTAATTAATGACCGAAATGATCGTGATCTCCAAATGCGTAGCATCAAACAATCTAAGCATCAGCATGTAATTCATAAATGCAAATCAATGGCGTACAAAACATTTTAAACGTAAGGATATTCCCTCTCTCTATTAAAGTTCAAATAATTTACCAATACATCATCGCCCTTTATTCAACTCTAAATAATTCAATTTCTATACTGAACTCCAAATGATTCAACTTCTCTATTCAACTCCAAATTATTCAACTTCTCTATTCAACTCCAAATGATTCAACTTCTCTATTCAACTCCAAATGATTCAACTTCTCTATTCAACTTACATAAAGCAATCTCCTTTCATTATCACAAAAACTATTTCCTTATTAAATGTGTAATTTAATTAATAAAAAACTAATAGTCTTGCCCTCTCTGTAACTAATTTAACTTTTTTCCGTTTTTCAATACTACTTATTAATAATCAGGGTTATAAAAATGAGTCGAGATTGGATGTATCTGCGTTTACTTCCGAATGGAGGATTTAATCCACACTTCCGAATGGGGGATTAAAGCTACAGCCGACGACATGATCTGACATTCAACCTCAGCTGATGATGGTGTTATGCGTCATCCTGGAGATTCTCCGGCGTGGAAGCACTTTAATATGACTTACCCGAGTTTTGCAGCGGAGCCACAGAATATACGATTAGGACTGTCAACAGATGGTTTTCAACCATACGATCAATCGGGACAATAGTACTCATACTGGCCTGTTATCCTTACTCCTTATAACTTACCTCCGTGGTTGTGCATGAAAGAATAGCACATGTTTCTCACAGTGCTTGTTCCTGGTCCAAGAAATCCAAAAGATCAGATAGATGTGTACCTACAACCACTTATATCTGAACTGAATCAATTGTGGACATTTGGTGCACACACTTATGATGTTTCAAGAAAATAAAACTTCCAGATGCACGCAGCATTGATGTGGACCATTAGTGATTTTCCAGCGTACTCGATGTTGTCTGGTTAGAGTACAGCTAGAAGATTAGCTTGTCCTCGATGCATGAAACAAACAGAAGCATTCTCTTTAACACATAGCCGGAAGCAGTCATGGTTTGATACACATCGCAAGTTCCTACCTTACGATCACCAGTTCAGGAGGAATAGGAGGGCCTTTAGAAAGAATAAGATTGTTGCAGATGATCCTCCGGAGAGGAGATTAGGGGAAGAGATACTTTATCAGATTGAAGATTTGGGACTAGTAAAGGTAACGAAGATTATGATGATAATAACAAGCGCATCTTAAGACAAATTACCACTGGATGGCGGAAAAAGAGCATCTTTTGGGACCTTCCATATTGGAGTTCTCTGCTCATCCAACACATTTAGATGTTATGCATATTGAAAAGAATGTGTTTGACAACATTTTCAATACTGTTATGAATGTCCAAGGCAAGACAAAAGACACGGCAAAGTCTAGGCAGGAACTCAATCTCTATTGTCATAGACCAGAGCTGATGCGTCACCAGTATACAAATAAATATCCTAAGGCATGTCATACACTTGACAAAAAGGAGAAAAAAGTCTTGTGTGAGTGGGTGAAAGGCCTTAAGTTTCCTGACGGTTACGTCTCAAATATGGGTAGATGTGTAGACATGAGTAAACTTAAAATGTTTGGGATGAAGAGCCACGACTGTCACGTTTTCATGCAGTGCATACTACCCATTGCATTTCGAGAACTACTCCCACAAGCTGTTTGGAAGTTCATAACTGAGTTGTGTCTATTCTTTCGTGATTTGACATCATGAAACATAAAGAGTGAGGACATGGAGACACTTAACAGTAACATCCCATTGATTTTGTGTAAGCTTGAGCGCATATTTCCACCAAGCTTCTTCGACTCAATGGAACATTTTGTACAAAGGTTGATACTCAGTTCAAATTAGTGTCTGTAAATCATACGCGCAGACTTAGAAAATATGAACCGTTTGTATTAGCCATTCAAGCTACACAAGTGTATTACTGTTTATATCCGAGTATGAACCAACAGTGTAGAGACTGGTGGGAAGCTTGTTCTATAAAGGCAAGGGCCACTATCGATGAGTCTCGAGCGGATGTGTCTACGTTGGAGTCACCGTTTCAGGAGGATGATGACGCTAATGTGGTAACTACTGTAGATGTAGATGATACTACATCAGTTCACCGAGACGGTGAACATGTAGAAATTGAAGATGATGATGACCAACAAGACTCTGATAATGTCCTCGAAACAGAAGAAGAAGATGACGAGGATGATGAATATGAAGAGGATGAAGCTTCAGATGACGAAGAAGAAGATGAAGATGACGAGGATGACTATGTAGATGAGGATGGGGAAGATGAAAATGAGAATGATGAAGAGGACGAAGATTAACACTTTGTGTAGAAAACTTAACACATTTGAATTTTACCTTATTAATTATAAATGCAACTTGTTATATGTTCAATATAAAACTTCTACGTATACGTCATTTGCCTATCATGAATCTTATTTATTTATTTATTTTCAACATAATAGATCTCTTCGAGTCGGCGAGGTTCTCCACGAGATGATGTGGGTACTCCTCGTGGTAGGGGTTCACGACGATCTCCTCTATCCATTGGTAGGGGTAGTTCCCCGGGCTCATCATCTGGATATGAGTCCGGGATCGGTCTGAGCCACCATATTGGTGGCATACACATCACCCGTCCGTCTTCTGGCTCTGACGCTGATGGTCAGGGAGAGCATAGACCCACAGGTGACTTTGTTCTCTCTGTGAGTGAGCTGGGGTACGTAAATGCAATCACATCTTCAATTTTGACAATTATTTAATTAGTTATTCAAAAATCTAACATAAATCAATCTAAAATTACTTATGTAGGGGATTTTACCTGCATGCCGACCCGACAGATTATATTTGGGAACTATTTAAGATAGTTCCCAACCCGACTGGATACAGTTGGAAGCTCACGCCTGAGAACGTGAGACAGCGATATTGGGAGGAGTTTAAGGTTCGAAAATTTACTAAAACTTTCAAATTCATTCTTAATTATAACTTATAACTACAATTTCTAACATACGTTTTCAATGCTAGAAAAAGTTTACTTGGGAACCGGCAATCGATGCCAAGATTCGGGAGCTATGGTATGATAAGATTCGGGAGAGATATAAGAATTATATCTGCGGGATAAAGAGGAGGAGGAATGATCCGCCACCCAGAGGTGGGAAGCCTGGGTGGTGGACTGATGATGTCTGGATGGGTTGGCTCGCCTACTGCTCCCGGGATGATGTTGTTGCCAAATTACAGGCAGCGAGGTGCAACCGGATGTCTGAGCCCCAGGGACGGGGTACTGGTCCTATCAAGCATAGGGGGGGGGGGTCCAAGTCAGTCATGCAACGAGCTGAGGAAAAGGTAATATACTTTAAATAATAATTATAATTATGTTGTACAATTTTAATTCATATACACATTTTTCAATATGACACAACTCCATTGTGATTTCATGCATAGGCTCGTGAGAGGGGAGTACCTCCGATTGACTGCATGTTCGACTCCTTCCTCGATGAGCATCGATACGCGGACGGGACATACACCGATCCGAAATCTGAGGCGATAGCGGTAAGTCTTAATTTCAAAAGAATATATATATATATATATAATTTATATTTTCAACATTTATAATATGTACTAACAAATGTTCATTTCTCGTTTAAATGCAGACTGAGGTGTTTCGCCGTGCTGACGAGGAACGGGCCCAGCTACCCGAGGGGGACCACGATGCAGTCGACATAAACGAGTTGTATCTGGAGGTTCTTGGCGGCCCGGACAAGAAGAAGAGGATGTTCGGCACGGGAGGCACCGCGAAGGCCTTGAGAGCATCCAGATTCGGAAGATCGTCGTCCACATCACGAGCAGCCAGAGACGAGGTTGAGGAGCTACGGCGCCGAGTCGAGGAGCAAGAGCGCGAGCGCCGTGATTACCTTGCTGAGCAGCAGAGATTGGCTGAGCAGATGATGCTCATGCAAACTCAGTACGCCGAGGTGATGCGGTGGATGTCTCAGCAGCAGGGAGGAGGTAGTGCTCCCTCATTTCCCTCTTATCAGCCTCCCCCGTCTGATGCCCCTCCCCATTTTCCTCCTGATTATGATTCGTAGATGCTACTGATACACTGTACTATTTGTTGATTATATTGTTTGTCGTGGGATGCTATTGATACATTATATTATTATTTTTTTACTTTTAACATTGTGGTTTATAAATTATATGAAATGCGCGTTCATTTTGAATTTCAATCGATTTGTTCAATTTTAAATTATTGTTCAATGTTCAATTATATTTGTATTGTTTGTTGTGATAGGTTTTAGGTTATGGATAATAAAAAAATAAAATAAATTATTAAAAAAAATAAGAAAATATAAAATTACATAATGACGGACTGGAATCCGTCGTTAGGTCAACGGTCAACGACTTAACGACGAATTTCAGTCCGTCTTCCCTAACGACGGATTTTATCCGCCATTAAATTTCCGGCACCGTCAACGGCCACCGGGAGAAGATGACGATGGAATTACAGTCCGTCGTCCCTAACGACGGATAAAATCTGTTGTTAGTCCGTCGTTAGCTAACGACGGACTCTCTTTTCCGTCGTCTGTTGGGCTAACGACGAACGAAATATTGACGGAAAAAATCCGTCGTTAACCCTTCGGGACGACGGATTTCCTTTGCTAAAGACGGATTTTTCCGTCGCCAGTGGCACATTTTTTTGTAGTGCTTAGCCTTCAAGATTGAAAAAAGTCCTTTTAAGAATTTTGCTTCTAAAAGTGATGGCATTGAGTGTATGTCAAAGGCTAAACTTTAAGAACAATATGTACTAACGGTGAAACGGTTTGGACGTGCAGATCTTAGGATTGATAATTACAAGAAGTTTTACAGAGAAAATAAGGGAAGAATATTTTCATCTTCATCCAACACTAAAGTAAAACCTCAAGACAAGTTTTCAAAACTATCCACTTCTAAAAGACAACTCTCCAAAGGAACAAGCTTTGAATGTTGGTCTCCTGATCATTTCAAGTATAATTGTCATGACCTTAATAAGAAGGAAATGGATAAACTCAAACTCTGGAGAGGCCAACACTTTTACATTTCAAAGTGACCAGTTATTTATGCTATCAAATTATTTAAGTATTTAAAATGCTTTCAAATTTCATATACTTCTGAATATCCTAGAATAATTAGCAATCTTTTTAAACACTTTGTAGTCTTATTTAGAGTTAGAATTATACTTTGTAACCAAATATAGATATATATTTTTAGATTTAGTTTTCAAGCTAAAAGTGATCAGACTTAACGCCTCATCAAACATTTGTAAAGGATGATCAATGTAAGAACACATATCCTATTTAGTAGAAAATCCTCAAATCACATCGATAATTATGTACGTAGGAGTTTCATCTCTGAATCACGCAAACCAATTTCATGTGTCTTACTCTATATCGCTGTATTGCTTCAATTTTTGATATGTACTAACAACTCATTTATCTATATACTGAAAGTTGATTAAGTGAAAAGTGAAACTATTAAGTAAGATAATATGAGTTATGCAAGACCACCAACTTCCGTATCTCAACTTAGTAGAGATATTAGTCCATCAATCCAATATTAAGTGTAGACTGAATGATTGATATATATATTGAACGTTAAAATTGAAACTCCCATTAGTATTGACATAAATACATACACTGATCAATTTGCCTTAACACAAAAAAAGTTTAACTAGTATATTTTCCTCATACATCAGATTTACTCGTATCGAGATCAACATAAAATAAGATTAGGAGAAGATCAAATTATGAATTCATATACTTTTCAAGGAGTTTATTGATCTGAATCAAATTGCTTCCTATTTTTTCACCAAATTATTCTTTGGTTAACGCTTTCCTTCTTATCCTAGCAAAAATGGCAATTGCAATAATTGTGAACTGGAGAGGTGTCAACACATGGCGTAGTAAAGAAGAGAAACAAATAAGTTTAATTACATACTTCTATTTTATCACGTACCCACGCTCACTTATTCAACTATGATACAAAATAGTAATGGCTAGTTATTCTGAATGTCTTGAAATAGAACATGTTACATTTTTTTGTTGATGGAGATAATTAATATATATTACCATCTCTTGCCATGAAACACATGTTTTTCGATATTAGCATGCTACATCCTTAATATAATACATGATTTTATAGTACACCTACATATATCACCAATGAAAATTTCTATTGATCTTTGTATGTGTGGGATAAACTAATTGATTATCATAGTTATTGATTTTAAGTTCTACCTATTATTTCATGTCATGGCAATAATTTGAAATTCATTTTTCCATTTATATGACCATGCAAATTTGCAAACGCAAAAGCTGACATGACTTGTCGAAGATTGGCATGTTAGTTGCCTTAAAATTATTAAAATACAATCATTGTCAGTCTCTACCATAATCCACATCAATATTTTTACTATTGTTAATAATTTGTGCCATAAAATGACAAATGGATGAAAGTATTACTAATCTATAATTAATCCAATAATTGAATTGTATATATGAATATGAGGTTATTATATGCTTCACCAATATTCTTTCATAAATATGGACATTTTAAGTCGACACGGCTTTTTAAAAATAATAAAATGTGGTGTAAGTAGAGAAAATATTTAGTTTCAATATTGTATATAATATTATGTAAAAATATCACCCACATAAGTCGGACACAAATTAATGTATCTGTAACTGTGGTATTATGCTATATAGATAAATAATACTCATTTTATTCATTAAAATAGTTTACATTTTATTGTATTGGCATATCTACGAAAATGATTTATATTTGAAACTTTCTAGCAAGTGGAATTTCACTACATACGATTCAATTTAAAAAAATATATCAAGTGATAATCAAACTTCATTTACTACATACAAACCAATTTAATCAATATATCAAGTGTGGCTCAAGCTCCACTCACTACACACCTATTAAAATTAGAACACATTATTAAAATTTATGTCGGGTCAAAACGTTAATTATTTTCAAGTAGTAGGTTTTTAATAAAACTATTAATTTTTAATTTCCGATTATAGATTATTGATTAAAATATAATTTAATATTTATTATATATATATATATATAAATATATATATATATATAAATGTGCAAACTGCAAACCATAGTTAGGGCTGCCCATTTCTTTCTAATGTTGACTTGGACAGAAGAGAGATACGCATAACACATGCATGTTAGTGAAAGTACTAAATTAGATAAGTAAATAGTTGTCTTTATTATAGTTGTTGAGTGCCTTGTATATCGTGGGTAAATACCACAACTGTAATTCATCAGCTTTGGTGCATATATGATTCTGTTGCCTCGATCTATTCTTTAAATCTTCATATTTAAATGCTTACGTCAGTGCTATTTATTAAAAGAATCCCACTCTTTTTCAGATCATAATTACTACTCTCATTTATCAGAGTCCCACAAATTTAATTCCGGCAGGCTGATATAAATAAATGATAAGAAGTACTCTTTATTACTCTGGTGTTCCGAAGGGGCGTGTGAATCGGTTTAGTACTGATTAATCAGAATTGAAAATTTTAGAATCTTTAAGAATTTGTACTGGATCGGTTATTTTATCAGTTAACCAGATACCGATTGATACGATGTCGGTTAAGGTACTATTTTTTTTTTAAAAAAAATATTAATTTAAATCAGTAATAATTCAATATAAATATAATTTAATTTAATTTGTAAATATTTTATAATATATAAAATATTTTTAAATAAATATAAAATATATATTTTTAATATTTAATTTGTAAACTGGTACCCGGTCCTAAATGGTTATCTAGATACTAGTATTTTATTTTATTTTAAACTTTGAAACCACTAAATGGTATATTTTAATATCTAGATACTAGTATCTAAATGGTTATCTAGATATTTTTAATATCTAGATACTAGTATCTAAATGGTTATCTAGATACTAGTATTTTATTTTAAACTTTGAAACCACTAAATGGTATATTTACCAGAAAATCGGTACTCGGTAAATGGTTCTCGATCCGATACAAGTTCGGCAAAGGTTCTTCCCAAAAACGAGTTACCGATTGACACCCCTATCCTACACAGCCAAAACTCATATATAAAGATAATAAGGTAAATTATATTTTTTATCCTTAATTATTACATTGAAAAAATAAAAAATAAAAAAATTTAAATAATAAAAAAGATAAAATAAGAATTTTAATTTTCGTCCACTAAAATGGTTTACGTTTTGCCATTTTATGATGTCCACAAAAATAGTTTACATTTGAAACTTTCATTTTATAGCAAGTGGACCCATCACATCCACTACACACAACTCAATTTAAAACAATACTTTTAAGTGAGACCCAAACTCCACTAACTACTTACAACCAATTTAAAACTATATATGAAATGAGATCCTAAAGTCAAAACACAATATTAAAACCCGTGTCGGATCAAACCGTAAACCATTTTCATGAACGAAAGAAGTATTAATTAAATTTTGACTTTATTGTTAGATTTTGAAATAAGACATTAATTAAGAGACAATTTTTTTTCCATATAAGACATTTATGAGGGATGGAGGGAGCTTGTGTGATTTACAAGCTCTGTTGATAGTTGATAGTTGTGCATAAAGGATAAAACATTAAAAGTGATTATTTTTGTGGGATGTTTTGATATATTCTTCCATTTACGAAATTATTATATATTCAATCTTAACATTTTACTTCTATTAAATTATTACCAACTCTTGTTATATCTTGTGGGAAAATGTAGATTGTATTTTTTTACAGTAGACTAAAATGACATGATATGTATTAACATAATTAATGAGTTGTTTCAAGATTTCATGATTATTCCATTAATTAATTTGGATAATATAGATATTCAAAATTATTAAAGAATCCTATGCCTAGTTTAGTGGAATATTTTATAGAAAAGATTTCAGTAATCAATCCAGCCCATTAATCAATTATTATTCAGTAATGTCTAAGCAATCATAGATAACCAAATCTTAATTCAAGAAAATATTTTTCTCACTTCTGAGTTCTCACGCATGTATCTCATTTAAGAAAACTTTACAAGCAATTCTCATGCTTCAAAAGGAGAAAAAAACAACTAAATTTCTAAACTAAACGTGAATTTGAAACTTTTCCTTTATAAGTTTAACAATTTTACAAACAATACAAATCCTCTCTCACGCATGTATCTAACGAGACTCTTGCTTAAACAATTTATACTACAAGGAAAAACAATACGGGACAAATAATAGCCACTAATATAATACTATTTAAATAATAGTCACTAATATAATACTATTTAAATATTAATTATTTACTGTGTGAATTTTCATAAATACCCTTTTAATTAAAATGATAAAATTTTATTTTTTCGCCTTCTGAGTACGAATTCTATATACTAGGTATGAATCATACATTCATACTAATCTAGTAGGAATTAGACAGTTTACGTATGAATTGTATGAACCATTAAAATCATATAATTTCGTAAAATTCATACCAAATCAGACCACGCATACCCAATCGCAAAAAACTTAAATTTTTATCAGCTCTTGTGCTACATGCCAACGGTTGGAGTCAGACAATGGCAAAGGGATGAGTGTGCGGTGGTAGGGGGATGGGTTCGCATAGGTTTGCAGCGGCAATGGGGAGGGGATGGGTGCACGACAACGGGGAAGTGGATGGGTGCGCGGCAGCGATTTTCAGCGGTTGCGCAACGACAATTATCGGCGGGTGTACGGTGGCTGTGTGGGAATGGATTCACGATGGTTGTTACTGGCAGCAGCGGAGGTTGGTTTTCGGCAGTGGAGGGTGGTTGAGAGGTGGTGGCAACAATTGATAGATTGATCATGGGAGTGAGATTAGAGTTTTAAATTGTAAAATATGGTTAATAATTGTAAAATATGGATTAACTAAAAGATATTGAAAATAGTATTTTTTGTAAAAAAAAAAACATAAAAATAGTTAGAATTTAAACATGTTGGTGACTATTGTCTTTCACTATCTTCTTTGACTACTTTATATTTTGACTCATATTTTTAATGAGATTAAAACTTACACTATATTGAGAATATTGACTTTAACCAGAAAAATGATAACGAGAGGTAATGATGAACAAAAAAAATTCGTCACTAAAAATCATTAATAGTGTTAATTATAAAAAGTAGCCAAAAAAATTGTAAAAGATAAATAATAGCCACAAACATAAAATTATTTAAATTCTAGTCATTTTGAATGTGAATTACCATAAATATCCTTCTACTTAAATTTAATAGTATGAATGGTACGAATGGTATGAGAGATATGAATAATATCCATTCATACGATTAATAAGCACATACCATTTAATAAAATTAAGTATCACATATGAATGGTACAATTCAATACAATTCATACTATTCATACTCAGAAAATGTAAAATATAATTATAAAGGTATTTTAGTACAAAAAATCTGTAAAATGACTAGAATTTAAATAGTACTAGTATTGTGCCCGTGCGATGCACGAGAAACGTATATATATTTACAGATGATGTGATAATAATTCACGTGATATGTTTATAATTGATCTTCATAATCAATTAATTGTATTGCAATTAAAAAAACTACTCTCCACTTTCACGAAATTCGTTTAACATATATGAAACACTTATTTAAATACACAACATTTGTAGAAGATTAACTATTATCTTTCTTAAAAATAAGATTTTCAAACATTTGCAGCTTGTAATTCTAGAAACAATTATATATAGATGACCATGACTAAAAACATGTCTTTTTGAAAATAAATATATTTGAGTAAGTGAGTGATCTTGTCTTTTGTTTATAGTTATAACATACGAAATAGTATATGTGTAATACCCCGAATTTTCGTAATACGATTTAGATATCTTACTACGACTAATTAAGGATTTTAGGAAGAGACTATACCCTATTAGGACCTACCATATGAATTTGGCACCCGGTGAAACTTTTTAAACGTTTCTTTAAAATTGAACTTTTCATGCATAAGTCAAAAGCATGTTAATATTATATTCATTTTGTAGGGTTTTTCAAAAGAAAAATATTGACACTAAATTTTCTCAAAAAGGAGTTCATACGTAACCGCTACGGATTTTTTAAGTTTAAGCACGTCGTATAAAGATTAGTTTTTCCATGCATTATCGAAAGTATATCAATATTATAGTCATTGTGTAGAGTATTAAGAAAGGGAGATGTTGACACTGAGTTACTCCAAAAGGAGATCGTGTGTAGAAGTTACGGCGTTTTAAGGTTTAAGCATTAATAATAATATAATAATATTATATAATAAAAATAATATTAAAAAAATCAAAATTTTGGTTATAAATAAGGGAGAGTGCGATGCTTTCTTCGCACATTTTGAGCAGAAGCTCTTTTGCTCCCTTCAGCTTCTTCTCCCCTTCTCTCTTCTTCTTTCTATCATTTTGGAGTATCGAGGTTCTGCGGGTTTGAGAATCGAAGATCGATTTAAGTCAAGGTACGTCAGGGTAAGGTCGAAGGTAGGCATAGAGCTTGACAAAGGTGGCTCAGCCGCCGTCGAGTCTCCGCCGCCATCGTTCCGATACCGTCATCTTAAATTGTCTCCCCTCGTTCTCTTCTTCATTCATATTCCTGTTCGTGACTATTCGTCTATCAAACGGCTAAAGTCCCTTAAGGTTTTGAGTTCTGATCATAAGATCCGTTACTCTGCCGGATTGTATTTTAGATTTGGATCCCGATTAGGATCGGCATGTCATGATTTATTGCATTATTTCATGTTTTTCTAAAGAGAAAATATTCATGGTCAATCCTTTTTCGATAAAATTTATAGCGCATGTAGAGAAAAAAATATAGAATTTTATGAAAGAGATTTCATTAATTTTCATTGGTCCAATTTTCATAGATTTGAAAAAGACTACGAATCTTCTCGGGTAAGCTTTGAGGTAAAGTTGCATATTTCAAAAATGTTTTTACATATTCCTATAGAGAATAATGCCCTAAGTATTTTTGCCTTCTGGGCCAAGTTGATTTGAAAATCCGGGTATTGCCAAAATGACCTTAGAAGACTTAGAAAGTCATCGGTTCCTCGTTTTCACTTTATTCGCGTTACGTTTTGGGATTTGAGGCCAAAAGTTGTTCCGTATAATTGTCAGGTGCTTACGATTGCGAACGAGATGTTTGACTGATTTACGGTTATCACACGGTATTGGTATTTGCTGACAGGTGGGTGTATATATGTTTTCAAATGTATTTTTGAGTTATTAAGCTCTGATATTTATGAAAATCAAAATGGATGTCCATGTTAAAATGTTTTGCTCCTTATTGGATAAGTGATCCCTCAAGCATGACGATCGGATCATGTGCTATGTTAGCGCACTGCACATGGTTAGTGTACACGTGGGTTTATGTGGGCTGTCCCCATATATTCTCGAGTGAAGTCAGTTTGGGTAAAAGTTCCCTACTGATGAAGGACATAAATGATGGACCTCTATGGGCTGTCCCCATATCTTCATAGAAGGGTATCTAATGCCAATATTGAGCCAAGGAAAATGAGATCTCAACGGTTTTGGTATGCATAGAATGACATTTCTGTTTTAAAACTTTCTTTGTGATACTGTACAAGCATGAATATTCCTTTTTAGAAAATGATTTCGCAAAAAGGTTTTTAAATGGCATAACACACGGGGTACATTAGTACTCAGCCCTGCAAAATGTTTTCAAATTATTTTGCAGATTGAGCGGCTGGTGGTGTCGTGCAAGGCTAAGACAAGGGTTGTTGCAAACTGTCATGTTATGTATTCCGCTGCCAAACTCATGTTCTTTTCCAGTCTCTGATTCTTCATGCTATTGGCTTCATGACAGTAAATGATTCATTGTTCTTTCACGAGAATTACTATTGTCTATTACATGCATTCATGTTCATAGGAGAGCTTAGAAGTAGTCGGCCCCTCTTGGACGCTCAACTCCTCGGCCCCTTGTGTAGTGTTCGAGCGAATGCCGACCACACTTGGTGAGTTGGGTGAGTGACTCCTTTTGGCGAGCTAGGCTCATTAACCTCCGCCTTTGATCGACGATTTTTATTGGACGATTCGGCCTCTCGAGGATTCTAGATTACCGTTCCTACGAGACGAGCTGTATTATCTTCAATCCCGTCTTTCATATTGGATGATTCGGCCGCTTGGGATTCAGGATTACCGTTCCCATGTACCGAGCTGTATTATCTCCAATTCATTTCATCTTGGACGATTCGGCCGCTTGGGATTCTGGATTACCGCTCCCATGGAACGAGCTATAATCTCCAACCCCGTCTTGCATTGCATCTCTTTGCATCCAATTGTTCATTGATCATGACATCATTGTTGACGATATCTACTGGTGGATTTATTTGTCTCTTCCCCCATTCAGATTAGTCCTAGTTATAAACGAGTTACTGTCCATTTTTCAAGGACAATTCTTCTATCATGATTATACGTTCCATGTCCCCCTTTCTTCCCCGCTTCTTTTCTTTCCCCCCAGTCACGCTCTGGCGCGTGCGCCGTCCCTCGGGATCGGGGCGTGACAATATGCAATTAAAATACGATCATTACTTACTCATCATCTTGTAGAGTGACCCAAATTCGCTTTTTGCTAACAATTCTAACTTTTCTATGTTGAACTACTTCAACATCTAGACATAAATTAATACGCATATTGACAAATGTTACATTGCATTAAAGTAAACATATATATACACACACATATATATATAATTTCAGTAATTACTGATATATTATGTAGTTAACTATTTAAGACATGTAACGTTAAACTATAAAGTTACATAATTTTCTATAAATATCATTTAATACATATTTTTATCATTAAAAAAATTATTGATTACAATTTAGATGGGAGTTTGTTTGACATTGTTTTCTTTTGATATATATATAGCTAATGATTGTGAAGTTTAAAAAAAGTAATATAAAGGTATATATCTAGAAACATGGATAGCTTAAGCTTAAAAATATAAATACATGATTTGTGTTGTTATCAAATTTCTTATTTAGATTAAATTGTAGAGTTGCTCTAATCAGGGGGAATTTGAAAAATTAAAATTTTTATCAAGAAGCATGTCCTCTCACTTCTATATATTACTACTACTCTTTAGTAGGTTGCCTATAACTCCAAATCAAATTATCCTAGTGAACTTTTACTAATACTTTAGATTGTAAACATGATTATATATTTAAATTTAGAGTTATTTATGAAAAATGCCCTCTTTTCTAATACTAAAATGAGAAGTGCCCTCTTTTGTAAAAGTATATGAAAAATGCACAAAAAGACTATTTTATCCATGCTTATCTATCCTAAATGTTTAGTTAAGAACAACATTTCTCTATTACATATATGGTTAATAATTAGTATTTCAAAATGATTTCAATTAATAAGATGCTCAAAATATTTTAAAAGGGTAGTGAAAAATAGAAGATGGAAGGTTTACATATTAAACCAAAATCTGGTCGAGAAATAATGAAAAAATTTTGTGACCGGGTTTTTGTTTTTCACGACCGGATTTTTATGAAATTTCTTGAGCATATTACTTATTGAAATTAGAACATGTTGATATTTTGTTTACATGTTGGAGATAAATCTTTGCATTATAAAAGGTTCAAAATTGGTATCAGAGCCCTAGGTTTATTAAGGAATTATATTTTATTTATTACATATAAGTATTTATCCTAACGGAGGAGACATCAGAGAAAATATGGATCCGAAAAATTATCCGAGATGCTTTTGTTACAGGTATTTTCTCCAAAAATTGAAGATTACTACAAGTAAGCACCAAGAAAAATTTCTTTTTTGGGCTGACAAGCTAGACGAAAGGACCCATGGTCCTGCATCTGTGAATGAAAGTTTACAGATTATCGTCATGATGAGTAGATACCAAGATCTACTCCGAGTAGGCCATTCACTTCAAAGAGAGGTGGAAATGCAGAGGGAAATGCAGAGGGAAATGAGTCATCCTACCCATTTCGAATAAACCAAGAAAGAAGGGAGTTCACTCCAGTCTTACAAGAAATCAACCCAGATAATTCAAAAATCTCGGTTGATTTAAGGGAGATCCAAAAGACGGTGCAAAACTACGGCAACTGCCTATAAAGAGTACTCCAGGAGATAAACCGAATATCTACTCAACAAGATGAAATTATAACCATCTTGAAAGATATTTAGGTTCTAGTAGGCCAATTGGAGAACAGATCTCGTTCAGAAAAGAGGAACAAGATGCTATTCACCGAAGGGCCAAAATATCCTTTACCTGTATAGGAAAATGGCAAAGATCCTCAAGTAGAAATATATGTAAGAATGTTTCAAGGTGGAAAATCATGAATCACCTTGAAAGACTCGGACTTGATGATCTACAAGAGCTAGCAGAATCTTTTGCTAACATGAAGGTTGTTGATCTCAAGATGAACCAACAACAGATGGTGGAAGCCAATGATCCTCCACACATAGCAGTGCGGCTAAATCAACAGGCGCCACCCGAAGAGGCCATGAGGGAATCTCGTGATTTTCATGCGGGACCATCGTACACCTCGACTGTACCAGATGAGGCTGTACTAATGGAAAGAACAAGAAGAAGGCGACAACCTAGAATCCAAGATTCACCGGTTGGAAAGGCCACCCTTGATCCCATTCATCCATATGGTGTGATGCTCGATCTTGACGAAGTCAGCTTCAAGGATCGTGAATCAGTAATAGATGAATGGGGAGGATCGATGCGGATTGCAGTGGCAACCCTCGACCTCGACAAACAAAGACTAGTGAAAATTCTTGAAACTAGTCTTGCAGGCGTGGTGAAAATCGCCTGGGAAGGATTCCACATTGAGTTAAAAAATCAATGCTTCATTGAGAAATCCTACACCGAGATTATCCGAAGGATGAGTGTCTTATTCAAAGATTATTTCATCGACAAATGATATTATGAAGGATTTGATAAAGAGAAAAGAAGGAAGTATTTATTGGCGCTTTACAATCTAAGGCTTGCTGTCTTAGATCAAAGGGCGCTCAATAAGCTCCTTCAACTCTTTACAATCTACCAACATCAGTCAAAAGCTGATGAAACAATTGCAAAGGAAATTTTCTTCCTAAAATTTCCAAGCCCGTGGAAGGAGATGGTGATCAGGGAATATATTCCAAAAGCAAATGACAGCATCGCCAAAAGAATGTCTTATGTACATCAAAAGCTTTTAGAGTGGTGTCAACAAGCCACCGCTCAGAAAAATCTGAAGAAACTGCGAAAAATCAACAAAGCAGCTCATTTGAATTGCAAAGATAATGATCTTCCAGTGGTTATTGGGGAGGAGCCCTCAATAATAAAAAGCAAAAGGAATATGTACCAACCTTATTCCAAAGAAAGAAACCCAAGAAGAAAAACTTGGAAACCAAGGACAGTGTGGTCTAGACAGAAGGCTAGATCCTACAAAATCGGACAAAGAAGCGGACCAGCCAGGAGTAGGAGTTCATTCCAAGGATCCAGCTCAAACCGTTTCCAGGGAAGAACTCTAGCAAGAAAAACTTTCAGAAAAACTCATACTAGAGCCAACGAAAGTTTTAAGGATTGCAATTGCTGGACCTGCGGGGCAAAGGGGCACATTTCAACAAATTGCTCAGATAATGAACAGAGGGGCATGCAAAATTTTGAGTCTACACCAGACATCGAAGATTCCATCTACTACCAAGAATTGGTACAGGTTTACCAGTTCGAAGATATACCCTTAGATGAGAGTATATACCAGCAGGATGAAATACTTAGTGAAGAAGGAGAATCTGATGGATCTACAGAATCGTCAGATTGAAGCAGAATCTTGTCATCAAGAAAGGGAAGATCGGACTGGATTTTCCAGTCAAACTATGATCTCTCCAAGCTTGATCGACAAAATCATGAAGAAAATCTTGAATATTCAAAAGTATCAAGGCTTTAATGCAAACAATCTAGACAATGTTCTTAGGAACTTCAGTCTAGGAAGAAGAAAACATCACATCGTCTATGGAATTACTAGACAAGAGATGTCACTTCCGATCGAGTTTACTGGAAATCAGGTGGAGATGCAATTGATTCCAACAAGTGACATACGCGAAAATTTGGAAAAGCTTAAACCAGATATTGCCGAGAAAATGAAGTGGATACATATTGGGGCAATACAACTAGTGCTCAAATCAACGACGTTCACAGGGATTGACGCTCCTATTGACATAGAAATATGTGATAGGAGGATCCGAAACCTGCAAGATTCGGTTATGGGAACCATTGCGGGTAATCTTTGTGCGGGTCAAGTCGTGGGGATTATTTACCCCAAGATTCCCTACAATTTCAACGACTCAAGCTTCAGTAAAGCTCTGATCCTCTATCAAGATTTCAAACGAAAAGAGTTATTGGATGAGGGAAACACACCTTATTCAATAACATATCAGATTTCATATGCGCTTTCCAACTCTCATCATACAGAGTTATTCTTAGGAAAGCAATTCATCGAAATACCTGATATTTTCAAGAAGGTGACAAGGGTCATTGGTCCAGACATAATTTAGATTACACAAAGAAGGGAAGTCAACATTCAAATTCAAGAAAGGCCGGTCATAAAACATGATCAAATTCTTAGGATAAGCACATGAAGATTATCTTTCCAAGGAGATAGAATTATATCTCAACCTTTTGGAAGGAGAACTATCCAAGAGAGTCAACCTCAATTACCCTAAAAGGTACATGTTTCAGTCAATCTGAAGTGCCCAGAAGGATTTAGAGGAATGACGATCAGATTTGATATTACAAGATGGGAAAATAATTTTCCCTGCAACGTCTTGTATTATCTACAACAGCCAGAGATAAATCAATACAATGGAACCCTAGATATTGGGGGTTTTATTGTAGAGATTAAAGGCAGAGCAGGACGCGATGATGTTCTGGTTCTAGGACTTGATTTCCTGGAAAAATAAAAACCTTGGAAACAAGTCGGTAATGGAATGAGAATTATGATAGAGGAAAAGGGACTCATAATTGTATGAAAAGTTCATTCTCTATATACATTCCAATCGGGGTGTTATATGAAAGATATAAGGCATAATACTTTGCTGCCTATATTGACTCCGAAGCAGTAATTTGCACAGCAAGAAGAGGAATCTTCCCAGTAGAAGTGGAGGATACGTTGCCACAAATTGCTGGAAGAGATTTCTCTAAAAGAATTTTACTCTTATCCAAAGGAGTAAAATAGATGGAAATATTAATTGGGGGAGCAGGTCAAACACCTTGGTACAAGGTTAAAACTCCACCAATCTATTTTCATGATACTGGAGCAGACATTTTGTTGGGAAATAATTTCTTACAGATGTTCAAAAGATACACGCAGGACAATGAAAGGAGGAGATTAGTATTCACAACCAACTGTGAGCATAAAATCATTGTTCAAAGGCTGCAAGGGGCTTTTAATCGCCAAATACCAGTAGTTTTTCGCAGCAAGCGTGGTGAGAATGAAGGCAAACTTCGTCAACCAAAGATGAAGGATCAAAGAGGGTTCAGCGAAGTAGTGCTTAGCTGTATCCGAGAAAATGATCTTCAAAGGGAGGAAATCCATATCCTCAAGACATCTTTGATTTCTATCAAAGAAATTGAAGTTCAAATGCAGGTGTCTCTTGCAGATGTTAAAAGGAAAATCTCAAGATGCTACAATGAGAATCCTTTATCATGGTGGGGAAAGAACCAACTCAAAGCGACCTTAAAGGTAAAACCGGAAAGGGCGCATGAGTTCGTAAGGTTCCGACCAATCCTGATGAACTTAAAAGATCAGGAGGATATAAGAATCATTATCAAGGAACACCTTGATTTAAAGTTGATCGAGCCAGCCAATTCTCCTTATAGTAGTCCCGGATTTCTAGTAAGGAATCATGGTGAGATCAAAAGAGGTAACCCTAGACTTGTCATTAATTACAAAGGGATTAATGATATTCTTGAGTTTGACGGATATTTTATCCCTAGTAGAGATCACCTTATTAACAGCATGTGAAATGTTAAGGTCTTCTCAAAGTTTGATTGCATATCAGGATTTTACCAGATTTGCATGGAGGAAGAAAGTAAGAAACTCACAGCTTTTTCAACACCACAAGGGCATTTCGTTTGGAATGCAATGCCAATGGGGCTAGCCAATGCTCCACAGATTTTCTAGAGGAAAATGGATAATCTTTTTAAAGATTATTTTTCTTTCATGTTCGTCTATATTGATGATATACTAATAACATCAAAAGATATGGATGAACATATCAAACATCTTGAATTTTTTGCAGAAGTTTGTTACAAGGAAGGATTAGTACTGTCTGAGAAATAGGCAGTAATTGCAACCCAAAAAATGGAATTTTTGGAAATTGAGATTGATGAATCTGGAATTACTTTACAGGATCATATTGTACAAAAGGTCCAAAATTTTTCAGAAGATTTGAAAGAGAAAAAACAACTTCAGAGTTTTCTCGGAGTGGTTAATTTTGCAGGAATGTTTATAAAAAACCTTGCAAAGCACAGAAAGATTTTTAGCAGTTTACTAAAAAAGGATGTTCCGTTCATCTGGACAGACGAACATCGACAAGGAATGAGACAACTAAAGGAGAAATGTAGAAACCTCCCAAAACTCTCAATACCGCAAGATGAGGATGATCTGGTCCTTTATACAAATGCGAGTGATCATTGGTGGGCAGTGGAACTAATGAAGATTACTCCATATGGAGAAGAACCGTGCAGATATTGCAGTGGTTTGTTCCCAGAAAACAAGGCTATTAGATGGCATATCAACGAAAAGGAATTTTTCGCAGTTGTGAAGGCCTTTAAAAAATGGCTTTTATTTTTACTAACAAAGAAATTTACTTTAAAAGTTGATAGCACACAGGTTAAAGTTTTCCTGAAAAACAACATAGAATCATAGCTTGAAAAGGCTAGATTACTTAGATGGCAAGCTTTATGTCAATATTATATTTATGATATTGTTGTGTTAAAATCTCATGAAAATGTTCTTGCAGATTTTCTAACAAGGGATGGAGCCTGCTGAGATTGGATCCATCATCCTAGCACAGAGGCATCTTCGAGAAAACTTGGAGATGCTTATTGAAGAATGGGACGAGTGCACTCTTCATGCTGATCAGATGGGGAAAATACAATCTACCGACAAGACGAAAGTCTCTGGTAGAATACGAGCCTGTTTGCTGACCTATACTCAGTTAGGGTCAGCATTGGAAAAGTCAATCCTGCGGGCTTCTAGAAAACCTCTAGAAAAAGCAGAGTTTCGTGTTCCGGCACCTAAACCGGTAGAAGGGAAATCAAATACCCCTCAAGCGAGTTCTAAGTCAGTGGAGTCTGAACCACTGGCCCAAGAAAAGGATGATGCAAAAGTTTCACCGCCTGAAACATCATGTCAACCCACCACCTCTAGGGAAAAAGAGGGAGAGGTTAGTCTCAGGCCAATGACAGACAAATATGAGGCTAATACTAACATGATTGTTTTCTCCTCTTCTGAACAGGCTTACCAAGCAAACTGGGAGAAACTACTTACAAGAGTAGGTATCAATCCTACTTCTAGCAGGGTTGATGTCTCGGGAAAATATCCGAGGGTGTGGATGATGTCGGGATCAAAACCTCGGGATGTCAAACAATGGTATGAATTTGGGGCACTTGCCTCAGTTTATACGATGTCTCCATCGTTTCCAGAAATTAAAGGTCTACCTCGGTGGATCCAGGAAGCGGTACATGAAACCTGAGCAAATAATGAACAACTTTACCGAGGTGATACACTGGAGCTGTATTTCATAAGTGCAGCACCAGAACCAACAGGGAAGGGGAATCATGAGGCCTTTCACTACATAAGGCTACGAAGACCCCGAATAGATGTCTTCAATCAAATCAAGGCACCATCTAATGATGTCCCAATGATTGCCTCAATTTCTAATGATCAAATCACAACAAGGGGAGCATGGGGATTATGGGTCTGTCAGAGATGGACAAAGTCAAGTTTCCATTCAAGTTCTTCCAAAACTCGACGAATGGAACATTCCTGTTAAATACCATGACAAGAAAAACAACCAAGTTCGCGGAGGAGTCGTTCGAAAGAAAAAGAACACTTATGTGGGAAAACAAGATAGCAATAAGTAAAGAAACTCATCGCAAATTCTGCAACATGGCTCACTTTGGCCATTGGGAGTCCAAGATCTGTTCGGACTGCCCATCCCAATGAGAACTTGAGTTCGGAAAAGGCTTCTTACCTAAACAAGATAAGAAGAAATTCCGAACCAATGAGTACAGAGAGAAGAATACTTCTCTAAGAGTACGAGCTCCAAGGGCCCCTCCAAAAAAGGAAGATGACAGACAAAAATAAAAGAGCCATGTGAGGATAAAGCAGAAGATGCTTTCGATAAAAGAAAGCATGTGAACGAGAAGATGATTGTCGGTGGAACAATAATAGAGACCGACCACTAAAATAATTCAAGGAAGGGGTCCGACCACTACAAGATGATTGTGTTGACAGCCTTATCTAGACCCAGCTTCACGTGAAAGAAGGGTGATCCACAAGATAAGGAATCCAATGCAATAATGCAGCAATGATATGAGGCTTAGAGACTCCTATATAAACCAGGCATTGGAGGAAGTTTAGATCATCGAAAAATCTTCTAAGTTTTCTTCACAATAAACATTGTATTTCTCTTTCTAGTTTATGCGAGTTTCAATTCCAGCTACCATAGGTAGCTAAACAAGTTTGTCTTCTCCCTAAATGAGATTTACTTATTATGTTATAAATATTTTATAATTCCTTAATAAAAGATCGGGCTTTTGCTCATTCTATTCCGTTTCCTCTTTACCAACAAAATACTGTTACGCTCCGGGTAGGAAACGAACAAGGGCTGTGCTGACGGCTGCTGAAGGAATCTACAGCTGGAAACCATACGGTGCTCCGGGTGGTTGGACGTGGTCCCTGAAACTTCTGGTGGATATAACCCGGTAGCTTATCGGTCAAAAAAGGTATAAAGTTGGTTTACATGTTACGGAAGTGTGATGAGCTTGATAGAAATGCATGATTTATTCCATTTTAAAGTATTAATTAATTTTAACTATATTAGTAATAGAGAAATTATGTTAAGAAAGGGTATAAGGGTCAAAAACACATAAATTGGGTACTTTTCATGTAGTTTTACAAGATAGGATACTTTTCATTTTTAGTTACGAGAAGGGGTACTTTTCATGTACAACCTTTAAATTTCTGTAGCTAAATGATTTAAGACATGCAACGATAAACTGTAAAGTTACATAATTTTCTATATATATCATTTAATACATATTTTTAGCATTAAAAAATTATTAATTACAATTTAGGCGAGAATTTGTTTGACGTTGGTTTTCTTTTAATATATATATAGATATATAGATTATGTTAACTTTAAATTATAGTTTCTACCCTCACTATTTTTTTTTGCACATTTAGTGAAGACATATCATTTCCATTAATATCTTCATCATTAAATATTTTATCTTGTAGTTATATTATCCAAAAACAAAAAGAAATAAAATAAATTAGTTGGACAAATAAAAAATGCTAAAAATTTTACATATTCAATTTGTAGACATTTCAAAATCACGCTTAATACAATATTTTCAAATTAATTGAAAATGTATTCTTTTCAAAATTAAAATAATAAATCGATTAGACCATATTTATCCACCACCATATCCCCAACCCAACCTTCTCACATTTATATTATTATATTTATTTCTCTCTCTTTTTTAAATTTATTATTACTCCCACCCACCCACCTTCATTTTTATAAGTTTATCAATAATCTCATTTTCAATCCAACCCTTCCCACCTTTATATTATTAAATTAATTTTCTATATTATTATTTAATTAACTTTTTTTTAATAATTTAATATGTGAAATAAATTAATAATATAAATAAAAAATTTAAATTTTTTAAAAAAGTAGAAACTAATATTAAATTTATAATTCTCAAATAAACATAGAAATTAAATCACTAAAACACGAAAATCAAAATAAACAACTGATTACCGAATAATAATACGAAAATTACACATTTAATTATCATCACCAAACTTTTGCCATATGTGCTCGATCAGATCGTTTTGAAGACTGTTGTGAGCTTCTCTATCACGGAGTTGTGTCCTATTCGTCATATATTTCTTCAAACTTGCAATCCTTTCTGTAGAAAAGACAAAAATATCATCTTCAATTTCTTCTACTTATTCACTTTGTCCTGCAGTTTGAGTAGCTCGTCGATCTTCCATAAATTATGTGGGATCACGATAGTTTAAGTAAGTGTGTCTTTCGTCCTCCACAATCATATTGTGCATGATAATGCAAGCAATCATTATTTTTGCCATCATATCACGATCCCATAAAAGGCACGGACGTTTGATGAAAGAGAAACGAGCTTGTAGAATGTCAAATGCTCTCTCAACATCTTTTCGGGCAGCCTCTTGATGTTGAGCAAATAATTTGTGCTTCTGAATTTGCGGTTCAATAATAGATTTGACAAATGTTGCCCATGAAGGATATATGTCATCGGTGAGATAGTATCCCATATTCTTTTCCTGGCCATTTACAACATAACTAACCTTTGGAGCTCGACCTTGTAAAACATCATCAAAAATAGGAGAGTGATCAAGTACATTAATATCATTTCTCGAACCTGGAGTTCCGAAAAATGCATGTCATATCCATAAGTCCTGCGAAGCAACTGCTTCCAAGATGATCGTTGGCTTACTCTTTCTTCCTCCATATTGCCTTGCCCATGCTTTAGGACAATTTTTCTATTCCCAATGCATACAGTCGATATTCCAGAGCATCCCTGGAAAACCACGCTCTTCACCAACATGCAATATATATGCCATGTCTTCTTCAGTTGACTTTCTAAGGTATTCATCACCAAAGTTGGAAATGACACCCTCAAAAAATTTGGTAAGTGATTTCCTTATTGTAGCTGCACTCATTCGAAGGTATTCATCATGCAAATCAGCTGCAGTTCCATAGGCCAACACCCTTATAGCTGCAGTACATTATTGAATCGAAGACATACCTAAACGTCTAGTAGCATCACGATTTTGTTGAAAAAATTCATCTGAAGCAACCACCTTATTCATTATACGCTCAAACAAGTGCTTTTGCATGCGAAACCTTCTACGAAAAATTTCTGGAGGGTAGATTGGATTGGCTGAAAAGTATTGGTCGTACACACTATCATGGCCCTTCTCACGTACACGTTCAATATATCGTCTAGTTGCTCTAGAATGTGATCTGTAGGTTGAATGTATAGAGTTGAAATACGAAAGAGTACATCTTCGACAATGCGATCAACCTTTTTATTTTGATCAACAATACGTTCTTCCCACTCATCAAATTCGATGAAGCTGGAATCAAAATTGGAACTTGATGACATTTTTTTAGAGGAGTTTGAAGATGTGAAAGAAAAGAATCAAATGCTAGATGTATTGCAATGTTAGAAAGTTCATCAATACATATAGTGTCAAGTTATGCCATAATTTGATTCTTTGCGAAATTAACGTCATGTAACATACACATGTGAGTTTGCATAAGTTGTCGGATTCACTTGAATAAAGCTATGGTCAAGTTTATCAAGTTGCAAATGTCATATGCATGTGAATAAAGTTGTGGTCTACATTTAAAGCTAATCAATTTGAGTTGTCATACGCATGTGAATAAAGTAACAAACACATGTGACAAACACATCAATTAAAGTAGCAAATGTCAGACGCATGTGATTTTTAGTTGTTGTCTTCAAAATGTGAGTATTAATAAATTTGAGTTGTCAAGTTCATTGTCAGATAGTAACAATAATTAAGAATCTTTCATCATGCATAGATTTAAAGTAACAAGAGATATAACATCACGATTTTCGGGCAGTGAATTTCATTAATTAAAATCACAAAAAGTAAAAATTACATAAATTGAAATTACAATAATTAAATCACAAAAACAAACAAGAACTAACAAATAAAAATACAATTTCCTAAGGAAACAATTCTGCCATTAGACGATGTTTTAGCGCTTCTTCATCCGGAGATAAATTACTCTTTCCTATCAAGGTATTGAGCACAGTTGATTTTATCCTCAAATCTCCTAATTTGGTCATTGCATCAACTTCTTTTTCACGTGTGATCCTCATTGCTCATAGTTCTGAAGTGAACTCATCGGATAAACCATAAGATTGTGATGTTATACCTTTCCCTTTTCTTTTTTGCTTTAGCTTTAGCCTTATCTCTACCAATTGGACGACGGATTGTTGCTGGATCACTGAGAGGAGTTTCTGGAGTGGAGTCAGTTGGATCATCTCCATCAGTTCTTGATTTTTTTTGAGCTGCCACGATCTTCTTCAATGCTATCTTCATCTTCCACACGAGACCGTGTACGATATTCACTCAAATTCATCTCCCAATTGGGATGGCGACATATCACTTTATCAAAAACATCTTTATGCGTAAATTTAGACCTCCCATAAAATGTTTGTGCATGATCTTCAATATCATTATTTGACCAACCGCTCTTTTGCATGCGATAAGCATCCTTGTAGCATCCAATCCACTTTGTTACATTTTGATTAAGCCTCTTATAACGAGCTCTTAGAGACTCCGCAGTTCTTATGTCGAACTTCGGTATCTTGTTTTCTCTTCCGCACCTTTTATACAACTCCCAAATGCTATTCCAAAACGTGAGACTCTTTTGATCGATTCCAATAGCTGGATTCTCACTAATGATACACCAAGAAGACATAAGCATAATGTCTTCTTGACTTGTCCAGGCTTTTGGAGTGTTTGAAGTATTTGTTTGTGGAAACTGAGAATTTTGAAATAAATTTGGAGAGATATTTGATGTGGGTTGGTGATCTTCGGAGATAGGAGTTTGAGTGGAATTTTGTGAAAATTGTGAATTCAAACCAGTATTGAAATTTTGGAATTCTTCAGAGTTTTGGATATTGTCAAAGTTAGGATAATAACCTTCAGAGGAGATGAAATCTTGGTAATTTGAGTAGGGATTATTGGGATCCATTGAAAAGATGAACACAAAAAATAGATATAAGATGTTAATGAAAGTAGAATAAGAAATGATTTCTAAATTGTGAATACTTATGCCAAAATTGGTCTCTATTTATAGAGGAGAAAATAATAAGAATTTTGATATAATTTATATATTTTTTAAATATATTATACAAAAGTTAAATTGATTTTATGATAATATTATGATAAAATATACAAGAACCAATCACACAACGACACGTGTAATATAGATAGGATAAAAAAAAAGTAAAATGATGGGGGAGAAGGTCCGTGGACGCCTTCTTTCCCACCCACCATGGCCACCTCTTTCTATTTCTTTTTTTTTTAATTACTTAAATGGGCAGTTGGCCCACAGAAGGACGCCGATAAAGGCGGTCTTAGTAGTTAGTGAAATACGAGAGGATTTAAGAGATTAAAATAATTAATCTCGTGGTTTTTTTCATAATTATAAGATTGATAAACATATTATAACTATCATAACAAATTTGGATATTTAGCTCAAACTATCAGTTTATAACAATATTAGCTCGCGTCCCATCATTAAATAAGTTAGCTCTAATATCATATTAAACATGAATATTAGATCTAATTCTCCTATCAAATTATCCTTATATATTTAATCAAATTATATTTCCCTATGAATGTGAGACAATAACAACACAATCATAATATATCAATCTTAATAAACATGGGAAAGTAAAATTATTAATTCAAAATTAAAAATATTATTTTTTATATTTTAGGGGAACTAATGTCAAGACTTGTCATGTTACTTTCGCACTACTCTAAAAATATGATTATTTTTATGGGACACTGTGTTTTGTGTAATTTGGGAATCATGTTGGATCTGCTTATTATAGGAATCTTGTGGAAAATTTGTTGATTTTATTTTTGGGGGAAGAGATTAAATTGTTGAGACAGTTAAATAGTTAGAAAGAACGGAAATTTTTATTTGTAAATGTTAAGCTATTCTAATGACACCATCTATTCTGTGATGATGAAATGTTTTATATTGTATTAATAAAATCGTAATAACAATTTATCTAATAATATAATATTTCTATTATATTAATACGGGAATAATTAAAGTTTAAGATTTAAAATATATATATATATATATATATATAATATTTTATATCATTGATTATTAATTATATTACATATTATAACTTTATTAATTTAATACTATATCACATTAGAAAATAAATGATCGGGATTTTAAACTATTGGTAACGTGAATTTATTGTCATGGCCAATGAAAACTATTTTGATGAAATAATGAATTACAAAAGCGTACATGAAGCACGTCTTAAAATTATATTTACTCTATAGTTAGCAAATAAATTAAAAGATAATGATATATCTTGTTATTACCAAGCAAAACAAGTTAGTATTATAATATAAAAAGGCTATCACTACTCACTAGGTTGGCACAATGATAAGATTTCCTTTTGTGATAGTAATCCAATTAATCAGCAAAAGATAGATAAAAGTAATGATTTTTGAAAATCGAAGGGTAGCTACGCCAAAGAAGCCTCTAGGTGACACCTATGCCCACATTCACATATTTTATCCAAAATTTAATAATAAAATATTTATCACCATGATAAATAAATAAAAAATAAATATTAATTAAATATAAAAATAAAATAAATAAGTATTAAACCGTAAGGATATTAATGTTCAATAAAATGACAAGTACGGTTATAAAGAAGAGGAGAATAAACATTAAATATATATTGTTCGGTTGGTAGAATCGTAGGAGTGAGAATCGGAACTTGTCCAGAAGTTTCGGTGCCGAAATTTTTTGATTTTTTGATCCTAGTCTCGATCCCGATCGGGAGTCTCGAGTCCGAAAAATTTTAAATCCCGGTCTTAGTTCCAATCTCGAATAAAAATATCTCGAATGGTCTCGAATAGTCTCGAATTTTCGAACATGGACCAAAATATCTTAAAGAGAAAAATTTCAAGTCCCAACCTTAAATTCTAACCACAAATCGATAGTAGCATCACATCAAGAAAAATAAGGCTATCAAAAATCTGAATCATATTATAGGACATAATAAAGTAAAAATAGGAAATGGAAAAATAATAGACGTGAAATTATCTATCAAGGAAAAGAAAGATTGGAATGCCAAATTTGTACACGTTCATAGCTCCATTAAAAGCTAAGGTTTCCACCTCATGCAGCCTTGGAAAAACCATCTCTAATTTGACCTTTCTTTTGTCATTTTCCTTCTATTTCGTGGGAACTCTTTATTATTATTTTTATGCCATGAATAGATAGATGTATTACTATTTGGAATTTTCTTTATTTGAACTTTAAATTCTAAATTTGTGTAATTCACTTATAAAATCTCCGTTGTCATGCAATGCATCCATCAAATAGGGTTTGTATATCTTAAAACATGTTTTATATTTGGACGATATATCAAACTTGATTTCAATTCAATTTTTAATGATAATAAATATTTTTATCATTGGTTTGTTATGTATTATTGTTATATCTTGAATTGCAAATAAGTCCATTTACTACAATTGTAGACTGTTTGGTGGATCGATGATCACATAAAGTAACATAGTCGGCTTATTTATAATATAAAGTCATAGTCTAGACAGACTTGGACAGTCTAGTCGGTAAAGACTGTGATATCATGTGATGCGAGAGCTGACCTTAGCCCGCAAAATGATGTCGGTATGTATAAGCGGATACACATTCTCTGCGTATACATATTGAGAGGTTTCATAGTGAGATAAGTTCTAACGTGCTGATACTTAGAACGAGGTCTACGAAATTAATTCATTTCTTAATCTGTGACGATGACATTAGTATAGACGGTTGATTATACGCTGCTTTGATTCATCTATGCTTGCGGATTTTTCGTAACTCTAAATAGTGATGTCTTGGGCGGTAGTGATTGGCTTAGCCAGAAGTACTCGATTGTCAGTCGTGCAAAATCGCATCTCAGTGACACGAGTTGATTAAATCCGCGTGAGACGTTCAGAAATGTTTATTGCATAAGAAACCCAGCCGGTTGGGAATTTATTCCATATGTAATATTAAAGGTCTGAACCGAATCACTCATGAATAAATATATTAATTAGTTGTGAGTTGTCAGCAAACTCAATTAATTGATGGATTTAGAAAATCTTAAACGCGGGAAATAATTAATGACAAAAGGGTTACGTCCGTAATTCGATGAATCAAAATGAGTTCAATATTTATCCTATAACGGAGTCGATAAATATTTATAATAAAACTGCACTTTATTGCATTTTACATGGAGTAATTAATTGGAGGACAAATTAATTTAAAATAATTAATTTAAGTCTAAAGGTGCATCACACAATTAATTAAATTCAATTGGGCCCAAAGGAAACTTGGAATTTAATTTAATTAAATTATGGACTTGTTCAAACCCATATTAATTTTTAATATAATTCAAATTTGAATTTGAATAATAGTTGTAGCCGCACAAAATAAAGGTGAGGATATTATTTGAGATCTAACTCATTCTCTTTTGAAGCCTATCTAAAAGAAGCATAAAGAAGGAGCCAATTTCTCTCTTCTGAGTGATAGAAATCGGCGCCCCATACTAAGAATTTGAACTCTTATTTTTCGAAAAGTGTGCATGGATTGCAGTTCGATAGCTAACAATTCAAATCGTTTCTCCACAAACGGAAGATTTGCTTAGAAAAATATATAAAGTTTATTTTTCTGCATTTATATTCTTCTATATGATTAATAATTAATTATTCATGTGATTAATTAAACGAATCATGCGATTTAGTGAGTCCTCATTTCCATCACAATTTGCTTAAAAGAAATGTATTGTACAAAATATACATATTATCTCCTTCATCCCTATTAAATTATACTCACTTGTTTATGTTAAAATAGGCTTATTAAAATAATTAAATGATTTTGATCATGGATAGAGCATTATAATTACGTCTGTCTTCATAACGATCTGATTTTGTAAATATTATAGATTATTTTAAATATAAAAATTAGAGTTAATTATACAAAATAGCCAAAGAAGATAGTGAAAGACAAATACTAGCCACTAACATAATACTATATAAATTATAGCCATTTTCTTTGTAAATTGTCATAAATATCCTTTTAGTTAAAATAATGCATTTTTTATTTTCGCATTTTAAGTATGATTATTGTATACTAGGTATGTATCATACCTTTCATACTCATGTGGTATGAATGAAACTTGTATGTGGTATGAATTAAACGATTCACGTATGAATGGTATGAACCATGAAAATCATACCATTCATACACTTAATACCAAATCATACCACTCATACTCAAATATAAAAACGTGAATTTTCAGCAGTTGAGAAGGGAAGAGTTGTGTGCAATGTGATGGGTGCGGTGGCGCACGGTGGAGATGGGCGCGGCGGCGCAGTACGGTGGTGGTGGGGAGGAGATGGATGCACGAAGGTGTGAAGGTGGTTGTAGATGGATGGGTATACATCGACGACGGTGGGGAAGAGATGAATGTGCGAAGGTGTGCGGTGGCTGCGGGGGATGAGTGCACCGGAGACGGTTATCGACAACGGTGGGGGTGGTTGTCGGCATGAGATTATGATTTTGAATTATAAATTTATTGTAAAAAATGGTTAATATTAAAATGGTAATTATAAGATATTGGGAAGGGTATTTTTGTACAAAAAAATATAAAAATGGCTATAATTTATATAGTATTATGTTGGTGGCTAGTATTTGTCTTTTACTATCTTTTTTGGTTAGTTATATTTTGCCTCTAAAAATTACTTATTTTATAATTATGTTAACCAAATTTAAATATCTATACCGAATTAAGTTACATATTTATGGTGGAGTTTACATTGATCGATTAGCTAAATTAATAAAAAATTAATAAAATATAAAACTGAGTATTTAAATAATAAAATTATTAAAAAATTAAGTAACTCATTATTTATTGATTAAAATAAATATTAAATTAATTTTATTGATCTATCATATTGTGATGAGTAAACGTCGATTAATATAATTATATTTTACATATAAAGATAATTTATATGTTAAATATATGTTTATCTTTATCTATGAAAATTATATTTTCGAAATTGGTTGCTGATATAATAGAGGAAGCCCATGCATATACAGGATGTTGTGGGGTATAATGTACTCAAATGGGCTGTCTTTTGTTGGCAGTATAGTATGGCAACTACATAATTGGATTTTGTACATGGATAAACTTAAATAATATGCAATCTTGGTCCACATTTTAAAATCTTATTATATTATCCTTCGTAACTTTGTCCTCTATTTTTTTTTTTTCCAACATACGCACGCCAGCTTTGTCCTCTATTTATCGGTTTCAATTATCTGATTTTAAATAAATTAGTTAACACATGGAAAATCGACGAAAATTTAATTTATATAATAATTTATAAATATAAATAATATATTTTACGATAAAAAATTTAAATATTAAAAATGTTATTATTTATTTAAAAATTTAAATTTTATAATAAAATTTTAGTTATTAAAAATGCTATAATATATTTAAAGGCTAGGTTGTATAAGAGTTATTTTATTATAATAAACTCAAATAATAATCATAAATATTAAAATAAAAATCTAATCACTTGTATTTACGAATTATTAGTTATCAAATTAAAAAATATCATAAATAAGGGGTGATTTAGAAAACTTAAATACATAATGACTATATTTTTCTATAACATTTAAGTGGTTAAAATTTGAATTTGTTATATTAAAACGATTATTTTAACTTTTTTATTATTTAAAATTGATATAAAATAATAAATTATTATAAATATTATTTAGAATAAATTATCTTACGTAGAATGTATTGATAAAAAATCACGTTACCTTATAATTTATTAACATAATTGCAAATTTTTGCTACTTAAAAATTATATCGTTGAAAAATATATGTGTTACGTGAAGACTCATCCCGTATAAAATTTATTGGTACATAATCACTCTATATGAAATCAAATAATGATTTTCTTTTTCGGATAAAATATTTATGTGGATCAAAAGTAGGAATGACAATCGGATACGACACGCATGTGTAGTGGCTATCCATATCCGTACCCGCAAGAGTATAAATGACAACTTACGTACGATTATCTAGCAGTAATAGATGTGAGTTAGAGACACATTTGATATTCACGCATAGTTTCATGGTATATTTTAATATCATTTGTATTTGTATATGAATAGTTATTATTCTTACTCACAAAAATTATTCGCGATATTCCTATGAAATATTTATCAAAATGTTTGCTAAATACTCACTCACCCACCTAATATTAATCATGTTTTTATATTTTTCTAAAAATTATATGTAAAGTTTTTCTAAAATTATATATGATATCTCTTAGATATTAATATTATATGTTTCACACGTGATTAATATCCACAAGTGGTGGGATGATGGATACCCAAAAGGTAATGGATTGTGGGTTTGAGGGTATCATATTTTTTCTTTTTATACAATTTTTATATAATACAAAATGACTATTATTTTACTATAATATTTTATAATTTAGATGGTTAAAATTTGGATTCTTTTATTAAAATGACTATTTTGACATATTTCTCTTATTTAGCGGTGATATAAATTGACAAATTAATAGAAATAAATATTATTCTCAGTAATTTATCTACTGTACATTATGTTGAAGAAAAATCACGTTATGTTATGATTTATTAACATAATTGCAAATTTGTGTTACTAAAAAATTATATCATTGCAAAATATAAGTGTTAAACGAAGACTTATATCGTGAAAAATTTATTGGTATATAATCACTTTATTTTGTAATTTAATAAATTGACTATTTTTTCGTTTGATAAACATTAATTATTTGACCAAATAAAATCATGAATATTTATTTGAACAATTCAAATAATTAATATTAGATGTATTAAAAGTTATATTGTTGATGGGTCAAAAGAAGGGATGACAATCAGCCACGACATATATGGACATTGGTTATCCATATTCATACCCGTGAGGGTAGTGATGATATTTTACCCTCTGGTAGCCGACACTAATAGGTGTGAGTTAGAAACACATTTATATTAACTATATTTTTATATAAATTCCCGTTAAATATTTGTCCACCCACTTTATATGAATTATATTTGTGTATAAATTATATCTAAAATTATATATAATGTCTCTTACATTTAAATTTAATATGCAAAAGTCTAATATATTTATTTTGACAACCAATCATTTCAATCAAATTATAATTTATAAAATATTGCTCGGTTCGACCAATCTTACCGTAAATTATCATACACAAATTAAAGAACCATAAAATATGATCAAATTGACTAAAATCGATAGGAAAAACCCAACGATTATATATTATAAAAATATAAAATATTTAGAAATATTAACGTAATTTAATTGATTCAATATCTCAAGCTCTATTTAAGCTCAATTATACACACATTTTTTATTTTTATAAAATTTTCATATTAATAAAGTTTACTAAGTTTTCAATATGTGATAGACTAATTTGTTAGTTTAGTGATATTTAAAAATTACACTATTGCTACATAATATATATTAAACTAATATGCTATGAAATAAAAGGATATGAAAAAAATTATTAGAGATTTTATTTAATTTATACATAAAAAATTCTACATACAGTTTGACAACTAATTGTTATAAATAAAATTATAATATAATATTTATAGGAAAGTTTCAATTACTCAACTATTTATTTGATAATCTAATAATCTAGTATAATAAATTTTTCAATAAAAATAAAAAATTATGTTATTTCTTTTAAAGTCTTAATCAATTTAATATTAATTAAAATTTTAATAAATTTTAAAATTCATAAAATAAAATTGAGATTCAAGATAAATAAAGATGATTGATTATGATGATGTCACATAGGACCATAAATTTAGAAGATGATTTTGAAATGTATTTGTATTAATTATTATTATTATTATTATTATTATTATTATTATTATTATTATTATTATTATTATATATTATAGATGAATATTGGGTGAAATTTTAAATTAATAAAAAAAATATTTAATCTCAAATTGATATATAAAAATAATTTTAATAATTTACTGAATTAAAAATTTAAATAAAAATCTAGTTATGTATTTAAATCTTAAATTATTAACAATTTAATATTAAAAAATTAAAATTTTAAAAAATATAATTTGATAGAGTTAGTTAAAACTTTATTAATATTTTTGCTTTCTTCATGGTGACACGATGACCATTTAAACGTTGATAAATGAGTGCCACAGTTTCAGGAGGACAGTTGGCTTGAGCGAGTAAAATGAGGAGTGACAGTTTAGTTGACCAGGTCAAGCCATGTTTCCCATGTCCCGCATATGTCGCAACAACATGAACATATAACTGTCAATGTCCACTACTTGAGAGCAGTCACACACTATCCTTAGTGACTTGAAGAAGAAGCTGCAAATCCTCTTTAAAAGCAGAAGGTGGACGTTGGAGATAGTGACAGAGTTTTTCAAAGAGTTAATACATCTCGTGTTTACAAGTTGACTTACTTGTTTCAGTTTAGTATCTCATTAGTGTGTTGTACACTTGAGATCGTGTTTTCATAAAAGTAGTTGGTAGGATAGATAGACATTCTCTACTACTTGTAATTACTGTTTTCTACTCTTTTAATAAAATATTTTTAGTCGTGAGACTCGCGTGGGTACATCTTATACCCACGTAGAAATATATAGCGTGTGCTCCTTTTTATCTGTTTCTGTCCCTGTGTTTAAGAGTTGGTTGCAAAACACACAAGTGAAGAATTTGACCAGTTGTTGTGCAAGTTGTTGTACAACTCAGATACATTGGTTGAGATACACTTTCAAGTGGTATCAGAGCCTCCACTCAACACACTGAGTGAGGTCCTGGTCCGTATCTCAATTGCTATTTCAACATGGATCCAAACAACATTGGAACGATCAGACCGCCTGTTCTCGATGGATCAAATTTCTCCTACTGGAAGACCAGAATACGGGCCCACATCAAGTCAATTGATATGAGAGCATGACTGTCTGTGGAAAAAGGATGGTCTCCTGCCAAGACCACGGATGCTCAACGCAATGTTATCCTAACACCTCCTGAGCAGTGGACAAGAGATCAAAATGATGCTGTCGCATATGATGACTGAGCATTAAACGCAATTTATTCATGTGTTGATGTTAACATTTTCAAACTTATAAATAATAGCGCCTATGCTAAAGATGCGTGAGACATTCTCCAAAGGCATTGTGAAGGTGACACAAGTATTAAAGAATCTCGCCTGCTCTTTCTCACCTCAAAATTTGAGAACATGAGAATGGAGGAGGACGAGAATATTAAATACTACACCAAGAGAATACTTGACATTGCTAATAAGTGTCAAGATCTTGGGGATCCTCTAAGTAACAAAGTATTGTGTCCAAAGCATTAAGAACTCTACCATCTAGATTTGATATGAAAGTCACTGCATACGAAACATCAAAAAATGTTGTTGCAACATAGTTCATGGATCTCATGAATGCCTTAAAAACGTACGAGATGAACTTGGAGGAGAGGGGACCAGCAAGCAAAAAAAAGGCTATAGCATTGTCGGCTGGATCTTCAAGTGAAAGCTGGATTAAGGAGATCAGGGACGTGACCTACGAGGATGAGCTCGATCTGGAAGAGATCAAAGAAGAAGATGGCGTTGCTCTAATCACACGCAAATTTAACTCCATGATAAGAAGGATGAACCAAGGTTAATATACCCCAAAATCAAGAGAATTTGAGTCCCAGAAGGTCGAGTATCAGCCACCCAAAGGGAGAGAAGCCAACCAGCCGAGGAATTTGTGAAATTCCTTCTCCAGTGAAGGATTTAAACGTGAGACATTCGACTTTGACAAAGTTCAGTGCAGGGAGTATAATTTGGACATTTCGCAAGGGAATGTGCAAATACGCTAAGAAAACGTGGAAAGTCCTAGTGGGTATCATGGAATGAGGATGAGACAGAATTCTTCTCCAACCTTGATCGAACAAGCGATGATGAGGAAAGCAAGAAAGTTGCTATAACAACAACCGAGGAGAAAACACTTCATACCTCATATAAGGAGACACTTCAAAATGGTGAAAATGATAATCCCTTGGGATTTGATCCATGGAAGAAGTCCCTGTCTGAAATTGAAGAGGAGGATGAACCTGTGCTATGGAATAACAAGTATAACATCAATTCATGTTTATTTTCTAAGGATGTTATTTCCCTTGTTTGCTCAACAGATGAAGAGGCTCTGCTGGAAGAACTGGACTGCTACGAATGTGATGACAACACCATCCTATTGGTCCAGGAGCTACAGAAGCTGTATGAAGAGTTGCTCCGCAAATGGAAAAAACAAGGCTCGCACTTAGAGTCAATCTTGAGTGAAAACTCACGACTCAAAAGTGCACTAGCAAAAATCGAAGCCATTCTAACTCAAAAGGAGATGGAGCTACACAAAGTAACTACGAAACTGGAGAATGCATATCTCACCATTCGAAAGTGGAACACAAGAACCTACAAACTTGAAGAAGTCTTGAGCAAACAACAGAGCAACACAAAAGGTCTTGACTACCAAGTTGGATCAAGCAACCAGCCCTATGTGATGCCAACAATGACTCCAACACCGCCTAAGCCACCAGGTGAAAACAAAAAGAACAATCAAAAAAGGGTAAGGAAAAGTAAGAAGAGTAGGACATACGTGTGTCACTATTGCCTCAATCCAGGTCACATCAAACCTTCTGTATTAAACGATTGAACGATGTGAAAAATGCTAACATGTTTTATCAACAGTCTGTGCAACACAGAAAGGTGAACAGAGCCCCTAAACAGATTTGAGTTAGAAAGGAAATAGTAAAATGTCTCGTAGTGTACACTGCACTACAGACAAGCACCTTGGGGTCATGGTATTTTAATAGTGGTTGTTCCAGTCACATGACCGGCAACAAAGCATGTCTTTCTTAATATGAATCTTTCGATTGTGGAAATGAGTCCTTTGGAGGTTGCTCAAAAGGAAGAATCATTGGTAAAGGTGTTCTAAATGTTTGAGGTTTACCTGCCTTAAAAAATGTTCTTCATGTTCAAGGACTTGTGACTAATTTAAGTCAACTATGTGATGACGACCTGCAAGTTAGGGTCACTAAAGATACATGTGAAGTAGACATGAACATGTGTGTTGTCAAGGGGCAGAGGTCAAAAGATAATTGCTATATGACCAATGGCAAACGATGCTACAAGGCATAAGTGGGTGATAATGTGCTGTGGCATCAAAGACTTGGACATACTAACTTTCATAACCATGACAGGTTGACAAAGACAGAAGCAATACGAGGACTATCTATGCTAAAAAAGGCTGATAAGATCGTGTGTGAAGACTGTCAAAAGGGAAAGCAAGTGCATGCCTTACACCATGTTATTCAACATTGTGAGCAACACTTTGGTACAACTCGCTGTTTTGAGTTAGTCCACATGGACTTAGTTGGACCTATGGAAGTTAAAAGTCTTGGAGGTAAATGGTATGTTCTTGTAATTGTTGATGATTACTCAAGGTATACCTGGACTTTCTTTCTTAGAGAAAAATCTGAGGCATTTGAAAACTTCAAAAATTTATTTGCCTTTGTATCTAACGTGTTTGGTGTAAAAATTTCCCAAATAAGGACAGTGTTTTATCTATTTTCGGTCTCGTTTCTCTCGTAATTTAGTTTATAGTATCACTTGTTGTCGTTTGATATGATGCTTTTGTATTCTTTATGTTACTTCTTAGGTAAAGATTGACACATGAAGTGGAACAATGTTCGAGAAGAGAAACGAGGCGAAAAGAGGCGAAAAGAGGTGAAAAAGGTGAAGAAAGGGGTAGAGAAGGCAGAGCGTGGGGCTAGCGGTCGTTAGCCCCCAGCGAGCGCTGGCCATCTATATTCTCCAAGACAGAACTTGGGGCTAGCGGTCGCTAGCCCCCTAGCGACCGCTGGCCCCTGGAAAAGTTTTGAGACAGAACAGTGGGGCAACGCTCGCTAGCCCCTAGCGGGCGCTACCCCATTACTTTCAAGCCACAGTCAGCGAGCCAAGGTAGCGCTCGCTGACCCCTAGCGAGCGCTACCCTGGCGCAATCCCCCACACCTATTTAAACACCACGCGTGATTTTTCAGAGGGTCTTCTTCACATTTTTTTATTTCTAGTTTAGGGTTTAGACCACGAGATAAACCACCTTTTAGTCTAGATTTTATTTTCAATTCGTTCTTCAATTCAGTTGTGGATTCGTTCGTGATTCAAACCCGGTGATTATTAATGCAATATTTTTCCTTTTTATCCGTGAGTTCTTTTACCGCTTTCTTTCTTGCTTTATGATTTATTTCCTTTTTGCTTTGCTATTATTTAATTTCCAACTCAGTAATATAAATCTTCAATCATGTTAATTAATCAAATTAAGGAATGTTTAAATTCAGTTTCTTTAATTCTTCGTTCTTAGATTTAGGATTTAATTGCTTATTTAATTTTCGTCTAGATATATTAATTAGATTAAAAATCCAAAACCTTTTCTTTTTAATTGCTTTCTGTTCTGCAACATAGATAAAGCCCTGTTTAGCCTTCCTTGAGAATACGACTTAGGGTTAACTTACTAGTATACATCGAACTCGTTCTCTTGCGAGCTATTTAATAATAAACTGGAAGTATATTGGCTGGAAAGATTCCTCATGCCCGATACTGAGTCCCTTTATCGGACAGTGGGTCTGGTCTAAACAACGCCACGTACTACAGTTAAAAATAAGTAGGAACAAATTTTGGCGCCGTTGCCGGAGGAGGGCTTTAGGCATTTATTTGTGTTGCATTTTATTTTTATTTTTATTTGTTTTATTCCTTTGCTCCAGCAAGGTGCGTTTGATCTTCTTTTGGTTTGTGTATGCTAGGTCGCCGAAGCTTGAGACAAGAGTTGGTACCCTACGTCGACAACATCAATAGAAGAGAAGCCGTATGTGAGGAGCAATCTAAGGACGTTGTCAACCTCGCCACGCTATTTGAAGAGCAGTTAGTAATAATGGCCGAGGATGACGAAGCCCCTAGAAAACTTGGAGACTTTGCCAAGCCGACATACGGCATCACTGCATCCGCCATCGTGCTTTCAGCTGCGGGGAGAAACTATGAGCTGAAGCATAATCACATCAACCTGCTTCCCTCATTCTACGGGTTGCCGAATGAAGATGCGCTCCTTTTCATCAGGGAGTTCTGCATAGCTGTTCAATCCATCCCACTCAGACCATCACTGAGGATGAGCTGCTTAGGAAATGCTTCCCATATTCACTCAAAGATAGGGCGAAGTCGTGGTATCTCTCCCTTCCAGCAAGATCATTACCTACTTGGAAGGCGGTCAGTACCACGTTTCTACTGAAGTACTACCCAAATCACAAGACGCAGCAAATCCGACTCCAAATCATGCAGTTTGCTCAGGAACCTGAGGAGCCTTTTCACGAGGCCCTTGATAGATTCAGAGAGCTCCAGCAGCAGTGCCCGCACCATCAGATTGTACTGGAACTTCTCTGGCAGATCTTCTACAATAGATTGCAGCACACCTATCAGTTCATGGTACATACAGTGGCTGGAGGGAACATAGCTGAGAAGACTGCAGATGAGGCAATTGAGATTTTCGAGACGCTAGCCACCAATTCGCAGCAGAAAATCTCACGATCCAAGCGAGTGGAGGTCCGAGAGATCGGAGTCAGCCCAGACCTCAAGAAGTAGATGGCCGATATGATGCGGGAATTGCAAGAGTTGAAGATGAGCAAGGCCTCCGCAGTAAACAAGCATGAGCCGGCATCTGAGCCGTGCCCAATATGTGGTGATCTCACTCATGACGAGAATCACTGCACTAGAATGGCGGAGATGACATACGAAGGAGAGGCAGAAGTCTATTCTGCACAAGGCTTCCAGCCACGCCCGCCATTCGAGCAACATCCACAGCAGCCTTCGGGGTGGAGAGCTCAAAATAACTCGACATGGAAAGGGCCGAATCAAGGTCAGAACCAGAGCTTCCCTGCCCGAGGACCGGCCCCACAACAATATTACCCGCCGCAGCAAGGGTATTACCCGCAGCAGCCCTACTATCCACCTCAGGCGGGGTATTATCCAGCACCTCCTTATCAGCAGCCGCCGCCACCTCAATTTCAGTCACAGTCCCGTCCGCGCCGCGATCAGCTCCATCGAAACCTTCTCTTGAGGACAGTCTTGCAGCTTTCATGCAAGAGAGCAAATTGGCTCGGGAGGTGCAAGAGGCTACTATCAAAAGCCTCGAGAGTCAAGTTGGGCAGATCTTAGGAGCTGTTAATCAGATGCAGCAACAGCAGCAGACCGACAAGATACCCGGGCAGGGACACTCAGCGCAGCAGATTCAGGCCATTACTATTCTTTGTAGTGGCAAGCAAGTTGACAATAAGGTGGCTATGCCGGAGGATGAGCCAACTAAAGAGGTGGAGGACGCTGAGAAAGGGAAGGAACCAGAGCAACCTGCTACTCAGTTGCACAAGACGGCAAATCCGTACAAGCCGCCAATCCCTTTTCCAAGCAGGCTTAAAAATGTTAAGCTTGAGAAGCAGTTCGCGGACTTCTACAAGATGCTGTCTCAAGTACATGTCAATCTACCACTCCTGGACGTAATCCGCAACGTACCGGTGTACCTTAAATTCTTTAAGGAGCTAGCCTCCAAAAAGAGAAGATTTACAGACGATGAGTCGATCATGGTGTCCGAGGTGGCCAACTCTATCATGCAACAACCTCTTCCTCAGAAACTACGAGATCCAGGTAGTTTCGTTATCACTATAGCACTTGGTAATGGTAAAACTGTCACATGCATGCTTGACTTAGGCGCAGGTATTAATCTCATGCCTTATTCAATTTTTAAGGAATTAGGATTAGGGGAGTTGAAACCTACACTCATGAGCCTACAGTTAGCTGATCGTTCGGTTAGATATCCTAGGGGTATTATAGAGAACATCCTAGTGAGTGTTGGTGGTCTGATAGTACCTATGGATTTTGTTGTGTTAGAAATAGGTGACGTGCATGAAAACGGACGCGATCATACTTTATTGCTTGGTAGACCATTCATGGCAACTACTAATACTCTGATTGATGTTAAAAATGATAACATACAAATGTCTGTGCTAGGAGAGAAAGTTTCATTTTCTGTGCATAAGCACAAAGCTATGCCTTATGTTAATTCTATTGAGGACTGTTCTTTTATCGATTCGGTTGATGCTCTTGCCGAGATTTCTTTTGTGCAGGATTACAGTTTGGAGGAGATCTTTGAAGGATCGGCCGACATGGAGGAAAGGCTTCGTTTGGAGGCCCAGTTCGCAAAACCACCTCCTATGCCGTTAGCAAATCCACCAGCACCGGAGAAATTGGAGTTGAAGGAGCTCCCTGCGAATCTAAAGTACTTGTTTCTCGAGGAGAACGAGCAGAAGCCGGTGATTATCTCAGCTAAATTGACTCAAGCCCAGCAGGCTCGGCTAATAACTGTGTTGAAGAAGCACAAGTTGGCTTTCGGTTGGAGTCTGGCAGACATCCGAGGTATCAGCCCAGCCATGTGCATGCACAAGATACAGCTCGCCGATGATTCTCTTCCAAAGAGGGATGGACAGCGACGACTCAACCCAGTACTCATGGAGGTCGTGAAGAAGGAGATCTTCAAGCTTCTAGCTGAAGGGATCATCTATCCGATCGCTAACAGTGAGTGGGTGAGTCCAGTCCATGTTGTAACCAAGAAGGGCGGGATCACGGTGATGATGAACGAGAAGAAGGAACTTGTCCCTACCAGACCTGTTACCGGATGGAGGATGTGCATCGACTACCGCAAGCTCAATGCGGCTACGAAAAAGGATCACTTTCCTTTACCCTTTATTGATCAGATGTTAGATAAGCTTGCCGGTAATGACTATTTTTGTTTTTTGGATGGTTTGTCAGGTTATTATCAGATTGCGATTGACCCAGAGGACCAAGCAAAGACGGCTTTTACCAGCCCTTTCGGAACTTATGCCTTTCGGAGGATGCCATTTGGACTGTGCAATGCGCCGGGTACGTTTCAGCGATGCATGATGTCTATTTTCTCTGATATGATTAGTGACTTTGTAGAAGTCTTTATGGATGACTTTTCTGTTTTTGGCTCTTCGTTTGATGATTGTCTTTCTAAAATTGATCGTGTCTTGGATCGTTGTGTTGAAACCTGTTTGACTCTGAGTTGGGAAAAGAGTCACTTCATGGTGCGTAGTGGGATTTTCTTAGGACATGTCGTGTCTAGTAAGGGAATTGAGGTCGATAAAGCTAAAGTTGAGGTAATTGAAAAATTACCTCCACCGACTGATGTTAAGGGGATTAGAAGTTTCTTAGGGCATGCTGGTTTTTATTGTAGATTTATTAAAGACTTTTCTAAAATTTGCCAACCGTTGTGTCGTTTACTTGCTGAGGACACCCCCTTTAATTTTGACACTGACTGTTTCTCTGCTTTTACTACTTTGAAAGAAAAATTATGCAGTACCCCTGTTATTGTTGGCCCTGATTGGTCTGTGCCCTTTGAAATTATGTGTGACGCGTCAAACTCTGCTATAGGTGCTGTTTTAGGTCAACGAGTTGATAAAATGTTGCGTGTGATCTATTATGCTAGCTCTACTTTAACCCCCGCTCAGATAAATTATACTACCACTGAAAAAGAGATGTTAGCTGTAGTATTCTCTCTTGATAGGTTCCGTGCGTACATTATAGGGTCTAGAGTTATCATACATAGTGATCATGCTGCTTTACGATATCTGTTGAGTAAGCCTCAGGCGAAGCCTAGGCTAATTCGTTGGGTCTTATTATTGCAAGAGTTTGATGTAGAAATTCGTGATAGAAAAGGGAGTGAAAACGCCGTTGCCGATCATCTCTCTCGTTTAGAGCATGTACCTTCTCCCCTATCTTATGATCTAGTTGATGAGTCTTTTTCGTATGAGCATGCTTACAGTGTTAATCACGTGCCTTGGTTTGCTGACATAGTTAATTATTTAGCTTGTGGCGAATTAAGGTCTGACCTCACTTCCCAAGAAAGGAAGCATTTTCTCCATCTATGCAGGCAATACTTTTGGGAAGACCCTTTCCTTTTCAAGCTCGGAAAAGACGAAGTGATTAGGCGATGTGTAGCGAAGGAGGAGCAACCAAAAGTGCTTGAGATGTGCCATGAGACTCATTGTGGCGGACACTTTGGAGGTCAAAAGACGGCACACAAGGTTCTCCAATCAGGTTTATTCTGGCCGACTTTATTTAAGGATGCACATGCTTACTATCTTTCGTGCGATAGGTGTCAGAGAGTCGGTAATTTAGGTCGTAGAAATGAAATGCCTCTAAATAATATTCTTGTGGTTAAAATATTTGATGTGTGGGGAATTGACTTTATGGGTCCTTTCCCTATGTCTCATGGGTATGAGTATATTTTGCTGGCCGTTGACTACGTCTCTAAGTGGGTTGAGGCTATCCCCACTAAAACGTGTGACTCTCACATTGTTCTTAAGTTTGTGCAGGAAAATATTTTGTGCAGGTTTGGCTTCCCACGAGCTATCATTAGCGATGGTGGCAAATACTTCTGCAACAAACTATTCGAAAAGCTAATGAAGAAAAATGGGATAACGCACAAGATCGCGACCCCATACCATCCACAAACGTCAGGCCAAGTCGAGACGAGCAATAAGCAAGTCAAGAATATCTTGGAGAAGACAGTTCAACCATCTAGGAAGGATTGGTCGATTAAGCTGAACGACGCTCTTTGGGCATACCGCACGGCGTACAAAAGCATGTTGGGGATGAGCCCGTATCATCTCGTGTACGGAAAAACGTGCCACCTACCTGTTGAAGTGGAGCAAAGGCCTATTGGGAAATCAAGGTCTCAAATTTCGATCTACAAAAAGCAGTGGAGCACCGTTCTCTACAGATGTCGGAGTTAGACGAGCTGCGAAACGAGGCATACGACAATGCCCGAATTTACAAGGACAAGATGAAAGCAATCCATGACCGACGGATTCTCCACAAAGATTTGAAGCCTGGCATGAGGGTGTTACTGTTCAATTCCCGGTTGAAGCTTTTTCTCGGTAAATTGAAGTCTAGATGGAGCGGCCCATTCATAGTGAAAGATGTCAAGCCGTACGGGGCAGTAGAGATTGCTAAAGAAGGAGATGATGACTCATTCGTGGTGAATGGGCATTGTGTCAAGCCGTACATCGAGGGGTGGCCTACTAATTTCACGGTGGAGTCCACACCGATTGAAGATCCACCCCCTAGTTGATCACATATTTCTGTCGAGCTCATGACGTTAAACAAGCAGTCTTTTATTTTCTTTGCTTTTGTTCTTGTTGTTTTATTTATTTTCGTTCCTTTATATAGTACTTATTAGGTGAAGAACACAATTTAAATCAATTTTCGTGTTGCAGGACAAATCGGGTGGAATACACAGGAGGCTATGGAAAACGGATTAAGGATGACACTTACGTGAGCTGGGCCAACGCTCGCTACCCCCCCAGCGAGCGCTAGCCCAGCGTTCTGTCCCATCCAAAAGTAGGGGCCAGTGCTCGCTACCCCCCCAGCGAGCGCTAGCCCCAGTCCCTGTCCCAAAACAGAACACAGGGGTAGCGCCCGCTAGGCCCCAGCGCTCGCTACCCCTGAAACATCCCACCCTTTCCAGCGCGCAGGGGTAGCGCTCGCTACCCCCCCAGCGAGCGCTACCCTCGCTCCCTGCCCACCCCCATCCTGTGCGCTAGGGTAGCGGTCGCTACCCCCGCAGCGACCGCTACCCCCCCTCTCTGCCTCCTATATCCCTTTCTTCCCCTTTCCTTCTCCCTCAGAAACACATTCTCCATCTCTCTCGCGACCAGCAGCATTCCAACCCCTTCCTCCATACTTTCTTCCTTCCAATTCCGGCCACACTCCCGTGATTCCGCTACGCCACAGTTGCACCACCGACCACAGCCCCCTTCCAGCGACTTTCCGGCGAATTTCCGGCGACTTTTTCCGGCAACCTCCAATCTCTACTTCACAATGGCACGCTCCAAGAATCGTCCTGGCGAGCAAGCCGCAAGCACTTCTCAACCGGAGGAGCCTACCACCGAGGAGGTTCAAGAAGCCTATAATTGCCCTTTCCCACTCGAATCACACTTAGAGGGGCAATTCTACGAGCGGTGGACTCGGCATGAGGTAACTCCACCTCATACTCTTGACTGGGATTTATTGGATAGTTTATCATGTGTTAGGCAACTTGAACAATATCTAGATGTCTTAGGACTTAGAAAATATGCTCACATGTCTTTTAGATGTTCAAAAGTTCTTACACATGAATTCTTATCGACTCTGACTGTGCCTGCGGACCTTACTTTCTGTACATTTAGATTGCGGGGAGTACCCCGTCGTGTTTCTATCACTTTATTGTGCAGGATTATGGGATTCCACGGCAAGAACGTGGGGGATCAAGCCCCACCTTCCCATTTCAATCCAAATGCCACTTGGACTTCCCTTACAGGATTCCACAACTGGCAAGCCGGTGGAATGCCGGCTAGTTTTATTCAGGATAATGTACTGATAATCCTCCATAAGTTTCTGTCTTATGCGATCACTGGCAAGGAGCAAGCAAATAAGGTAAACCAGTCTGAAGTTTACCTGCTCCAGAGTGCCGTTCGAGGCTCCAGGGTGTGTGCGCTGGCTACTATATTCTTAACACCTTTAAGAATATGTTGGCCACCGTCCGATACCATGCCACACTGCCCCTCGTGATCTGTGCCATTGCTCAGCATTTCGAGGTTTTTGACCCAGAGCAGCTTGATCCCGCCGACACCCTCTATGTGTCGAGGATCAATCACTCGGAGCTCTGCCAGGCTCGCATCTACACCATGGACTACACCTGGGTGCCATCCACCTCTCGGCGTTGTGTGGTTAACCACACTAATGAGTTGGCCGCCATAGCCGCCAACCTACCTGATGTCGGAGATGCCGAGGGCGCAGCTGACCGAGCAGCTGAGGAAGCAGCTTATGAGGACGCTCCTATGCAGGATGCCTTTGCACCCGGCCCTTCCTTCTATTCGACGGGCGCCGGCCAGTATTCTTATGGTGCCGGCTCTACTTCTACCGGTGGTATGGACCACCTCACGTCGCAGTTTCAGTCTCTGAGCACTGAACTCGGCGCCCTTCGATCCGACTTCTCCTCCTTCAGGCAGGACTTCACCAGCTTCTCCCAGGACTTTGGGGCCCATGCTTACAAGGCTCAGTCTTTCTATCGGGAGTTTGGAGACTTCAGCTCCTCCATGCTTCGGAGTCAGGAGCGGATTGAGGAGAGGGTGACCGCTACCCACGATATGATGTCTGAGCAGGCTCGTCTTTGGAGATTATCTCAGGAGCAGTCAGCTCTCCAGTATCAGCAGATACTAGAGAACAACCGACAGATGGCCGAGCTTAATGCCCAGTGGTCGAACTGGGCTTTGTACGACCACCCGCTGCCGCCGGATCAGCAGTGACTTCTCACTGCTGCTTAGTACGTATTTCTTTTCGTTTTCTATTTGCGTGTGTCCGGGTTGTTTTGCATTTAGTTTATTTTTCTTGTTTTGTTGCGTCTTTGCTTAGTTTGGTGATTCTTTTGTAGGTCTAACCCCTTGCATCTACTCGAGCTCTCATCACCGCCGTATTGCCTTGTATCGGGTATGATTTGTTCCTCTCTCTTGTTTTTATATTGCAATGAGGACATTGCTATCTTTATTTCGAGGGGGAGGGGGGTGTATACTTTATATTGTAGCATGCGGCGTATTTTTTGTGTACTCTTGTTTGTCTACTTGCATGTTGGAACTTAATAGAATTAGTGATCGATTTGGATTGAGAAATATGTTGATTATGCTTGACGACATGAATTGACATTTTGAGTTGATGATTAGATAATGACCATTACATTTTGATTATTGTTGTCGTGGGGCACTCGATTGTGTTATGGATTGATGTGATAACTTGTAACATGTGCATTTGGTATAAGATTGCTTGATGGCTAGACTTAGATGTTAATGTTTTTAAATTGTGAGATTGAGTTGGGAGGCTTCTGCTCCTCTGAAAATCATGAGCATGGGAAACCACATGAGAACACTTTAGATAACCTCTAAATGTTCATATCTCGTGACTTTTAGCCATATAACCCACTCTTTTCGAAAATTTGGCTCGAATGGCCTTTAAAATTGTTATTGAATCAATAGAAGTGCTTGAATAGGTGATAAGAACTCTACCCCTCTTCCTCTATGAAATCGAAGAAAATTTTGAGTTTGAGGAATGGGTATGGGAAACCACGCTAGGATAGTCAGTTTAACCGAAATCACACCTAGTGACCAATGTTCTTAAATATCACTAAAAATTCTGTGCGAATTGGTTCTTTAATAATTGTGTTTGATGGAAAAAAAAAATTCTAAATCTAGCCTTTGAGTAATTAAAAATTGAATTTGCACTTGTATTAGTTTGATCGGATTGAAATTGCACCTTCAAGGGAAACATGTAATGGTGATTGATGTATAGTATTATTATCCTTTCCGTAAACTCGAATTTAAATTGTTGTTGTCGCACAATTAACTTGTTTCTTGTTTCTAAATCTCCGCATTCTTTTTTGAGCTTAGACTTGCTTGAGGACAAGCAAGGTATTATCTGTGGGGAGGTTGTTTTATCTATTTTCGGTCTTGTTTCTCTCGTAATTTAGTTTATAGTATCACTTGTTGTCGTTAGATATGATACTTTTGTATTCTTTATGTTACTTCTTAGGTAAAGATCGACACATGAAGTGGAACAACGTTCGAGAAGAGAAACGAGGCGAAAAGAGGTAAAAAGAGGTGAAAAAGGAGAAGAAAGGGGTAGAGAAGGCAGAGCGTGGGGCTAGCGGTCGCTAGCCCCCAGCGAGCGCTGGCCATCTATATTCTCCAAGACAGAACTTGGGGCTAGTGGTCGCTAGCCCCCTAGCGACCGCTGGCCCCTGGAAAAGTTGAGAGACAGAACAGTGGGGCAGCGCTCGCTAGCCCCTAGCGGGCTACCCCATTACTTTCAAGCCACAGTCAGCGAGCCAAGGTAGCGCTCGCTGACCCCTAGCGAGCGCTACCCTGGCGCAATCCCCCACGCCTATTTAAACACCACGCGTGATTTTTCAGAGGGTCTTCTTCACATTTTTTTATTTCTAGTTTAGGGTTTAGACCACGAGATGAACCACCTTTTTGTCTAGATTTTATTTTTAGTTCGTTCTTCAATTCAGTTGTGGATTCGTTCGTGATTCAAACCCGGTGATTATTAATGCAATATTTTTCCTTTTTATCCGTGAGTTCTTTTACCACTTTCTTTCTTGCTTTATGATTTATTTCCTTTCTGCTTTGCTATTGTTTAATTTCCAACTCAGTAATATAAATCTTCAATCATGTTAATTAATCAAATTATGGAATGTTTAAATTCAGTTTCTGTAATTCTTTGCTCTTAGATTTAGGATTTAATTGCTTATTTAATTTTCGTCTAGATAGATTAATTAGATTAAAAATCCAAAACCCTTTCTTTTTAATTGCTTTCTGTTCTGCATCATAGATAAAGCTCTGTTTATCCTTCCTTGAGAATACGACTTAGGGTTAACTTACTAGTATACATCGAACTCGTTCTCTTGCGAGCTATTTAATAATAAACTGGAAGTATATTGGCTGGAAAGATTCCTCGTGCTCGATACTGAGTCCCTTTATCGGACAGTGGGTCTGGTCTAAACAACGCCACGTACTACAGTTAAAAATAAGTAGGAACAGACAGACCATGGACATGAATTCGAGAATGCACAATTCACTGCCCTGTGTGAGAAGAAAGGTATCTCTCAAGAATTTTCAGCTCCAAAGAAACCTCAACAAAATGGATTGGTGGAAAGAAAGAACCGAACACTGATTGAGATGACACGTGTGATGCTGAGTGCAAAGAAGATCGCAAAACGCTTTTGGGCAGAAGCAGTAAATACTGCATGTCATATCAACAACCGCGTCAACATCAAACCCGAGACGTTCAAAACACCTTATGAAATTTTGAGAGGAAGAAAGCCCAACCTTCAACACTTTCATGTTTTTGGATGTGTTTGCTATATTCTAAATGATAGGGAGTATCTTACGAAACTTGACGAAAAAAGTGATAAAGGCATATTTGTAGGCTACTCTCAAAAATAGTGTTGCATATAGAGTATATAACCTGAAATTACATACTATTCAAGAATCTGTGAATGTTGTGTTTGATGACTCTGCAACTGTTGCAGGAACAGTAGAAGCGGGAGAAATACAAATTGACTATGAAAGGGCAGAACAAGAAGATATCTCAGATGTTGCTGCAACACATCAGGAAACAGAGGCACAACAGCCAGACCCCGAAGACAATAATTTGGAATCTGAGGTACATAGAGGAAGTAAAAGGAGAGAACCACCTGGGAGAATAAGAGCAAACCATCCAGCGTCCCAAATTATAGGTAACGTGCGAGATGGAATTCACACACGGGGAAACCACCTATTAATTATCGAGAAATGGTTTGCATGTTTACTAAGTGTGCTACTCTTTCTGGTGTAAGCTGTTTTGTATTGAAAATTGAGCCAAAAAATGTGAAAGAAGCCTTAATTGATGAGTTATGGATATTCGCCATGTAGGAAGAACTAAATCAGTTTGTGCATAATGATGTGTGGTATCTAGTTCCTAGACCTATTGACAGGAATGTTATAGGAACGAAGTGGATTTTCAAGAAAAAATCTGATGAACATGGTACCATCGTGCGAAATAATATAAGACTGGTTGCACAAGGATATACTCAAGTGGAAGGGATTAATTTTGACGATACGTTTGTTCCAGTTGCTCGAATTGAATCAATCCGGCTGCTCTTAGCCATAGCATGTTACCTCAACCTCAAGCTCTATCAAATGGATGTGAAAGAAGCTAATGGTGTATTAAGAGAAGAAGTGTATGTTGAGCAACCAAAAGGATTCGAAGATCCACACAAACCTGAATATGTGTTTGGGTTGAAGAAGGCGTTATACGGACTTAAATAAGCTCCACGCGCCTGGTATGAACATCTAACCAAATTCCTCCTCACATACGGGTTTATTCCATTTATCTCTATATTTTCGAAAATAAGGGAGTATTCAAAGCTCCAATTATCGTTCTTGTTTCTCCTTAATTACTAGATAGATTCGCCCACAGGATATTCTTGCAAATAGATTGGGAATAGGTTAGAAGTTTCCAATGTTGGATCATGGGAGATCAAGAGAAGAATTCCATCGGAGTGGATTGTTATTCGATAGCTAACAATCCAATCATTTCTCCACAAGTAGATGAATTGCAAATGAGAAGGTATAATTTAATTATTCGAATAATTAATTAAACATGTGGATCCTGCACATTTATGAGCCACTCGTACGGGTTCTATTAGTGCAGACGTACAATCTCACGAACGTACAATTATGCCAACTTTTCTGACCCATATGTGATCATGATTTGCAAGAAATGTGCAGATTTTGGGAGGCGGTATACTATAACCCAAATAACAGTGTTCCCTCCTTTTAATTATGGCAAAGCTGTCACAAAATCAATTGCTATGTGTTCCCATTTCAATTATGGGATTTCTAACGGTTGTAACTTTCCGTATGGTCTTTGGTGTAAAGCATTTATTTGTTGGCATGACAGACATCTCTCAACAAATGAAGCTACATCTCTTTTCTATCCGTCCCTCCAAAATTTTCATTTCAGATCTTGATACATCTTTGTGCTACCTGGATGGGCTGTATAGGGAGTATCATGAGCTTCACTCAAGATTTCATTCCTCAATATTTGATTATTGGGAACACACAATCTTCCTTCAAACAAAACAACATTATCTGAAGCTTCATGATAACCCTTTGGATTATCTGATATAATCTTGAGACAAAGTTTCTCCAAAGTCTCATCTCCTCTTTGAACATTCACTATTCTATCTCTTAGATCTGATACGGCTACAAGCGTAACAACACAACCTAAAATTGTCTGGGGTGGATGAATTACCTCTAAATTCATCCTACCAAACTCTTGAATGCGTTTCTCCTATCGTGTGATGTTTTTAACTTATTTTAATTCAACTACTCGCAAGAGAACGATGTCATTATAGATTAATAAGTTAACCCAAGACGTATTCTCAAGGAAGGATAAACAAGGCTTCATCTACATTGTGGAACATAAAGCAATTAAAAGAATTGAGGTTTGAATGATTATTAACTAAATTAATTAGTTACCTAGACGAGTGAAATTAAAAAAATGAAAAAACGAAGTATCTAGGCGAGAATTAACAAAGCAACTAAATCCTTTGTCTAAGAATGATGAATTAAAGAAAATAAATCTTGACATGCTTCGATTGATTGATTAACATGGATGATGGAATAAGAAATCAATAACTTAATCAAGAAAGAAGCCAAAAGAAAGTAAAAGTAATAAAAAAATTAAGATAGCAATAAGAACTCACGAATTTAAACAGAAATAATGCACTAGAAATAGTCTCCAGGTTGAATCATGATCGAATCCACAATACAAAAATAAGAACGAAGAACGAAATTTAAATATTGGAACTAGACTACTGTGTTTTTTCTCTTGGTTCAAAATCCTAGAATGATAAGATTGTCAATAAAATCATGCGAACACTTTCTATATATGGGGGAATTTCTGTCAAGCCAGCGATCACTAAGGGGGTAGCACCCGCTACCCCCACGTTCTGTCTTTAACAACGTCGCAGGGAACAACGGCTGATAGGGGCTAGCGGTCGCTAGCCCCATGTTTTGTCCTTGAATGGGTGAGGCGAGCTAGCGGCCGTTAGGGGCTAGCGGTAGCTAGCTCTATGTTTTGTCTTGGCCACTTTGAACGAGCCAGCGGCCGCTAAGCTCGTGTTCTGCCTTGGCGTGCACATTCTCGAGGGATAGCGTTAGCCCTCTTTTCGTTGCTTTTCGTCCTCATTTCTCTTCTCGAGACTTGTTAACTCCGTTTGCCGATCTTTACCTATAATATCAACATATGGAACCAAATGATTATATAGAACAACAAACACACGATAATATCGACTCAATATGCACGAGAAATGAGACCAAAAATGGGTAAAAAAACACCCCCACACACAATGCCTTGCTTTTCCTTAAGCAAGTCTAGGCTCAAAACGATACGGAGATTTCAAAACAAGAGACGAGTTCAACTATGCAACAATAATCATATTCATTATAAATTCTTCAAAAGGGATCATAAGACTATACACTAATCACTACCACGTGTTTCCCTTGTAAATGCAACTTCAATCCGATCAAACTCAAAGACACATGAAGATATGGTTTTCAATCACTCAAAAGCTAGACTTTTACTTCTTCCGTTCATTCATTCATATTTTAAATCAAATCACACTAAGATGGTGATAGATAGAACGATGGTCACTAGGTGTGCTCTTCGGCATAAATCGATTATCCTAGTGTGGTTTCCCATACCCATTCCTACAACATAATTTCTTTCGATTTCTGAGAGGAAGAGGGGTAGAGTTCTTATCACTTCAAACCAAAACTCAAGCGAATCAATAAAGGCCATTCGAGCCAAATGTAGAAAGAGTAAGTTACATGGCAAAAGTTCACGAGATGGAAATATTTATTGGTTATCTTAAGTATTCTCGTGTGGTTTCCCATGCTCATGGTATCCAGAGGAGCAAAAGCCTCTCATCTCAATCTTCTCAATAATGCACAATTTTAAAACAAGCAAGTCTAGCAGTTCAAGCAATTTTATACCAAATCGACCATGCTCTCAAAGTTATCACATCAATCAATCACAATAGAGTGCCCCACAACAACAATGATCAAATGCATAGCTCATCACCCAATCGAAGAAAACACAACGACAAGTCATATTAATAAACAAGTCCTCGTCAAAATCAATCACTAATTATCATGAGCTAAGAAATAGCAATCGGAACAAACATGCATATAAGGAAGACACAACTATCAAAAACACGCCGCATACTAAAATCATGCACACCCCCCCCCCAATGAAAAGATAAGCAATGTCCTCATTGCTAAATAAGAACACGAGAGGGAAATGAACTACCCGATAAGTGAGTTGTGCGGCGGTGGCGAGGCTTGATCAAAAACAGTGTTAAGAAACACAGAAAACAAACAAAGCAGCAAAAACAGAAAATAGCAAATAAAATTCAACCCGGACACACACTAAAGCAAAGAAAGAAAGGAAATATGTACTAAACAGCAGTGACAAGTCACTGCTGGTCCAGTGGTGGTGGAGGATCATATAGTGCCCAGCTCGACCATTGAGCATTTAGCTTGGCAACCCGACGGTTGTTCTCAACAACTTGCTGGTACTGCTGAGCTGACTGCTCCTGCGCCAACCTCCAAAGTCGGGCCTGCTCAGTGAGGAGGTCGTGGGTGTCATTGACCCTCTGCTGACTCTGCATCATCGAGGTGCTGTACTCTCTGAAATCGTGGTAGAAAGTAAGCGCCTCGTCAGCATAGCTCCCGAAGTCCAAGGAGAATGTGTCAAAATCCTGGTGAAAAGAGTTGAAGTCGGTGCGGAAAGTGCTGAAATCAGTAATCAAAGCCTGGAACTGACTGCTCAGCTGGTCAATGTTCCCGACAGAGGATGAACCGGCTCCATAGTGGTGCTGGCCGGATGAGGTGCCGACATATCTGGAGGATGTGCCAGTCGGGAAAGCATCCAGCATCGGGGCATCCTCGTATGCTTCCTCCTCGAACACCGCCAAGTCGCCTGCTTGAGGTGGAGGGTTAGCCGCAGTGGCGGTGAGCTCGTTTGTGTGGTTAACCACACACTTCCGGACTGTGGACGGCTGCCATCGATAATCCGCCGTGTAAATCCGAGCCTACTTGAGCTCGAAGATTTTGATCCTGGTGCAGTAGACGGTATCGGCGGGATCGAGGCGGTCTGGATCAAACATCTCAAAGTTCCGAGCGATGGCAGGAATCATCAACGGGAGCGTGGGCGTGATATCGGGATGTGACTAGCATATTCTTAAACGTGTTAAAAATATAGTAGCTGGCACACACCCGGTTGCTCATAACTGCGCTCTGGAGGAGGAAGAGCTCCGCATGTTTCACCTTGTTCCCATGCTCCTTGTTGGTGATGGCATATGAGAGGAACTTGTGCAAGATGAACATTGTCCCGGAAGAAACCCGCCGGCATCCCGCCGAATTGCCAATTGTGGAACCCAGTAAGGGTCGTCCATGCGGCATTTAGGTTAAAGTGGGGCGGCGAGGCTTGATCCCCAAAATTCTTCCCGTGGAAGCCCATGATCCAACACAATTAAGAAACAGACAAGCGGCGGGGCACTTCCCGCAATCAGAACGTGCAACAAGTAAGATCCGCAGGCACCTCAAGAGTAGACAGAAATTCATGGGCATGAACAATAGAACATTTATTAGACATTCTAGCATATTTTTTTAATCCTAATACATCCAAATAACGCTCTATCTCAACAACACATCCCAAATTATTCAATAAATTCCAATCTAAGGTGTGCGTCGGGGTTACCTCATGCCGAATCCACCTTTCATAAACCCGGCCCTCCAAGTCAGTTTGGATAAGAAACGTACAGTTGAACTAGTGCCGGAGGTCCTCGGATCCCTTCGGTGGTGGTTGCGAACTGCTCGCAGCTTGTTCGCCGGCACGATGATTGGTATGAGTCATAGGAGGAGAATGGACGGAAAAGGAGGTCGCCGGAAAAGTTGACCGGAGCAACGGCGGCGATGGTGGCGTGCAGGCGGTGGAGGCATCCGACGGTCAGTGGTGGTTGATGTTGGTGAATAGTGAGGTTGGAGTTTGGGGGTGAAGAAGATGGGAAATTAAGGATTTAAAATGGGTAGATTGAGTGATAGAGATGGTGGAAAGGAAAAAATTAAGAAGGGGAAAGGATGGAGATGAGTGATGGAGATGGTGAGAAGGATGGATGATGATGATTGGAGGTGGTGATGAGGGGAATTGGAGAAGTTTGGAAAAAAAAATGTGGTGAAAGAAGGAGGAGGATGGTGGTGTCAGGTGTGAGGAAAAGAAGAAGAAGAAGAAAGGAATTGGGGATAAAAATTGTGTGGAGGAGAGAAAGGGGGCGTGAGGTATAAACGCAGCTAAACTGTCCTCAATAGGTGATCTCTGGGAAGGAACAAATTGATGTGGGTATTGCTGCATTTGTGAGGGGTACTGCGACATCGGTGGGGGATAGAACTGTTGTTGCTGAAATTGAGGTCGTCCATTAGAGAAATTATGGATGTTTTGTGCTCCTTGGCTTTGAACTTGAGTTTTGCTGATTCCTCCTACTTGAATTTTGTTCAGGAGGGTGAGGCTGGGGTGTGAATCCCTATGCAGCGTAAATATAAACTTGTCATTTATGTGTCATCTCTCCGATTCGCTGGCATCCATCCACAATGTGACCATAGTCGCCACAAATTCTGCATGGCTCAGGTGCAACTTGCTGAACAGATGGTGATGGAGGTCGGTTCATCTTCAATTCTTGTAACTCCTGCATCATCTCCGCCATTTTTTTTTAAAGATCGGGGCTAGTCCTTATTGCATTGGCCTCCATTCATCGTGGTCTAGAGGATTTTTGTTAAGAATTGCAGCTATGATCTCAAAAATATCATTCATCTCCTCCACCGTTTTAACTGTAATATTTTATCCCACATAGATTTCCACCATGAATCGCGTGGTCTGAAATAGACCGTCGTAAAAGAATTGACATAGTATCTTCGGTGCCATCTGATGATGAGGGTACCGTTGTAGCAGCTCTTGAAACACTCCCAGGCTTCATGGAATGACTCGTCATGGGCTTGCGCGAAATTCATTATTTTAGTATGTCCTGCTTGAATTTTATTATGAGGGTAGTGCTTCAACATGAATTTCTCGCACACCGATGATCAATTAGTCAGCGAACCGGGTGGGAGAGATAGTATCCAGGATTTGGCTCGATCCTTCAATGTGTATGGAAAAGACTTCAATTTGAGTTGGTCCTCCATCAGTGAAAGCAGTGGAAAAGTTTGCACCACCGCGCAATATTCTAGAATGAATGTCAGAGCATCTTCATTCAGATGTCCGTGGTAATTTGGTAGTAAAGATTGATGGTGCGGTTTGAGCTCATAGTTTCTCATGACCGTCGAGAGAGCAATTGTTGAGGTAGTCTCCGTGCCAAACCTGGGCCTGGTGAAATCGCCCATGTATACTAGCCTCTCCTTAATACTTTCGTCGGCCATCTCCTCGAATAATTGGGATAGACAGAATCTGTCAATAAATTCGAGGTCTTCTCCTAGCGCGGTTATGATCTCACATTTTCGGTGTATGTTGTTGATGAACGATGTCAAGAGGTTTATAGTACTGCGACGACCTTGCATACACAACACTAAACGAAAGTGTCAAATGTACCACAATATTGAAGAAGGAATTAAACATAATAAATAAAAAGAAAAAGAAAAAGAAACAATGAATTAAATTGCCTAAAGCCTTCCCTGACAATGGAGCCAAAATTTGTTTCGACTAAAATTATTTCGAGTCGCTCGCAAAAGTAAATAAGAGATTGATTCGTATTTCTAAAGCTAGGCGAAAAATATAAATTACATTGGAAAATAAATTCTAGACTAATAAAAATTAACGAAAGCATAATTGAAAGGCATAAATTTAAATATAGATTCTAAATTAATGAAAATAAACTAAAGCATAATTGAAAGACATAAATTAAATGAAGCAATTAATTTCAATCTAAAGGACTAGATTGAAATCGTTATGAAAGAACATTAAAGTAAAAACGATTATGCTTATTAAGGAAAATAATTAATTCCAATCTAAAGGAGTAGATTGAAATCATTATGAAAGAACATTAAAGTAAAGATAACTTGTAATTCGAAAATGTTAAGAGTATAGAAGAAATAGAAGAAGAAGAAATTTGGAAGCATAAATAAAAAAATAAACTTAAGAAGTAAATCAAACCCGGAATTTAAATTGAAAGCAAACGTAATCCATAAACTTGAATAGAAGAAGTTGAATCCACAACGATGAATGAAAATTGAATGCAACGAACTTGAATGTTGTATCGGCTATCCCTCGTAATTAAATGACTAAAACTAAACTCTAATATACGAAAGTTCTAAGCTAAAAAGTCATAAAACTCGAATATAAGTTTGTAGCGAGCGGGATCGAATGATAAAATGCGTCGCCTTTTTATAGGCACGAGAGGTCAGCGGCTGCTGTGGTGTCAGCGACCACTGACTCGGTGAGTCGCGGACGTTTCGCGGTGTAGTTAGCCAGAATCTCCGGTTCATCTACTGGGGTTAGCGGCCGCTGAGGGTCCAACGATCGCTGACCCTAGCGCTCGCCTAAGCCATGGGCATGCGACGGCCTACTTTGCGGTCTCCTGGTTCTATGCGGGTGCTGACTCGTGCTCTCGGCCCTTATCTTCATTCTCTTGTCATTTCTCGATCTTTTCTCGTGTCTTTTCCAACTTTAGTACTCGTTTGAGCTTTTGATCCTGAAACATACAATGAAACATAAATCGAGCCCAAATTATCATGCAAAATGAGAAAACTACGAGAATAAAGATGATGAATATATGAGTTTAGACGACAAAAAGTAGGTTAAACAACTGGAGATTCCAAAATCTTGGTTCAACAGGAAAACTAAGCTATGAGAGTTCGTATGAAAACACTCATTATGTCTATTCCATAGAAGAACAACTCGAGTGTTAAGAACTTGTCAAGTGGTGAAGGTGAAATCTACGACTTTTAATGATTCTTTAAAGACCATTAAAAGATTGAGTAGGACAAAATACTCAATAAAGAATCACATATGTATGTGTGAAGTGGGGGCCGCTTCTAAAACAAACACTTATGAATCCAAAGGGGTGTCCAGTGCCCGAAATGGACTCAAAATGTGAGAACGAATAAGGTTAAAGCGTTGAAGGTATTGACATCATTGTCTCGATGCATGCCGTGGCGGAATAGCTCAAAGCATCAACATACTAATCTGCATGTGTATCCAATGATGTCAACTATGGAAAGTTCAAAGCCACAAACTACCTTTCATGACACTTTAACATTTTGTGAGAACATATCTTATGTTTGCATTTGCATTCAGGTTATTTCCACTCATGTGTGGGAATGTAGGAATCACTTATACATACATAATATATATATATATATATATTAATATGGTGGTCAATTAAGTTTCACTAGTTCTTTAAGTAAATTGACATTTAATTTAAGACAATTAAATGAAATAGAGACGATCTACATTGAGAGTAGATGTTGGTCGTGGTATATTCATTTTCTATAAACCGATTTCCAGTGAGTGAGAAATAATGTATTAAAGTATGTTTCTTATACTATGAAGTTATATAATTAAGAGACTAAGTATTTATTTAATACTTGTCCCACATACATTCATTAATCAAGTATTTAAGGAGTCCCATTAGTTTTATGGATTAACTAGTTGAACAAAATTCCATCCACGCGCGCGCCGCCATAGCCACCCGTGCCCGCACCCGCGAGCCACTATGCCGGTCTGGGCCAGGCTGTGGCCGAGACTTATGGTCTAGGACTTGAGGTGTTGGGGCTTGGTCTTGTGGTTTTAGGTTTGCTTAAATTTTTGGGCCTCGACGAAAGCCCAAGTGTTTGTGGATTTTGGATGAACATAGGCAAATGAATGTCTATGTTCATCGACGATATGTGGCGAGAATGAATCTATCCATATTTAGTCTGTAATGGTTCATAACGGCCCGTAATGGCCCGATGTCGTAATTGTTCATCAATTTCTCTGGCGCCCCATGAGTTGGAATGGACATATATATAGGGCCCTCCAACATGCATTCCAACACTTAGAAACTTCTGCATACTATCATCTTGCTGCAAAAATTTCTTCATGCATCCTAGAAGCTCTATCCGAGCTTTGTCCAATTCACCGGAGCTCGGTCGGTCCTCGATGTTGCCACCATCTGAGACAAAATCCTTTTCATATTTGGAGTCTCTACACCAAACCGAAGAGCACTATCGGGGCGTATTCAGTCTTGCTAAATTTTAGCACAACTTTTCACCCCCAAACCGACGAATAATCTGAGAGAACCATTCAAACTTTAGATGACATGCTCAGAACAGTGGTGTTGGATCAAAGTGGAAGTTCGGAACATATCTTGCCATTGATAGAATTTGCTTATACACTACAAAAAAATTGAGTATATGTAACAAAATTTATGTAAGGAAAATAAATTTTGTTACATTTGCATATCATATGTGAGGAAATTATATCACTACAAAAAAATTGATTATTTGCCACAAATTTTTTCGTCATAAAAAACTATTATTTCGTTACATAAGATTACATGTGAGGAAATAAATTTCGTTACAGACTCGTCATATTAGGGTCCTCACATATAGTATAATGTAAGGAAAATATGATTTCCTCACATTAGATATGAATCTTTGAGGATTAATGTGAAAATATATACTCACATATGATATGCAAATGTAGCAAAACAAAAATTTCCTCACACAATTTGTTACATATACTCAACATTTTTGTAGTGATAATAATAGTTATCAGGCTACAATAGAGATGGCACCATATGAAGTATTGTATGGTAGGAAGTATAGATCACCACTTTATTAGGATGAAGTGGGTGAGAGGAAGACGTTAGGGCCATATACAGTCGATAAGATGTTTGAAATCAAGAGGAAAATCAGAAAAAGGATTCAAGAAGCTCATAGCCGACAAAAATCATACGCTGATACACGGCAGACAAATTGCATTTTTCAGAAGGAGATAAAGTTTTCCTGAAGGTTTCACCATCAAAAGGAATCGTAAGATTCGGTGTAAAGGGTAAACTTAGACCTCGTTTTATAGGACATTATGAAATTTTAGAGATGATAGGTCTTGTTGCTTATAGATTGGCATTGTCACCAAGTTTTGGAAATGTCCACAATGTTTTTGAAGGATAGTATGTAATACCCCGTCTTTTAATTCGAAAGAATTATCGAGTTTAATATTAAATAGGGTATCATATCGGTAGGAAATTAAAATTTCGTTTTTAAGTTTCAAATACGATAATTACCCAACGAATTTAACGTTTATTTGTGACGTGCTTGAATTTATATTCAATTATTATTAAATCCTTAATTAAATTTTTATTGTAAAATGTTGAAACATTCAAATAATAATAAATATATACATAGTATTATTATTAAGAAAGAGATATTGGTTTGAGTCTTTAATTCTATGTTGGGCCAAAAATAGATTATGTAGGCCTATTACATTTATTGAATTGGCCTAACTAATTAACTTGATCTTTAATTAATTACTTAATCCACCAATTTAATAAATTATAATTTAATTAATCTTAATTAATTAAATTTTTAAGTATTGATTAATAATTATTTAATTATGAATTATGAATTAATTATAAATAAATAATTAATTAATAAAAATATTATGAATCAAAACTCAATGGAAATAATGATTAAAAGTGAGAAATGAATATTTTTTTTTCCAAATATTTATGTAAGATTTAATTGTCTCATTTTAAACGAGTAATGATAGCCTTAATTTATTAAATGCTATAAAACGAGCTAAGATTTTCGAGAAAAATCAAAAATTCGTTTTTAGAAAATATAATGGATATGAAACTCTAAAAGCTAATAATTAGCTTTTGATTAGAGATATATTTATTTATATTCTAAGATTTCTAAATAGCATGTATATATGAAGGTCAATTGCAATGTGTAAGTCAATTCGAATGTGAGGATTAGCACTGCTTCTCTAAGCTCGAAGGAGGTTTTAATTGATGGATTTATTCCAAGAGGTGGGTTTATTTTTCTCAAAATTATGTTTGAGTTATGTAAGCTCTGAAATTGCAAAATGAAATGTTATCCATGTCATGTTTTAATGTACGTTCAACTAAGTTTAATGCTCTGAAGTTAATTGATCGAAGTTTTCAGCTTTACCTAACACGTTAGTCGAAAACTTTGTACACGAATGAGATTAGGATTGCTTCCACTATGATATTCTCTTATGTCAAGTATCGTTTGTCTGTCGATCTATAACTTTTAATGACTCTGGTTATGTTCTTCTATTCGATAGAATTAGGATTGTGAACCTCAACTTCTACATCGAATAGCTTTTTGCATCGATTTGAATTGCGAATCTTCACGTTTATCTATGAATGGTTATGTTTGAAGTATTATTACAGGCCTTCCCTCGGCAATTGAGGCGTGAAAATTTCGGTACTTGAATTGTGTATCCCATACTTTGAACCTTCGGAAACTTCTATCAGTATGATGTTCTATTTGAGCCTTTAGGCTAATGACTCTTATTCATAGCTATTTATGGACTATTGTAATCGATTATATTTTTAATTCCTTTTTAATCATTTCTTTATTTCACAACCAAATTACACTTCATGGATCCGTCCTTCAGGGAAATGGGTCGAGGACAGGTTTATTGTCAAATATTAATTAATCATATTATAATGTTGTTTTTATGAAACACTCATGAGTTTTACAAGAACATGATTTGTTTGTTACGTACACCCAATTAATATAACAAAATTGAACAGAAGTAACCACAATGATTGCATTTAGTTTTGTCCACACGTGTGAGGAACAAGTACGAATATTTATAAAATACATTTGTGATTATTTATAATTGAATCTCCCTACCTCTCTACGCTTCTAACTTCTACCTCTAAGAGAAATTTATTCATAAAACTACATATCAAACAATTGAGAATAAAGACAATTATAAATTAATTAAATATATATTTATATTTTGGAAACTCGGCATAATATTCTCCAAACTAGTTCTGCAGATTCTAATATACATAATTATTCACTTTAGCAAGAGAGTTTTTTCTAATTAAAAAAGTAGAAATATGAGAAACTTAATATTTCAACGAGTTGTTGTGTTGCAAGAATAATTGCCACTATTAAAAACTTAAAAGGTTTTGTAAACATGACGCGCAATAACAAAAAAAAAAAAAAAAAAAAAAAACACATTAACTTGTGGAGCTAAGTTTGAGCCTGAAATTACAAATTTTAAGTAGTGTTGATTCACTGTAGGTGTGTTTGATATTTGTGGTATTTAAGCTATGAAGATGATTGTGCACTCTTCTTTCCTTTTCTTTTAATTCATAAATATATTAAATTTAAAAAAATCATGTCACCATATATTTTAATTTGAAACTCTTGACATCAAACATTAATCATTTTTTTTAGCCTAATAGGTTTCGGGTTGATATCAAATATTAATTAATTTTTTATGCCAAATAGTAATAGGGTTAATGTCGAAAATAATAAATTTTAAATGTGTCCGAATCTTTTGTGACGCGGCTATGTAATTTAAATATAATCTAATTCAATATTATAAAAAAAAAAAACATTAATCACTTTAACAGTAGATTCACGCACATGCTCTACACTAATTATAATGATATATAGTGCAACTTACAATTTATATTCTCAATTATTTAGAAAAGTTATCTCACTGTTGAAAATTTATTATTATTTCACATTCTCAAGATATATCTTAGATTTTTGAAGAAGTCGCGAGACTTTTTAAAGGTCACACTAGTTAGGTCAGGTGACAAAGTCTAAATCCACATACTAGTTGTAGTAAATGAGAAATATAAAATCACTAGTTAGGTCAGGTGACAAAGTCTCACACTTAATTTGCCATTATGTGAAATTGTATGAAGTTGAGATAAAATTTTGTTAGAAAAAATTGATTTTGAACTTGAGTTCTTAATTAATTTTGTAGTTGTATATTTAATTTTTTAAGAGTTAAACGGTTCTAAATTATTCTACTTTTTAAGTAGATAATTATAACAATTTATATTTTTAGAAATCAATTTTTTTAGTGTGTGAGAAATAGTATGTAGTGATGAATATGTATATGAAAATATTTAATTATATTTCAGGCTAACAAAAAAAATATTATCTTAAAATTAAGCCCACTTAAGAAATAGTTTGGCCAATATGTGGGTGGCTAAAATTTGTGATCTATTATTATACATGTATATGTGTATTGATAAAGATTGATGGCTTTAAAGTCATGTAATGTCAAGTACGTTTGAATTCATGCAGCCTTTGGCCTTTTATTGTCTTTATTAATGATTTGCTATAGATGTAAACTTAATGGCAATAGACCAAGAGGTGTGTAACAAACAATGCTTTGATTGTTAAGACCATTGAATTCCCTTTCAAAGTGTTATATATACATAGGTTGCTAGAGTGCTTGAGAAATAGATGAAAAAGAAATATTTTCTCTCGCAATTCCTTCAGTCTAGTTCATTTAGTTGCATTCTAAAATTTTAGAGTTTCGTTCTCTACCTCGTCATGTTCGTCGGTGCTTTTTCAAATTTCGATGCTGACTTCGAGTAGGACTTAATCATTTTATCTTTGGGAACAATACACCGGACCGTGAGCACTAGTTGGGGCGTATCTCGTCTCGCGGAAAGAAGCCTTTCTCAACTTGGCTATTTTACTTTTACAGTTGTAATCTTCAAGCATTGTAATCCCCTCATCTCGTTCGATTTAATAAAAGATCATCTTATTACTTACAATCGCGAGACAAGATAACAAATTTACTTTGGAGATGTCGACTTCCTTTAATGCCGCCGCTACCACCACCGTTGTTGTTTTTGACGCCGCCGTGGCTAGCACCGCTACTGCCACCACCCTTATCGGTGGCTCCATTGTTGCCATTACCTCTACTGGCACTAATAACTGATGGAATTCGTATGAGGGGCTCATAAATAAATGCCCAAGATCCATATGTTTAATTAATCGTATAAATAATTACTTCTTAACATTTAATACCACGTACAAGAATATAATTACGGGATTAAATAATAATACCTTGTCCTTTGCTAGTCCTTCGCTTGCGAAGAAATGAATTGATTCGTTAGCGACGAACCACAATCCATGTCGATGGAATCTTCTCTTGATCTCATTGAATCCGACCTTGAAAACTTCTAACCTATTCCTGATCTACTACTCTAATATTGTGTGGGCAATAATCTATCAAGTATTTTAAGAGAACAAGAACGAAAATTAGAGCATTTGAATACTGCTTAATTTTCAAATATTCAAGTGAGAATTTATCTCTCTATTGGCCGAAAATTATAAGGTGAGAGTAAAACAATTTTTGGCCCTCTCATATACTCATTTTATAGAGATTTAAGGCTAGGTTAGTGTTTCTAAGGTGAATGGATAAGATCCCAAATAATAGAATTAATTCTCACTTTTATCTCTCTACAATTCCATCTATAATTTTAATTTGAATTTGGACTCAATTAAATTAATAAAATTAAATTAATTCTACTTCACTCTAGGATAAATATTGAACTCATCTTAATCCATCCAAATTACGGATGTACACCTTTTGTCATTAATTATTTCCCGAGTTTAAGATTTAATAAATCCATTAATTAATTGAGTTCACTAACAACTCATAATTAATTAATATATTTATTCGTGAGTGATCCGGTTCAGACCTTAATTATTACATACGGAATAAATTCCAACTAGCCGAGTTTCTTATGGAAAAACATTTTTGAATGCCTGACGCGGATTTAATCAACTCGTGTCTTTGAGACGCGATTCTGTATGGCTGACAATCGAGTACTTCTAGCTAAGACAATCACTACCGCCCAAGACATCACTATTTAGGGTTACGAAAAACCCGCTAGCGTAGATGTATCAAAGCAGTGTCTAATCAGCCGTATATACTAATGTCATCGTCACAGATTAAGAAACAACTAATTTTTGAGACCTCGTTCTAAGCAACAACACGGACTTATCTCACTGTGAAACATCTCAATATGTATACCCAAAGCATGTGTATCAGCTTATACATACCGATATCATTCTGCGGGCTAAGGCCAGCTCTCGTATCAAATGATACCGCAGCCTTTACCGACTTGACTATCCAAGTCTATCTAGAATGTGAGCTTTATACTACATAGGATCCAACTGTGTTACTTTTTGTGATCACCGATCCACCACACAATCTACAATTGTAGTAAATTGACTTGTTTGCAATTCAATATGTAAAGATAATAAATAACAAACCAATCATTAAAACATTTATTCTCATTAAAATGAAACTGAAAATAAGTCTGATACATCGTCTAAGCATAAAGCATGCTTTGAGTTATACAAACCCTTAACAAACGTGTCCATTATGGCTCCTTATTCAAGGGCATTTTCTTGAGGGGAGAATACGAAAAAGCTCCCAGGTGTAGATTTCAAAAGGTGGAATCAAAAAATGTTGTTTTACTTAACAACATTAGGACTTGCCAACTTCTTGAATGAGGATACTCTGGTTGTATCAGATGATGCAGATTTCAATGTACGCGCTACCTCTGATGTCTGGCATCAAACCAACATCTTAGCGAAGAACAATGTGCTAAATAGTTTAGAACCTGAAGAAGTATGGTCGCCCTAATGCAAACGACAAAGGCAATGACAAAGTTTTTGCTCAAAAATTTGAAGGTACATGTTTCAATTGCAACAAGCCAGGGCACATGGCGAAGGACAACACTAGTCCGATGAAGAAAAAAAGCAGGCTAAGCGATATGCACATGTTGTCGAGGATGATTTGGCTGTTGTGGTTTTTGAAGCTAACCACGTTGACTATCCATGTGCATAGTTTGTCGACACGGGTGCTACCGTTCATGTGTGTTCAGATCGAACTATGTCTTCGATGTATTGATTTGTTGAGTGGAAGAAGCTTCACATGGGCAATAAAGACTTGTCTGATGTATCAGGAGTTAGTGATTGTGTGCTCAAGTTGAGGTCTGGTCAAGAGCTCAAGTTGAAGGATGCGCTGCATGTCCTAGACATTCGAAAGAAACTTGTGTCGGGTTCCATTATTGTTAGCAATGGTTTTAGGCTTGTGTTCGAGTCTGATATGTTTGTTTTGTCAAATTTTCTTACTTTTATGGTAAATTGTTTTCTTTCGAATTGTATTTTTAAGCTGAATGTAATGGTTATTCGTCGTGTACCAAAACTTGATAATAATGAGAATGCTTCATCAACCTATTACATTCTTGATTGCTCAAATTTATGGCAGAGTAGATTATGACATTTTAATCTAAATGCGATGAAAAGGTTAGTAAATTTAAATTTACTAAAAATTGGTGAATTTAATTGACAAGAAAAATGTAAAATTTGTGTTGAAGCCAAACTGGTTAAACTACCATTTCACTCGATTGAGAGGAGCACCGCACCTCTAAGTTTATTCATACGGATGTTTGTGATTTAATATTTGTGTAAACTAGAGGTGGTAAAAAGTATTTTATTACTTTTATTGATGATCGCACACGATATTGTTATCTTTATCTTTTAAAAGGTAAAGATAAGGCGATTCAAAAATTTCAAATCAAAAATAGAAATGCAACTTGACTGTAAGATTAAGGTTGTGAGAAATGATACAAGAGGGGAGTATGTTGCTCCGTTTTAGGAGTTATGCAATACAAGTGGTATAATTCATTAAACTGCAGTCCCATAATCACCTCAGTCAAACGGGGTTGCTGAATGTAAAAATCGTACTCTTAAGGAGATGTTGAATCTCATGTTGATAAGTTCATAACTACCCTAGAATGTGTGAGGGAAAACTTTCTTAAAAGACCACTATAATTTGAATGAAATTCCACTTAAAGTTAAGGTTGTAACTCCATACGAGTTGAGGAAAGTACGTAAGTCGTCTTACAAATACCTCAAAGTGTGGGGGTGTTTGACTAAAGTTCAAGTGCCTTTACCGGAACAAGTTACAACTGTCCGTAAAACCTTGATTGTATCTTTATAAGTTATGCACATAACAGTAGCACATACCATTTTCTTATTCACCGCTTGGAGATTTCTGACGTGAAAGAAGGTAAAACGATTGAGTCAAGAAATGCTATATTCTTTGAGAATATATATCTTTGTAAAAATAAGGAAAGTGAAATAGTTGTAAATAGCTCTGCTAAAAGAACTGTTGAAGAGGCTACGAGTTATCATCCTATTGATGATGAATTGAGGAGTAGCAAAAGAGGCAGAATTAAGATTTTGGTCCTGATTACATCACGTTTATGTTAGATGAAGTACCAAAGTAGATTCGTGAATCCCTCTTAAGTCTAGATGCTGCATTCTGGCAAGAGGCTATCAATAATGAAATTGAATCAATAAAGAAAATTCACACATGGATGTTGATTGATCTCCCAGAAGGTCATAAATCGTTAGGCTGTAAATGGATTCATAAACCTAATGGCACTATTGACAAGTTTAAGGCAAGACTTTTAGTCAAAGGTTTTAAACAAAAGGAGGGATATTATTTCTTCAATACACATCCACATGTGACAAGGATTACATCTATTCGGTTGCTTCTCGCGATTGCTGCATTGCACAATCTTGAGATTCACCAAATGAATGTTAAGACTGCATTTTTGAATGGTGAATTGAAAGATGAGATATACATTGAATAACCCGAGGGGAGAAGAAATTGTGCAAATTGGTTCGTTCCTTGTATGGTTTGAAATAAGAGCATTTACAGTGGCACTTGAGATTTGAGGAAGTAATGTTGTCAAATGGTTTCAAAATTAACGTATGAGATAAAAAAAATTTACTTTAAAGGCTCACCTAATGTCTTTTTTATTGTGTGTATTTATGTTGACAACATGATGATTATGGGGAGTAATATTCAGCTTATGGTTGATACGAAACAAATGTTAAAAAGAAATTTCAAAATTGTTGATTTGGAGTTGGCGGATGTGATTCTTGGAATCCAAATTTTAAGAACATTTGATAGAATTACTTTAACACAATCTCACTATGTTGAGATTCAATGCATTTGATAGAGTTATATGGGTGATCTCAATGTACACTTGAGTAAGAATAAGGGTGATATCAATGTACACTTGAGTAAGAATAGAGGTGATCTTGTTTCTCAAAAACAATATGCTAGAGTTATAGGTAGTTTGATGTATATCACAAACTGCACTAGACTGGATCTAGCTTGTTCTGTGAATAAGTTGAGCAGATTCACGAGTAATCCAAGCAAGGAACATTAGAAAGCTTTGACGTGAGTTTTGAGATAGTTGAAGTATACTCTTATCTTTGGTTTGCATTCAAGACATATCCCCCGATGGTTGAAGGTTATTGTGATGCAAATTGGATATCTAATACGAGAGATTCATTCTCAAGAAGTTGATATGTCTTCATTGTGGGGGGTGGTGCTGTTTCTTGGAAATCAACGAAACAAATATGTATAGCTTGATCCACCATAAAATTAGAATTTATATCTTTGGAAAAAGTGGGAGAAGAAGCTGAGTGACTTCATAATTTCCTAAAAGATATTTCATGTTGGAAGAAATATGTGTCGTCGATGGTGATTCATTGTGATAGCCAAGCGACTATTGGTCGAGCACATAATAGGTTGTATAACGGTAAATCTCGGTATATACGTGACAAGCTCATGTTTCGTGCTCTTTTTATGTCTTTTTAGGTCTAGATAGAGTCTTTTCCCTTTGTTTTTGTCGAGTTGCGTCTAAGAGGACACGAGTTTTAGATGGCAGGATGCAGGTCGAGGTAGAAAGTTAACTTGAGAGAGAGACAAGATTATGCACAAAGCACCTTGGGCAGTCTGAATCTCAAGAAAAAGTACCGCTCAAGATCACACTTCAACCGCTGGAGCCAAGGATGAGAAGCACCATGGCCAAGATGAGGAGGTAGGCAGAAGTAGGGGTGTCGCGGTACGGTATACCTTACTAAAATTGTCATACCTTATACCTTACCTTTACCTTTGGTATGAAAAATTTCATACCGTTACCTTACCATACTTTTTGGTATACCTTAGTTCGGTATACCTTACTTTCGGTATGACATTTTTACATACCTATACCTTACCTTATTTTCGGTATACCTTACCTTACTTCGGTATACCTTTCTTACACGGTATACCAAAACTTATTTACTTTCGGTATATCTTACCTTAATTCGATATACCTTTTTTTTGCGATATACCGGAATTTATTTATAATGAAAATCACCTTAAACAAGGTCTAACATATAAAAAACATAAAGTATTATTTTTTAATAACATAATTTATGAGATAAACCACTAATATCATATAATTAATTACAATATATTAACTAACTATATTATTGTATTTTTATATAACTAATTAACTAGATTTAGGCATATAATTATAATTAATTTGATCATCTATGTATGATATATTATAAAAATAATAATATATTTTCATTAATTATATATTACAACTTATATTATATTTAGTAACTAATAGATCGTCTAATTATATCATAATTATTTAGTTATGTAACAATATATATATATATATATATATATATTAGTTTATCGTTATTATTTAAGATAATAAGTAGTATATAAGTTATTGTTCAATCTTTTTAATTATCAATAAATTCACATGTTTTTATAGTTTGTCATTCATATTTATTAATTATAATTCATAATTTATGAATAAACAATTTTCTTATAATTCAAATCGAATATATATGTACATGTAATATTATAAATATATGCGTGTGTATATATATATCGATATATACAAAAATAACGGTATATACCAATTTTTTCGGTATATACCACGGTACGGTATATGACGGTATACCTCGATATTTGGAAAAATTATACCTTTACCTTACCTAAAAGTTCGGTACGGTATGATACCTTACCAAAAATTTCGGTATACCTTATATCCGGTATTTTACGGTATTTTTCCGTACGGTAAGTACGGTATACCGTTTTTTCGGTAAATTTTGACAGCCCTAGGCAGAAGCATCTAGAAGGGCAGAAGATGAAGGGCAAAGAGCTGGGGATTCGGGGCAAATATTTTCCATACGCAGAAAAGGAAAGAGATCTACCTTTCCTTCTAGCAAATATTTGGAGGATTGGAAGTATCTTCTATACGCGAACAAATCACGCCGGAGAAGGAAAGAGCCACCATGAACCCTAGCCGCACTACCACCAAGCCCAGGTCCATGAGGACTATTACAAAAACTCCCCCTTTGAAGCAGAGACACATGAAATTGGAGGGGCATAAAGAGGGACAAATTCCAGCTGTTGTTTACACTAGTTTAGGTTATGTTTTTTGTATTGACATTTCACACATCATATATATATATATATATAATATATATATATATATATCTCTACTTGTAGCATGCTTTATATATATATACACACATAGATAACAATCTTAACCATACAAATATATGGTATGCACCTATGCATATCATTAATATAGTTTTCCAACAAACATAACATATATTTACACTTATAATTTATATATGTCCAAAGTGTAACACATATCCTTAATATTAACCCTTCTTAAGATAATAATCAAGAATATATGATTACTTATTTATCTTAAACCAACTCCTCTTCAACTAGATTAAACTTTCATTAATTAACTAAAATGTTCAATATATAAATAACAAGCGCGTTCGAATATCGTTTATTCGGTAATTAAAAAGACGGGGTATTACATCCTCCCCCTCTTAACAAAAATTTCGTCCCAAAATTTGTATTTTCTAATCGAACAACCGAGGATACTTTTCTCTCATTTTATCCTCCAGTTCCCAGGTAGCTTCTTCTTGTCCATGATTCCTCCATAACACTTTTACTAAGGAAATGGATTTACTTCGGAGTTGTTGCACCTTATAATCTAAAATAGCTTCGCGCTTTTCCTCATACGTCAAATCGGAATTTAAAACCATTTCTTCTTGATGTATGACATGTTTGGGGTCAAATATGTATTTTCTAAGCTGTGACACGTGAAATACATTATGAACGTTCCCGAAACTCGGCGGCAATGCCAGTCTATAAGCAACTGACACTATCCTCTCTAGGATTTCGTAGGGTCCAACAAAACGAGGTCGTAGTTTTCCTTTGACGCCGAATCTAATTATCCCTTTGGACGGAGATACTTTTAGAAAAACTCGGTCGCCTTCTTTGAATTGTAATTCGGTTCTACGAGTGTCGGCATAAGATTTATGTCTGTCTTGTGCTTCTTTGATTCTTCCTCTAATCTGGCGAACGATCTCTATCATTTCGCCGACTGAGTCTGGGCCCACTATGGCTCTTTCTCCAACTTCGTCCCAATACAATGGCGACCTACACTTTCTCCCATAAAGTGCCTCATATGGTGCCATTTCTATTGTTGCGTGATAGCTGTTGTTATAGGCAAACTCAATTAATGGTAGTACTGCTTCCCAACTTCCGCCTCTGTCAAGAATCACGGTTCTCAACATATCTTCCAGAGTTTGAATAGTCCTTTCGGACTGTCCATCAGTTTGTGGATGAAAGGCATTACTGAAGTTTAGTCTCGTATCTAACTCTTTCTGTAAGCTTATCCAGAATCTGGATGTAAACTTTGAGTCTCGGTCTGATGTTATCGAGACCGGTACACCGTGCAGGCGTATGATTTCTCGCACGTACAATTGAGCCAGCTTATCTGAACCGTACGTGATCATGATAGGTACAAAATGAGCAGATTTTGTGAGCCGGTCTACGATTACCCAAATGGCAGTATTTCCTCTCTTGGATTTGGGTAATCCAGTCACAAAATCCATCGCTATGTGTTCCCATTTCCACTCTGGGATCTCTAACGGCTGTAGTTTCCCATAGGGCCTTTGGTGTAATGCTTTTACTTGTTGACAAGCTAAGCATCTCTCCACGAAAGAGGCTATGTCTCGTTTCATACCGTCCCACCAAAATTTCCTTTTCAGGTCTTGGTACATCTTTGTACTTCCCGGGTGAGCGGTATAGGGCGTATCGTGTGCTTCGCTCATGATTTCATCCTTGAGCTTCTCATTGTGCGGAATGCCCAATCTTCCTTCAAAGGTGATGGTGTTGTCAGCTTCTTCTCTGTAGTTTGCGACGTCGTTATTTCTCACCTTGAGCCGTATCTTCTCCAATTTCTTGAAATCAATGGTCTTCGGGACCATGATCTCTCTTCCATCTAGATCTATCGTCTTGGCCTCAGCAGTTCTGGCCCTTGTCTTCCTCATATGCGTAGTTTTTTCCTTCTTCACCACCATCTTGAACATGCGCTTGCATGGGGTCTTCTCTTCGGATGAAATTTCTTCAACCTCCTCCTCTGTTTCCTTGCTCGAACTTCCTTTTTCACTGGCCTCCTTTTGTTGGTCGACCAACATTTCCTCTGCTTTCTCTTGCTCCGCCGCTTCCTCCTCATCTTTTTCTTCTTCCTCGGCTTCCACCTTTTCCTCCACTCCTTCTTCAGTCTCTTTGGTTGGTGGTTGTTGTGCTCCGCCTCAACAGTAGGAGTTTGGGTGGTTTCTACGGTTGGTGCATCGGGCGTCGCCACGGCGGGGGCTTCTAGGGTGATGATTTTTTGTGGTGGTTAGGTTTCAGCATCTGTGGATGAGGGTTTGCTGCTGGTCTCTCCTTTCTTCTTGACTAGAACCTTCTTACGCACCATGGTGGTTTTGGCTCTTCGTTAAGTGTTAAATCAACAAAACCACCGGTAGCAGTTCTTCTAAGCTTTTTTTCGGGCGGTTAAGTACCATGCAAGGTGAGAGGTGGAGAGAGTGGGGTGAATGGAATAGTGGTTTGGAGGTGGTGAGAATGGTGGTGTTTTTACGAACTGGAGAGGTTTTCTTGGTGTTGATTGCGATGAAGATGAGAGTGATGGAGTGAAAAGGGAGTAATGAGGGAGGTTATGGGATTAAGGGTGTGTTGGAAGTTGTAGAGGTGAAGGTGGGGGTTGGTTGTAACTTCTGGAAAGAGAGAAGAGTGGGTAGAGGCGGTTATAGGAGGTACGCATGCAGGCGGCAGGGACTTGATGGCCTGACTGTCGCGCTGACGTGGGTGGCAGTTACTTTTCAGCGTAACAGTCTCCTGCGAAGCTTCATCTCCTTGTTTCTCGATGCCTCTCTGCACAAGACAAAAAACTAGGGTTTCATTTGGCTGGAAAATTTCTTTCTCTGAATTAGTGAAGAGGAATCTCAAGTCAGGAGTCTTCATTCCCTCCACTCACACACTTTGCTTGAGCCAAAGTGCTAGAATGGGTCAATTGGGCTCCTGAGCTAAAAACAAAATAAAACACACCAAAAAATAAAAAGAATTAAAAGCAATAAAGAAAAACGATAAAAGTACAAGGTTGCCTCCTGGCCAGTGCCTTGATTTAACGTCGGTGGCATCGACGTGGTGCTACTTCTTAATCAAGCTTCTTTAGTGGGATATTCTGGGGATAGGTCTGTGACTTCCTTTCCAGAGCGATATCAATAATAGGCCTTGAGCTTATTTCCACTGACTTTGAAAATTGTCTTGGTCTTAAGGTCCTGAATGTCTGCAGAGCCATTTGGGTAATGCTCTCAGATCATGTATGGTCCTCTCCACTTAGTAGACAACTTGCCAGGGCAAATCTTAGGAGATTTTCTTATAAAAGCACCAGCTCACCTTTGTTGAATCTCCTTCCTCGAGCTATGTGGTCATGCCATTTCTTCAGCTTCTTCTTGTACGAGGTGGCATTGTCATATGCCTCAAGTCGGATCTCCTCTAGCTCTTGCAAACATAGTTTTCTTCCTTCAAAAGCTTCATCCTAATCTTGATTGATCTTGTTCACTACCCATAACGCCTTGTGTTCCATCTCGACAAGTAAATGGCAAAGCTTACCATATACCATACGGTACGGAGACATTCCAAAGTTAGTTTTGTAGGTTGTCCTCTATGCCCAAAGTGATTCGTCGAGGTGGTCACTCCAGTCCTTCCTTATCTCATTGACTGCTTTCCTCAGATTGTTCTTCACAATGCGGTTGAAGACTCCAACTTGCCCATTGGTTTGGGGGTGGTATGCAGTACACATATGGTGGTGAACTCCATACTTCTTAAGAAAGCTAGTGATGGTGGAGTTGTAGAAGTGTGAACCTCTATCGCTGACTATCGCCTTGGGCATGCTGTATCTAATGAAAATGTTTGCCTTGACAAATCTTACTACCGTCCTTGCATCTGCATTCGGGGTTGCAATTGCTTTTATCCACTTAGAAACATAATCCACTACTAGCAAGATTTACTGATTACCTTTGTATTTGGGCAGGGGGCCCATGAAATCCATTCCCCATATGTAACAAATCTTTGCTAGCAAGATTGGTACCAAGGGCATCTCGTCTTTCTTGGAAATATTTCCTTCTCTTTAGCATTGGTCACAAATCCTGCACTTTTCAAAATAATCTTTGAATATTGTGGGCCAGTACAACCCACTATATAGGATCTTCTTTGCTGTACGCCTTGGCCCAAAATGTCCTCTGCATTCCCTTTCGTGGCAATGCTCAAGTATAATTCCTTGCTCTTCCTTGGGTCTGCACCTTTGGAGGGTTAAGTCAGTACACTTCTTCCATAGATATTGGTCATCCCAGATGAATGACTCGCTTAGCTTCTTAATCTTTCCCTTCTGGTATTGGTCAAGCTCCATTGGAAAAGTTTTTGTGATGATGTAGTTCACTATGTCAGCGTACCATGGCTCGGTAGTGCATATCCCGTAAAGCTCCTCCTCAAGAAATCTCTCATTGAGGGGTATGTTGTCATCTTCCCTCAAGATCCTGCTCAAGTGGTCAACCACATGGTTTTGGGCTCCACTTTTGTCCTTCACTTCAATGTCGAATTCTCGGAGTAGCAAGATCCATCTTATGGCTTGCCTTAGTATCCTTCTTGGCCGTGAGATATTTGAAAGCAACGTGATCCGTGTAGACCACTGTCTTGCTCCTGAAAAGGTAAGCACGAAACTTCTCAAAGGGAAATACCACAGCAAGGAGCTCTTTCTCCGTAGTGGTATAGTTGATTTGGGCTCTGGTAAGGGTCTTCAAAGCATAGTAAATTTCATGGCTCTCCTTGCCAATCTTCTGGCCCAACACTGCTCTAATGGTGTAACTGCTTATGGCGCACAATAGTTCAAATGGCATCCCCCATTCGGGTGGTCTGATTACTGGTGCCAAGATCAAGTGATTCTTCAAGATCTTGAATGCCTTCTTGCATTCTTCATTGAACTCCCAAGGCACATCGTTTTGGAGTAGCTTTTTCATCGGTTCGGCTATCTTGGTGAAGTCCTTGACCGCTTGGCCAAGGAATCCCCGCAGTTGCTTCTCATTAGTAGGGTATGGCAGCTTGGTAATAACTTCCACCTTGGCACAATCCACTTTAATTCCTTTTTCAGAGATAACATGGCCAAGTACAATGCCTTCATTAACCTTGAAGTTGCATTTCTCGTAGTTGAGCACCAAGCCTTAATACACACATCTTTGTAATACCATTTCTAGGTGCTCAAGACAGTGGCAAAAGCTGCTTCCATAGACTGTGAAGTCGTCCATAAATTCCTCAATGCAGTGCTCAAGGAGGTCAGAGAATATACTCATCAGCACCTTTCGAACGTTCCAAGGGCGTTGCAAAGCCCAAAAGGCATTCGTCGGTAGGCTAAAGTTCCAAAAGGACAAGTGAATGTAGTCTTATATTGTTCCTCAAGCGCTACCCATATTTGCATATAACATGAATATCTGTTAAGGAAACAAAAGAACTTGTTTCCTGTCAGCCGCTCGAGCATTTGGTCAATGAACGGTAGTGGAAAGTGTTCCTTCCTGGTCACCTTGTCCAACTTCATGTAGTCAATGTAGACTCTCCAACGTATCTGAAATGGAATCGATCATCTCCATGTCAAGGAGTTTGACAATCTCCATCTTGACTACTTCCATCATAACTGGATTCAGCTTCCTTTGTGGCTCTCTGACTAGGACCTCATCTTGTTCAAGCAGAATGTGATGTTGGCACACCGTAGGGCTGATTCCCTTGATGTTCGCTAAAGTCCATCCTATAGCCTCCTTGTACTTCCATAGTAGATCTCGGATCCTATCTTCTGCTTCTTGATGTAACTCCGAGCTAATAATCACTGACAATGTCTCCTCCTTGAGCAAGTAAATATATTTGAGATACTTGGGCAAGGTCTTCAGCTCCATCTTTGGTGACCTTCTGCTTATAAAATGTTCTATATTTCGTAAACAATCCACACAAAAAAGTACATCAAAACTCAATCATTGTCTCGCAAAATATAATTGGTTTTTAGTCTATCGAAATCATAAATTGCCCAAGTTTATGTTTCTCCTGACCAGGTTTAACTAATTTTCTAGTTGGACATCCGATAGTTAATCTAACAACGTGATATATGGAATTGGAACATGTTGGATCAGGAGCACCCATCAGAATTGACGTATTGACCCCACACACCAACACATTCTTTCCCAGCCTCCTTTATCCTCACTTACAGGCTATCTCAAGTAGGGTATCTATTATTTTTTATTCATAAATATAAAATATTTATCACTACAATAAATTGTAATTATATAGAAAATTCTCTAAATTAAAAAAAACTTCATCTCCAACTGAACTACAAGCAGATTTTCTCACTCATCGTAGAACTAAACTTCGTCGTCAATTAACAAAACTCGATCATGATAAACGACCATATTTTTCACGTGAAGTCCAACCTTTTAATTTAAATTCATAAAATGTTCTATATTCCGTAAACAATCCACACAAAAAAGTACATCAAAACTCAATCATTGTCTCGCAAAATATAATTGGTTTTTAGTCTATCGAAATCATAAATTGCCCAAGTTTATGTTTCTCACGACCAGGTTTAACTAATTTTCTAGTTTGACATCCTATAGTTAATCTAACAACGTGATATATGGAATTGGAACATGTTGGATCAGGAGCGCCCATCAGAATTGACGTATTGGCCCCACACACCAACACATTCTTTCCTAGAATGCTTTGTCCTCACTTACATGCTAACCCAGGACACTTCCTAATATGTCACCCATCATAGTATTGCTCCAAGCCAAGCACGCTTAACCTTAGAGTTTCTACTAAGGGGTCCCGATACTCTGGAGGATGCATCGGATCTTGAGAGCATATGCTGGCCCATCAAAATTGACGTACTGGCCCCACACACCAACACATTTTTTCCCAGCTTGCTTTATCCTCACTGACAAGCTGACCCTAGACACTTCCCAGTAGGTCACCCATCATAGTATTGCTCCAAGCCAAGCACGCTTAACCTTGGAGTTTCTACTAAGGGGTCACCTGAAAAGATGATGCACCATGTTGGTATGAGTAGTACTAATCAAATCTTTTAACCTCCCGTCAACAATGGTAGCGCAGGCCCTTTTCGACTAAGGTAGGCAACATTCTCATAAGCTCTCTCGGGTACGATACACGCAGGACCCACCCTCCGGGAGGTGCTGGAGTCCACTTCCTAACATAACAAATCACTAGTACAAATTTTATTATAACTACGGTGCATACACTACGGTTTTTTTATCAACCGTAGTGTATGTGCATTTTTTTGTTAAAGGCCACTTTATAAAAAAAACTGTAGTGTATGTGAGTCATATGTGCGTGTATATTTAATACGCACACTCTGATTTTTAAAAATCGTATTCTATGTGCATGTATTTTTAATACATACACTACGATTTTTAAAAACCTTAGTCTATGTGCAAGTTTAGCCTCTTATTGGTCGTCTAAACTCATATTCATTGTCTTTATTCTTGTAGTTTTCCCATTTTGCATGATGTTTCGGGCTCAATTTATGTTTCATTTTATGTTTCAGGATCACGAGTTAAAACAAGTGCTAAAGTTGGAAATGGGATGAGAAAAGATCGAGAAATAATGAGAGCATGAAGATAAGGGCTGAGAGCACTAGTCAGCACCCGCGAAGCGTAGGGAACCGCTGACAAAGCCTCTCGGTGGTCCAGACTGAACCAGCGCGCGAAGGGACGAAGGACACGGTCAGCGGCCGCTGACCCCAGCGGATGGCTCGGGGAGTTAGCGCAACGGCTGCGTGTGGAACCCGATGCCCGCCAAGTCAGCGGTCGCTCATCCTTAGGAGACCGCTGACTCTCTCGATTTCAATAAAAAGGTGACGCATTTTCTCATTCAAGACCTTACTTCCCGATTCTAGACACTTATATTCCGAGTACCTCTCGACTCATTATTCTAGGGTCGAGATTTATGATTTTTAGTTAGTTATTTTCATTAAGTTCGTGTTTAGTTTAGTACATGATTGCGAAGGGTAGTCGATTACAACATGCAAGTTCTTTGCTCTTAATTTCGTTCATCGTTGTGGATTCAGGTTCTTCTATTCAAGTTTATGAACTACGTTTGCTTTCTATTTCAATTCTAGGTTCGATTTAATTATTGAGTTCATTTATTTATTTATGCTTTCGTGTTTCTTATTCCTTTATCTATTCTATGTTCTTAGCAATTTCGAATTACAAGTTACTTTTACTTTCGTATTTCTTTCATAGAGATTTCAATCTTGTTGTTCTTTAGATTGGAATCAATTGCCTTCTTTAATTCATAATTCGTTTTTTATTTCAACGTTCTTTTATATTGATCTTTTTTCTGGTCTTTTCGATCGAGATTAATTGTTTCCTTTTTAATTTTATGTCTTTCAATTATACTTGCATTTATTATTCTTAGTTTAGGATTTATCTTTTATTCCAATTTAAATTTTTCGCCTAGTTTTAAAAACTCCAAACAAAATTTTTAATTGCTTTATGGTTGAACAAAGAATTAAATTGTCCTACTAAGTCTTCCCTGAGAATACAACTTGGGTTGATTTATCATTGCTAGACGACCTCTTTAGATTGCGAATGACTCCAAATAATTTTAGTCGTAACAAATTTTGGCGCTATTGTCGAAGAAGGCTTTAGGTGATTTAATTCATTGTTCCTTTTCTTTTATTTTTATTTATTATATTTACTTCCTTCTTCTATTGTGGTATGCGTAACATTTTTGTTTAGTGTTGTGTATGCAAGGTCATCGCAGTACTAAAAATCCTTTGACTCTCTTCATCAATAATGTACACTGGAAACGTGAGATTTTAGCCACCCTAGAAGAAGACCTCGAGTGCACTGACGAATTCTCACAACCGCGACTATTCAACGAGATGGCCGAGCAGACCATTGAAGATAGACCGCACTATATGGGCGATTTCACTAGGCCCAAATTCAACACTACCACTACTTCAACCATTGTCCTGTCAACTACAGTCAGGAATTACAAGTTGAAACCGCATCACCAATCCCTAGTAACAACTTACCACGGACTCCCAAGTGAAGATGCTTTGACGTTCATTCGAGAATATTGCACGGTGGTGCAAACTTTCCCACTACTCTCACTGACGGAGGATCAACTCAAGTTGAAATGTTTTCCATACACTTTGAAGGATCGGGCCAAATCTTGGTTTTTATCTCTCCCACCCGGATCGCTAACCACTTGGGCATCGGCATGTAAGAAATTCATGTTGAAGTACTACCTTCATCATTAAACTCAAGCGGTACGTACTAAAATAATGAATTTCGCGCAAGCCCACAACGAGGCATTCCATGAAGCCTGGGAGAGGTTTCAAGAGTTGCTACAATAGTGTCCTCATCATCAGATGGCACCAGAGATTATGTGTCAATTCTTCTACGATGGTCTACTTCAGACCACGGAATTCATGGTGGACAGCTCTGCCGGAGGAAATATTGTAGTCAAGACGGCAGAGGAGATGAATGATATTTTCGAGACCCTAGCTGCATGTTTTCAACAAAAATCCTCTCAACCACGACCAATGGAAGCAAGTGCAGTTACCGCTAGCCCCCATCTGAAAAACAAAATGGCGGAGATGATGCGGGAGTTACATGGATTGAAGATGAACCGACCCTCATCACCAACTGTACAGCAAGTTGCACCTGAGTCATGCGAAATTTGTGGCGATTATGGCCACGTGGAGGAGGGATGCCAGCGAATGGGAGAGATGACACCTGAAGGACAATCTGATATTTAAACTGCACAGGGATTCACACCTCAGCCTCATCCCCCTCAAAAAAATTTGGATTGGAAACATCAGCGAAACACGAGGTGAAAACCACAAGCTCAAGGGCACGGAGAACAGAACTTCCAAAATTTCTCTAATGGACGACACCCCCCCCCCCCCCCCCCACCACCCCAATTTTAACAACAACAGTGTTGGTGCCAGAAGAGCTAGATTTGGTGTATAGGGGGGGAATACACCAAATACCAACTTTTCTAGTTTACATGACAATTAAAACCAAGAGTTAAAAACCCTTCGTATCTCAAGAAAAAAATTTTGGTTGACTAGAATAGGTTCTCTTAGGAGAAGATGATCTGGTCCAAACAAACTCTTGAGTGAACTGTTCTGATAGAGTTAAACTTCGTGAGAGGTTTCTCCTCAACAAATTTGTGTGCAGAAGATGGTGGATTTAGTTGGTTGCTCTTAATGAAAACCTTGATTTATCCAAGTGTTCTTTAGCAGGGCAGGTTTACATAATAAGTTAGTGAATAAATAACTGAATATAAAATGCAGAATTTAAATAACGCAGTCAATTTTACGTGGTTCGGAAAACCCCCCTATGTCCACGGTCCAATCTATCAAGACTGAAAATCCACTACTAGGATTCTCACTTCTTTATACTCGTTGAGCATGAGCCAAGAATTACAAGTCAAAACTAGACTGTATCCTTGCATGAATTATGGGTCGTGACCCTTACAACATACAAAGAAAATTATCTTTCAACACTTCACGATCAAAGCCTAGAAAACTACTGAATTTTGAACAATGCAAACTTCTAACTTCTCGATAAGATAGACTTAAATCGAGATTACAACTTGAAGTTTTCTGGATAAACGGTGTTGCTTCGAGAACAGTATGCAGGAACTTGATTTCTTCACCCTTGAATGCTTGAACATAGATGAATAAATCTGGGAAGAGTGATGGATATTGATGGTTGAATTTGTGTGTCTTGCATACATCGAATTGAAGCTTTTGTAGGTGCAGAATTAAAATTCTGACCGGTGGCTTAATTGACTAATCAATCAATCCATAATCATTTCCGAAGATCTTGTTTCCATAAGACGAGTCTTGCCTTGTAAAGTAGATTGGAATCTCCTTGGTTGAGTTTATTTGATCTTGATTGATCTCATTCCTTTAATAAAAAAAATTGGATAGAGGCTTAGACTTTGTTCTCTTCTATTTCGCTTCTCTTCTCATTAGCAAGCTTTCTTCAAAGTACAACTGCCTAGTGAACCTGATGAGTCCTATAAATAAGAACTCCTATAAAGGTTTTCTGTCTTTTACAATGTATCATCATCTAAACTTTTTCTAGATATTAGCAAGTTATGGTCAAGATCTGATAGTTCGATTTATCCCTTACAATGAGCCAATCTTAAGGATTGATCTATCAGGCTTGCATCCCTATCAGATAAGGTTTATACAAGATTACCTTTTCTGTTACAACATAGGCAAGTCTATGCAACGAATGAAATTGAAAAGTTCTAAGTGTGTTTCGAAAGAACATCATCAAAATTATTTCTAAGGGTTCCCAACAATTTCTCCCTTTTTGATGATGTCGAAACCAAAATTTACAAGATAACCCTAAATAAAACTTTAAGGAACAGTCTGGCTTAAATTACCAGAAGGGTTAGTCTCGTTATAATAGATAATGTTTAAAAGCATTAATTTAGTTCTGGACAAAGAGTGTTTGTCATCAGAAACTCCCAAATATATATATAGAGATGAAGATCATGAGAGTTTACAAAAACAAATTATGGCCAGAACATATAAGCAAAAAAGAATAATAAGAACAACAAAGATAATAGAATAAAGAGGTCAGTTACCCTCCTTTTACTTCAGGCCTCTTCTTTGCTGCTTCTCGCATCTCCTTCTTCTTTTCATCAGACATCAACTCATAGCTTTCATACACTCCGTCTCGAACGCGAGCGTAATCAGGATTGCTATCATCAATGGAGTATCCACACCCATTGGTAATCGAGTTGATGTAGGAGAGAATTTTGGTCTTGTCTGGCATAATACTTCCTTTTTATCAACGGAATCTGCATAAGAAGTTTTGGTGGTGCTCGGAGCTGAATGTTTGCCGCTGTTGCTTTTACGATGATTTGATTCACAAATTCTTGGTTCTTGTATGCTGCAAGATAGACCTGGAAACATTCATCAGGTGAGCCTTAAGAGAATTGATGCTCCTTGAGAAAGTAATGATTCAAAATGAATCTGGTCTTGAGAAGTTCCCATTCTTACAAATCTTTAAGTTCAACCCATGGGTCAGCTGAGTTTTTGCTCTTAGTTGTGAACAGGTCTGCAAAGTATGAGCCCTTCTTCTTTTTCTTCTTTAGGGGTTCTAGCGGAGGAGAAGGGGGAGGACTCATTTCCTTCTCTCTAAGATGGCGTTCCTCTTCTCTCTGCTTCTTGAGGTGTTCTTCTTTAAGAAATTGGGTGCGAAACTCCGTCTCATTGGTTTTCTCCATGTTGTCGATTTTCTTTAAATCTAGATCAAGATCCATGGGAGCTGGGTATCCTTGATCAATGATTACTTCCACAAGGAATTTCTTCAGTACTTCTTTGAACCTGGTGGCTTCAAAATCGTGTAAGTACTTGTGAATGGTGTCATTCACCTGGTCAAGAACCTTTGAGGTAGTTTCAACAATTTCTTTTGAAATGGTTTCATTGTAGCTAGTAGTCAAAGCATCTACTGATTTCATGACTTTCGTAAGCTTTTCATTGCATGCCTTGTAGTTCTCATCGTACTTTGTGATAGCAGTACTAGTAGATTGACGCTCGTCTGCGAGTGACTTGGCCATCGTTTCAATGGCATTGTGAACCTGATCTGTAATTCTCTTCTCAGTTGTTATCAATTGTTCTTTTTGCTGGTTGTTGAACCTTGTCAGAATGTGTACAGCCTGCTCCCTCAGTGCAATTGTTGCACCAGGTGAGATGATTGTTTCAGCAGGTTCTTGTGCTGCATCCTACCTATTGTTGCTGGTAATTACAATGGCTTCACTGGAATCAATCCTTGCAATTTCCTTACCATGTGCTTTAAACCTTATTAAAGACACACTCGAGGGAGTGGTGGTTTGAACAATGGTATTCTCAACTGGGTCTTGCACCTGCTGTGCTGATGTTGAGGTTTCCAAATCATGTTGGTCTTCTGGCTGGTCGGCCGTAGGTGGAGTTCGTGGTAGTTCATCTTGTGGTAAAGAATTACCTGCCTTTTCTTTAGTCAAATCTGTCTGAGAGCATCCTTGAGGAGGAGTTCTCTCCGTATTTTCACTCTCCGAATCGGAGACAGCTTCAAACAACTCCATTTTAGCATAATACAAAGGAGTTAAGTCAATCTTCAACTTCTTTGCCTCATGTTTCATCAACCTCATGATAAGGAGGGAATAGTTCTCGCGAGCCTCTGGTACTGTGGAAAATTGAAAAACTTCAAAAAGCTTCACTTCCTCGAGCTCTAGATCATCAATGTTATGGATGTAGAGAAGTGCATCCAAAACATAGTATTCATTATCTTTGATTAAAAGATAGACTTTTAATTACAACGATGTTGCCTTGGTCTCTAGGGTGAGTTCAATTCCAGGAAATTCTCAAAGAATAGCATGGTCAGCCTTGCTCTCGATCAGCTTCACCACAGCTGAAGCTTCTTTTTTTCTTGCTTCATCTTCTGACATGCCTTCGTCATCTCCTTTGCTGATATGTTCCAAGTGAGACGGTTGTCGGGTAGAAGAATCAGCACGAGCTGATGAATAATCATTCTCAAGAACCGGGTGTTTTGGTGAGTGTGCTGCTTTAGCAGAGAGTTCCTCAAGAACTTCGTCTTGAATCTCTCTGGGTGGGGAGTTCACTGGTGTAGTAGAGCAATTTTTCTGTAATCTTCTCTTCTTCTTATGTGGTGGAGGTTGCGGTGTGGGTGTGTTGGAGCTCTATTCTGGTGTAGTTTTATTGCTTAATTTTCCTTTCTTGTCTTGTTTCTTTGAAGGTTTCCCCTTAGTTGGTTTCTCCTATTCTGGATTCGAGTGTCCCATCTCCAATAGATACTTGAAAATGAGTTCATCATCAATTTTGTAAAACAAATTTGCAGAAATTCCTAAGGCCATCTCTAGCTGCATGTAGTCCTTAGGAAACTTGTAGTTGGGATTGAATGGTACAGCTTCTTTCCACTTAAACTTCTTGAAGAATTTCTGAATCATATAACTCACTTTCATGTCATGTCTAAGAGAACGCTTGACATTGACAATGTCAATTTGTCCCTTCTCGTTCGTTCCAACAATTACCAATCTTGTTTCCATAGCAAGTAGCTGAAATAAGATCTTTGCCCATTAACTGGTAGATTAAGAATGACCGTTGTCATTATCTTAACTTCTGAGTAATCTGGTCAAAAGATCCACTATGCATCATAAAAATCTTCTGGACAAGATCAAAATAGGATCTTGTATTTTGGTGCGAGTGTTGTTCTGCTGAAAGCTCTGCCCTTGTAGGAGAAATGAATCATTGTAATCTCCTCTACTGCTTCTTGAAGCTGTGTCTTTGTGATTTCCTCAAGTGGTATTCCCTCAAGTGATATTTGCTTGTCTTTAATGTCGTAAACCCTTATCTTTAATAAAACTTACTAAATAAGTCTCCCTCCGTCCATGAAAGATCTTGACACTTTAACCCGACACGGATTTTAATAATGTGTTTTGATATTGTGTAAGAGTTTATAGTGAGTGGAGTTTGGAACCCACCATATTTATTATTTTTAAGTGATTGTGTGTATTGAGTGGAGTTTGTGTCCCACGTGATTTATTGTTTTTAGTTGAGTTGAGTGTATGAGTTGAGTGAGTCCACTTACTATAAATGGAAAGTTTGAAATATAAAGATGTTTTATGGACGGACCAAAATGACAAAATGTAAAAAACTTTTGTGGACTGATTAGTACTTATGTTGTGCCAATAACAATTTATTTGTTTTTTTACAAGACAATCAATAAACACTCCACACTACAAAAAAAAATTATTTTACTAAAACAAAAAATTATGTTACTAAAAATTTTGGTAACGGATTTATTTGTAGTAATATCGATGGTTGCTAAAAAATTTAACGGAATATATTCTGTTACTATATATAACAACGGAATTGTAACGGAATTTTCGTTTTTAGAATGGTTTCTTTAATTTTAGTAACGGAATTATAACGGAAAATTCTGTTACTAAATTTTAAATAACGGATAATTCCATTATTAATTCTGTTACTAAAACTTAACAACAATTCCATAACAATTTCGTTGTTAATCCGTTAAAATTTAGAAACGAAAAATTTTTTCGTCACTATTCCGTTACTATATAATGCATTTTTTATAGTGCAATAAATATACATTACACAAAAATCAATAAACAATACATATATTAATTTTTAATAGTTATAAATAAGAAGTCGTCCCAAAAAAAAATATGATCGTTATTATCATAACGGATGGAGATGAAATCAAAATAAAAACAATGGTAATGCAACAATTAACAACAATATTATTCATGCTTCACAATGAAAAGATAGAACATAAATTCAAGATAGGGGGTTAAAATCCGATCGATTCATGCTCTAGATTAATACCAACCGAATTTTGAGATTCAAAATTCAAATAAAACTCATGCTCACATTTCATTGAACATAGTTACATGCATAATATATAACTCCATAATAAATGAAAGATGTGCCACTCTCTCTCGGGAGATGTAATTTTGTCATGCCAAACCCCAAAAATTACTCCAAGACAGAATCGTACAACATGCAAAGAATTACTATTAAACAATATTATGCACGCAAATTAAGTACTTAATTTGATAACTTGACAACTACCATAACATATACAAGATTTAGCTACCAGAATGACCACAAAGATAAGGTTGTATAGTAGTTAGTCATACATAGTATAGCTCTCTTATAATCTCACAAAACAGAACTAATTAATTTATAAGCACAAACACATGAGGCAACAACGAAACATCGTCATGGCCCCAATCTGTAAGGCCCTTCACCCATATAATGGCCCCATGTAGAGTGCTGCTGCTGCATTTTGTGCATCCATCACCATGAACTGCATATCCTCCGACGGCTTCCAGTGCCGTTTCCTTTGGTTTATAAACCAGTTGTTTATCTGCTTCTGGTCCAAACCAGTCGACTCCGCCATCGCCAGCTTCTCCGATTCCTTCATAAACATAGATTGAAATTGGAATTATAGATATTTAGAGTGATTAATGTTGAACATATAATAAATGTTATGTACATACCGAAGGATAAGGCCACTTGTAGTGCAACTCCCACCAGCTAAGTAGCTTTTGTCGAGCGTCTTTAGGGAGTTTGCCTTTCTTCTTCTTCTTTGAGAGCTCTTGTTTGAGGCTGCCAAAGTATCCACTGTACTTCCTTAGGAGGTGGTTCTTGAGCTCTCGATCTTCTGCTCTCGGATCGATCTCAGGAAGTTCCGTTTCTCCCCAACTGTTATCGTGCTCTTCTTCAGACGAACCACCGCCCTCGTACTTGTCTTCTTTTATGTAGATAAGAGTCCAAAGCAATAATAGTTAATGCATGTAGCTAGTCAAAACCGTATATAAGAAATAATACTATGAATCATAAGTGTAACATGTGCATATGTAGAAGTGCAACGTTTATCAAGCCAAGAAATAGTATATATTCTAAATTGTACTTAGTACTTCCGTTCGGCCCACTAAAGTTGGTCTATATTAATTTGACCAAATATGCGAGTGTTTTTTATATCAAAACAAGTATCAAAGTTGGTCTATATTAATTTGACCAAATATGCGAGTGTTTTTTATATCAAAACAAGTATCTTGAATGGAATGGGAGAGTATTATATATTCTCAAGTTAGAAACTATTAGGGTAGAGTTTGCATTATAATTATTGTTGGCTAATTTATGTTAGACAAATCAACATACGGAACAATATTTTTTATGGTATCCGTTGCGAAACTTGTCTCAAGAATTGTTCCACGTTGGTATGACAGCTAGATTACAATTGGCATATCTATCTGCATGGATATTTCCTTATAAGATACGTCCGAGATTTAAGGAAATTGTTATATGGTTGTGAAATTATGCACATATACCTTCAACCAATAATCTTATTCATACAAGTAAAATATATTTAAACATATATATAAGATCTTAAAGGTATGCATGAAGTCATATTCTCTTGGAGGCAGCTATAACAATTAGAGTTCGACTAAGCCCTACATATATAGATGTATGGGCGTGCTTGGAGAGTGGTCAGAGCGTATGTTCATATCATTAGAGTGGCCAAGTTTATGAGTTATTGAGTAATTTTAGAGTTGGGGTATGTAAGCATTGTAATTGAGTGAATTTTAAACTCAAAAGGTAAATCTATGAAGTTACGAGTACTTGGTTTGACTATTATATATGGAGAGAATAATTTTGACTCACTACAAGAAAGCGTTGGAGAGTGAAGATGGTTCATAGGCAATATGTTATCCTTAGAGTAGTCTTTGTAACTCTAACACTATATTAATGGGGGCTTTTTTGGCGTGGCCCTAGACATAGGTGCATGTGATCAACGAATTAGTACACCAACTCTTGCGTGTTTTACTTTGTGTATTTTCTTCACGCGCGTATGCAATAGAGTATTATAACACAGTAGGGAATATAGATTACAAAAACAGTATACGCAATACCGAAATATTTATCCGACTACAGCTAAACCTTGCAAACGAAAAAATTTAGTTAGATCATGATTCGCATAAGCATAGCGTTTTGGGGTGTCCAAATACGTTACTCGTAAATGGAATTTTTTGATTATATGTTTATTTGTTTAGCTCATTGAAACAAGAAAAAGGAAAGAAAAAAAAAAGTCAAACATAGAGTTTCCGAATTTTGGAGATTGAACAATGTATACATAATTAATCATGAGATGATACTTACTGTAATCTTATAATCACATTACAGAAAAGAAAAAAGAAAAAAGAAAAAAAAACGAAATACCAAAATTTGCAGTTATAACCTATTGTAATTAATCTCTTATTCACATTATCCAAGCAATCTAAGATGAGAAAGAAATGTGTATGTGTGTGTGTGTAAGTTTATTTTACCACATATTACAATGATTATTTAGTTTTAATTTAAGATAATGGTAGTGCTGTGCATGACGAGACTCGACATGACTGGTACAAATGTGTGCAGAAAGGAAAAATATAATTCCTAACTCTTGGAAGAATAGAGAGATTTTTTATACAAAATCATGGCATACAGTAACAATAACTGGCAAATACAAAATGAGTTTGATGTTAAAATAAATGGAGTACTAAAAATTGTACAGTAAATAATTTGTATAAAGTGAAACTCCTTATTAGAAAGAATGCATAGATTTTGAATTGCAATAAGTGAAAATAAAAAAAATAGATTAAATAGAGCACAAAAAAGAGATTCAAAGACACAAACTGAAGCAGACAGAACTAACATGGTACAGGTTACATGGGGTAGGAAGGAGTGAGCTCCAACTTTATATTCCGGCAGAAATATTAGAAATTACAGACCATATAATACCATTATAATTATAAACCCTACAGTAATATTCTTATATTATATGGATGTATATTTAAATTTAGAGAGAGAAGTTGAATGCCATGAAAACGCTCAATCTCAATAGTGAATGAAGCAAAAGAGCAAATTGTCATTGTCTTTAGATACTTCGAACCAAGACTAGATGTAATATAGACTTTGCTATTTGCATTCAATTAGTACATAGAACCAAATCAAATCTTTCTTTCTACTATACACTCGTGATTAGGGTTTTATATACCTTTTTTTTTGCTCTAGATAAATTTTATACATATTTAAAAGGAAAAAGAAAAGTTTATGTAGCTTATAGGCACTCGTGACAAGGCGTTGGAAAATGATTTGATTCAGTCAAAGTGTTTGGTTCTCTGGGGAAATAGCAAATCAGCCAGTAAAAATAAATGAATATGGTTTAATTCCTTAACCTTAACACACACACACACACAAACACAGTGAAACACAATTCAGATAGTGGACAGTTTCAAGTTTCAACTACCAGTTTTGTACTGCACAAGAAATTCTGGGCAATATTTATGACTACACTTCTGCCACTAATTAAACAAACTGCAGCAATGGCCTTATCTGTGTGTCTCAGTGTCTGTGTTGTTTTACTTTCTAGAGAGATCTAGAGAGATAGAGTTTATAATTAATTAATTAAATGCTATAATATACCTGCAGAGTTGAAGATGGTGAGAGGAGTAGTAGCGAGCAAATTAAGCTGCTTCTCAATGCGTCGCATGAACTCCATAGCTTCTTCTATGGGCTTAGTCAACTCCTCCCTATACTTCACTAGCATATCATAGTATGCTTCCTTTTGTTTATTTTATTTTTTTATAAACCAAAAAAACACACAATTTAATTAAATTTCTAATATTACTAATTAATGTACAAAAATATGAAATAAATCATTCACCATGAACTGGTCGAGTTCTGGATCCTTGGAAACATCCGCCGCCGCCACTCGGTGGCTTGCCTCGAACTCCTGCCGCACCAGCGCCAGCCTTGCCACAACGTGCGGCGGCGCCCCCACCTTTTCAAATACAGCAACGCTTCTAATGTATTATTAATCGAGAATAAATAAAAAACAAAACAGTTCCATTTTATCACAGTTATTAATTTAAATATTTTATAATGCATGTAGATAAATAAAATAAAAAATCACACAAACAGACACACAATAGTAATTAACCTTTTGGCAATCCATGTAAGCATCTAAGAGGCTCGAATACTGAGGGTGGGCGATGATCTTCTCTTTTATGGACTCAGCTTTGCCGGAATATTCGTTCTCATGGAGGCGGCGGCGGTAGTCTTCGGCGGCGGCGTAGTGAATCCTCGAATTAGCATCATGATGATGATCTTGAGTGGGGCCACCAGATTCAGATTTCACCGTTTGATTTTGATGAACGTAGCAATTTCCCGGTTGAAGATGGCTTCTTACATACGCAGCAGCAGAAGAAGAAGAAGAACTTGGTCCGTACAGAAAATTGCACCTCGAATCGGAGTTTCTGCTCATCTCGTGATTGTGCTCCTCCATTGATGCACCAGAAAGAAACGGAAAGGAAATTAATAAGGGACTTGAAGAAGGATATGATGATGATGATGATGATGATGATGATGATGATGATGATGATGATGAAACCTTAAAATTCCCACTGAGGGTCTGATTAATTGATCTCTATTATTCTCTATATTGTGGTGTGGATGAAGTTGCAGATATTGTGAGGGAGTAGCATGACGGCGGCGGCGAAATAGAGACGGTGCGGCGTCGAATGGGCAGTTGTGGTTGACAAAGTGGAAGTGTGCCGTATGGAATTGGGGAAATTATTAGTGGAAGGAAAAGATGGAAGAAGAGAGAGTACAGCTTTCACAAGCAGCGATTGACAAGTAAAGTGAAGCAGTTTCTTTCCTTCTGTTTTTTTTTTTTTTTCCTCTATTGCTTGTTACCTACTTACTTTGAATAGGTTTTTCGATTCTTAATTAAATTAAAAATATCCAACCATGCCTAAAATGAGAATGTACACAGGAAACAACAAAATTTCATTCAATTTTGCAGCTCGGAGTTTTACTGTTTTCACCCTTTTTTTATTACCGATTCTCGTACTTCTTGAATTGGAAAACGCATGGTGCCCTCAGTAAAAGTAATTTACTAGCGAGGCGTTCTTTAAAAATGTGAAGAGAATTTGAAATAATTTCTTTAAGAAAAAGGTAAACAGAACATATAAGTAAAGAAGTAGAGGATTAGGTAGCATGCATAGATTATTTGGAACTTGGGAGTAATTAAACAACACAAGCTGAAGTACATGAGCATAGACAATTATTCAAAAAAAAAAAATCAATTTTACCTAAAATTCAAGCAGACATAACATTAATTATTCAACCTTGATATATATTAATGATTTATAAATACTTTGAAAAAAAATAATTTTAATTTGAACTTTGAAAAATTAGGTAAAATACAAACTTTGATAATTACTTGACTTTTGATACAAGTTTGAATTTACCCAAAATTAAAGCTAATACGTCAGGACGACCTCAACGAGCCTCCACAACACGATAATTAGTTAATCGTGTATTTTGCTCTTATTAACGAATGTGATGCGACTATCATATATGTTTCTCTGTTGTTAAGCTCTAAAACTGATGCGTTCGATGATTTAGTTGGGAATCATTATAGTCGTTGATATACTGCTCGTCTCATGTCGTTTTTGGATTAAATTATCAATTGTTTTATTTAGAATGTTTCGTATATTCATAGTTTTGATTGTTGTATATTCGATTGTCCCTACATGGTAATTAGCATGGTAAGATTTTTCTAGTCAGTGCTTCTCTTTCTGCAACGTAACTCTTGTTGTTCTATGTGTTGTCTCTGGTGGTTATACCCCTCGATGTTAAAAGCATTCCGACAATTTTTTGGTTCAAAATTTTTATTCTTTTACATTTAGAGATTGAATGTTTTTTTAAACGGCGACATATTGAGTTCTAAAATTGCAAATATGTCAAAAGTCGTGTATTTAAATATCATCACTATATGTCCACGTCATATAAGTATTGTAATGTTAGTTTCGATTTTGGATAAAATTTAACTCGTGTCAAAAATTGAGTAATTATTAAAGTTTGTATATCTCATAATACTTCAAAGTACATGTTAAAAATAAAATTTGTCAAAAGTTTGTGTATTTAAAAATTATTAACATACGTTCATGTTGGATAAACATTGTCAATTAGCCACAATATTAGATAAAATCGAACTCATGTAAGAAATCAAGTAATTAACAAAATTTATGTATTTTATTCAATATTTTAAAATTTATATTAAAATAAAAATTTTGAGAAAAAATTCATGTATTTAAATATTATTAATCCAAATATTTTCATACCACTAAAATGTAGGGGTGAGCAAACTTAATCGAATCCCAAAAACCAAATTGAACCAAATCAAAATATTAAATTTGGTTCAGTTATTTTGGTTTTTTGATTTGGTGTGGTTTTATTTTTTAATCCGAATTTTAATTTGTTTTGGTTCGAATTCAGACAAAATCAAACCAAAAAAATTGAATTATTTTATTTTTATTAAATACGATTATTTTATCATATATATTTTAATTATATTTTTAGTTATATTTTATCTTATATTTTAAAAATTTTAACATTATGTAGGAAATTAAATGAGTATTCTAATCTTTTTAAGTTTTCAACAAATATAATTATAATATTTAATAAATTATACAATATTTGTTATCCTTCAAACTTGAAAAATATTGAAGATATGTTGATAATTTTTTATTATGATTTTTAATTTTCAAATTTTTAAAGTTGATTTTTTATTCTTTAGTACATAAAAATTATTAAAGATATATAATTAAATTATCATAATTAATAATTCTTAAAATTGGACTAAATTAATTAATTACGAAATAAAATATTTGGACAAAACACTACAAAAAGCGCATTTATAGTTACGGAAAAAAAAATCGTTTCTAAATTTTAACGGATTAATATCAGAATTGTTATGTGATTTGTTGTTCAATTTTAGTAACATAATTAGTGACGGAATTATCCGTTATTAAAATTTAAATTTTCAATTACAATTCCGTTACTAAAATTGAAGAAACCATTTTAGAAACTCAAATTCTGTTATTATAACGGAATATATTCCGTTGTTAAATTTTTTAACAATTATTGATATTGCTACTAATAAATATGTTACTAACATTTTTAGTAACAAAATTTCTTGTTTTAATAACGGAAAATTCCATTGCTAAATTAATTTTTTTTTTTTGTAGTGGAAGTAACACGAACCAAACCAAATTTATTTTTCCAATCTGAATTTTAATTTGATTTGATTTGATTCGATTTTTAGCAAAACCGAATAAAATATCGGAATGCTCACCCCTACTTAAACGAGTATAACATATTTCTATATACAGTACTCCTATATTTATGCGTTAATGGTTTTCAATCTGATTTATTATTACACCTAGATAAATCTTTAATTAATATCATAGCAAGCTATTTATAGGTAACATGCAATGAGTGTTTTTTTAAGTGTAAATGGGTAAAAGTACCTATTTTGAATTTTTGCATGTAAAAAATACTCAAAACTTTAACATGTATATAGAAAATATTCATTTCATTTTAAAAATATAAAAAAATACATAAAAGTCTTACACCCTCTTACACACTTTTACACATTTGTTAAAAGCAATAATTGAGTACTTGATTAATATATTTTTTGGACTATTATGTTGTATATATCATACAATACACTTACTAAACCATATATTCCACACATTTTCACTCTTTTTATATCAAAGCAAAATAGTATTCAACATGTTCTATATAATTATATCGTATCTGACTTCAAAAGGCTAATATTGAAAATATAAATCATGTAATTGTCTTCTATGTACCATGAAATGCATGTTTATGGATAGACCGCTAGAATATGTACCATGGACCGCCCGATATATGTGCCATGTATTTACCAGCGGTCCATGGTACATATACCAGACACTACAAAAAAAACCTCTTCTGGCGACGGAAAAATCCGTCGTTAGGAGAAGAAATCCGTCGTCCCGGGGGGCTAGCGACGGACTGGCGACGGATTTTTTCCGTCTGTATTTCGTTCGTCGTTAGCTCTGCGGACGACGGAAAGTATAGTCCGTCGTTAGCTAACGACGGACTAACGACGGATTTTATCCGTCGTTAGCCACGACGAACTAAAATCCGTCGTCAGAGTCTACCGGAGGCCGTTGACGGCGCCGGAAAGCTAACGACGGATTTAATCCATCGCCAGCCTCCGTTGACCGTTGACCTAGCGACGGACTGCAGTCCATCGCCAGGTAATTTTTTTTTCTTTATTTTAATAAATAATTTTGTTTTTTTCTTATTCATTACCTAAAACGTGTCATAACAAACAATACAAACATATGCCAACATTGAACAATAATTTAAAATTGAACCAAATCAAATGAAATTCAAAATGAACGCGGATTTTATATAATGAACAAAATAAATAATTGTATCAGTAACATCCCACGACAAACCAAAAAATAAAACAATAGTAAATGTATCAGTAGCATCTACGAATCGTAGTCATCATCAGGAGGAAACTGGGGAGGGGCATCAGACGGGGGAGGCTGATAAGAGGGAAAGAAGGGTGCACCTCCCTGCTGAGACTGCATCCAGCGCATCATCTCGGCATGCTGAGACTGCATGAGCGCCATCTGCTGAGCCAATCTCTGCTGCTCAGCAATGTACTCACGGCGCTCGCGATCCTGCTCCTCGACTCGGCGCCGCAGCTCCTCAACCTCGTCTCTGGATGGGCGTGATGCGGACGAGGATCCCCCGAATCTGGATGCTCTCAAGGCCTTCGCCGCGCCTCCCGTGCCGAACATCCTCTTCTTCTTGTCCGGGCCGCCAAGAACCTCCAGATACAGCTCGTTGATGTCGACTGCATTGTGGTCCCCCTCGGGTAGCTGGGCCCGCTCCTCGTCAGTCTGCATGCATGTAAACGAGAAATGAACATTTGTCAGTATACATATTATAAATATTGAAAATCTAATACATATATATATTAGATTTAAATTAAAACTTACCGCTATCGCCGCAGATTTTGGATCGGTGTATGTCCCGTCCGCATATCGATGCTCGTCCAGAAAGGAGTCGAACATGCACGAAATGGGAGCTACTCCCCTCTCACGACCCTATGCATCAAATCACAATGGAGTTGTGTCATTGAAACATGTGTATATGAATTAAAATTGTACCACATAATTATAATTATTATTTAAAGTATATTAATTATTACCTTTTCCTCAGCTCGTTCCATGACCGACTTGGACCCTCCCCTATGCTTGATAGGACCAGTACCCGGTCCCTGAGGCTCAGACAACCGGTTGCGCCTCGCTGCCTGGGATTTGGCCACAACGTCATCCCGGGACCAGTAAGCGAGCCAACCCATCCAGACATCATTAGTCCACCACCCAGGTTTCCCACCTCTGGGTGGCGGATCATTCCTCCTCCTCTTGATCCCGCAGATATAATCCTTATATCTCTCCCGGATCTTATCATACCATAACTCCCGAATCTTGGCATCGAGTGCCGGATCCCAAGTAAATTTTTTCTAGCATTGAAAATGTATGTTAGAAATTGTAGTTATAAGTTATAATTAAGAATGAATTTGAAAGTTATAGTAAATTTTCGAACCTTAAACTCCTCCCAATATCGCTGTCTCACGTCCTCAGGCGTGAGCTTCCAACTGTAGCCAGTCGGGTTGGGAACTATCTTAAATAGTTCCCAAATATAATCTGCCGGGTCGGCATGCGGGTAAAATCCCCTGCATAAGTAATTTTAGATTGATTGAGTTAGATTTTTGAATAACTAATTAAATAATTGTCAAAATTAAATATGTGATTGCATTTACGTACCCCAGCTCACTCACAGAGAGAACACAGTCTCCTGTGGGTCTACGCTCTCTCTGACCATCAGTGTCAGAGCCAGAAGACGGACCGCCTATCTGTATGCCACCAATATGGTGGCTCAGCCCGCCGGTCCCGGACTCATATCCAGACGATGAGCCCGGGGAACTACCCCGTCCAAGGGATAGCTGTGAACGGCGTGAACCCCTACCACGAGGAGTCCCCACATCCTCTCGCCGACTGTAAGACATCTATTATGTTGAAAATAAATAGATAAATAAGATTCATGATAGACATATCACGTATACGTAGAATGTTTATATTGAACATATAATTACAAGTTACATTTATAATTAATAATGTAATATTTGAATGTGTTAAGTTTTCTACACCAAGTGTTAATCTTCGTCCTCTTCATCGTTATCATTTTCATCTTCCTCATTCTCATCTTCATAGTCATCCTCCTCATCTTCATCTTCTTCTTCGTCATCTGATGTTTCATCCTCTTGATATTCATCATCCTCGTCATCTTCTTCTTTTGTTGAGAGGACATTATCAGAGTCCACGTGGTCATCATCATCTTCAATTTCTACATGTTCACCGTCTCGGGCAACTGATGTAATATAATCTACATCAACAGTAGTTACCACATGAGCATCATCATCCTCCTGAAACGGTGACTCCAACGTAGACACATCCGCTCGAGACTCATCGATAGTGGCCCTTGCCTTTATAGAACAAGCTTCCCACCATTCTCTACATTGTTGGTTCATACTCGGATATGAACAGTAATACACTTGTGTAGCTTGAATGGCTAATACAAACGGTTCATATTTTCTAAGTCTGCGCGTATGATTTACAAACACTAATTTGAACTGTGTATCAACCCTTGTACCGGCCGGAGAGGTGTCGAACCAGTCACACTTGAAGAGAACGACCTTCTTATTGTGTAATCCTGGGTATGTGAGCTCGCACACTTTGACTAATTGTCCATAAAAATTCGTCTGACTCGAGTCCCCATAGTTACCCGCTTTTATGCACACACCACTACTCATAGTTGCTTTGTGAGTTCCATGTGATATCGTGTGAAATTTGTAACCATTCACCAAATAACCATGATATGATGTAATCATTGGTGAAGGTCCACGTGCAATGTCCCACATAACAGGATCAGTTACACAATTTTGTACCTACATCACACAGAAGTTTATACTTATCAAGTTATGGACTTGTATGTCCTTTATATAGTACTTAAGTAAATAATTTCAAGTATCTTAGTGAAAATTTGACTCACATAGAAGCAAAACCATTCAGGGAATTCTGTAGACATTTTCTTGTCAATGTCCATGTCAGTTATCCATGGATTTGAGTGTCTGAGATGTGATTCGTATTCCCTTCATAGAAAAGTACATATTAGTTTATAAAAACCACACATTGCATTAAATAGTCGTATAATATTATTTGTAAAAGATTACTTGATATATGGATCGATCTCCATGCATTTATGGAGTACATATAGATGCGCAGCTCTATATTCCCTTGGATCCAACGATCTTTTCGTTGTTTTTCCAAAACCAGTTCCGGCAAGTTTGAATACAGAAGGCAAGTCTGATTGATCTTCTACCCCACTAGTAGAACATCCTCCAACGTAGTTGCGAGGCACCTCTCTATGTTTCGTACTTACATGATCCTCAAAATAATAGGAACAGAAAGCAGTGGCTTCCTCCACTAAGTATGCATTACATATCGATCCTTCAACGTTTGATTTGTTCTTCACATTATTTTTCAGCTTTCTTAAATATCTATATTGAAAGGATTCATATAGAAAGCATGAAACAATAGTTAAAATTCAGGAAACATTAAACACAATTGATTCAGTTTGATAAAGTACCTCTCAAATGGGTACATCCATCGATATTGGACTGGTCCTCCATCTCTTGCCTCGTCGGCTAGATGGATAGGCAAATGTTCCATTGAGTCGAAGAAGCTTGGTGGAAATATTCGTTCGAGCTTACACAAAATCAGTGGGATGTTATTGTTAAGTGTCTCCATGTCGTCACTCTTTATGTTTCGTGATGTCAAATCACAAAAGAACAGACACAACTCAGTTATGGACTTCCAAACAGCTTGTGGGAGTAGTTCTCGAAATGCAATGGGTAGTATGCGCTGCATGAAAACGTGACAGTCGTGGCTCTTCATCCCAAACATCTTAAGTTTACTCATGTCTACACATCTACCCACTCACACAAGACTTAAGGGTTTTCACCCACTCACACAAGACTTTTCTCTCCTTTTTGTCAAGTGTATAGCATACCTTAGGATATTTATTAGTGTACTGGTCACGCATCAGCTGGGGTCTATGACAATAGAGGTTCAGTTCCTCCCTCGACTTTGCCGTATCTTTTGTCTTGCCTTGGACATTCATAACAGTATTGAAAATGTTGTCAAACACATTCTTTTCAATATGCATAACATCTAAATTGTGTCGAATGAGCAGAGAACTCCAATACGGGAGGTCCCAAAAGATGCTCTTTTTCCGCCATCCAGTGGTAACTTGTCTTAAGATGCGCTTGTTATTATCATCATAATCTTCGGTTACCTTTACAAGTCCCAAATCTTCAATTTGATAAAGTATCTCTTCACCTGATCTCCTCTCCGGAGGATCATCTGCAACAATCTTATTCTTTCTAAAGGCCCTCCTATTCCTCCTGAACTGGTGATCGTAAGGTAGGAACTTGCGATGTATATCAAACCATGGCTGCTTCCGGCTATGTGTTAAGGAGAATGCTTCTGTTTGTTCCATGCATCGAGGACAAGCTAATCTTCCGGCTGTACTCCAACCAGACAACATCGAGTACGCCGGAAAATCACTAATGGTCCACATCAATGCTGCGTGCATCTGGAAGTTTTGTCTTCTTGAAACGTCATAAGTATGGGCACCGACTGTCCACAATTGATTGAGTTCAGATATAAATGGCTGTAGGTAAACATCTATCTTATCTTTTGGATTTCGGGGACCAGGAACAAGCACTGTGAGAAACATGTGTTGTTCTTTCATGCACAACCACAGAGGTAAGTTGTAAGGAGTAAGGATAACAGGCCAGGATGAGTACTGTTGTCCTGATTGCCCGAATGGTTGAAATCCATCTGTTGACAGTCCTAATCGTATATTCCGTGGCTCCGCTGCAAAACTCGGGTAAGTCACATTAAAGTGCTTCCACGCCGGCGAATCTGCAGGATGGCGCATAACACCATCATCAGCTGAGGTTGAATGCCAGATCATGTCGCCGGCCGTAGCTTTAGATGCATACAACCTTTGTAAACGAGGTGTTAAAGGGAAGTAGTACATCTTCTTAAGGGACACTTGTTTACGTCCCCGACTCCTATCTTTGTATCGGCTTTCATTGCAAAATTTGCAATTCACAAGATGGGAATCCCCCTCCCAATAGATCATGCAATGATTCATACACGAATCTATCTTTTCTACAGGTAAACCCATTGCCCGTAGCAATTTCTGTGTGCTGTAGTAATTCATGGGCACTTTGTCGTGATCTGGGAATGTCTCATTCAATAACACACACAACTAGTTGAAATATTTTTGTGGCATCCCAGAACGGGCCTTCAAAGTCATCAGACGAGCCACAAAAGACAACTGAGTGTGGTTCTTACACCCAGGGTATAACTCTTGATCGGCAGCGTCCAACAACTCGTACAACAACTTTGCTGTAGCGTTTGGATCTTCCTCTGTGTCTGGGTTGTTGAAAGAGGGACCCCCGAGATCATGAACCATCGCGTGGTATGTCCCGTACTCTTCCTCGGGTTCTACATCTACGTCGACACGTGTTTCTTGAGCATATGAAGGTATTTCATTTTCACCATGAAACCTCCAGATCTCGTAACCCCGTGTGAAACCCTTTTTAGCCAGATGAAGCTGTACAACATCTGTACTTCTAAAGTATATATTCTTACACTTCACACAGGGACACTTGATTTTTTCTCCATCCATTAACTGAGGCTGACTACTTGCAAATCTTAAGAACTCGTCAAGCCCAGCAAGGAAGTGCGGATTAAATCCCCCGTTCGGAAGTAAACGCAGATACATCCAATCTCGACTCATTTTTATAACCTTGACTGTTAATAAGTACTATTGAAATACAGAAACAAAGTTTAATTAGTTACGGAGAGGGCAAGACTATTAGTGATCTATTAAATTACACAGATAATAAGGACATAAGGAATTACTTTTTGTGATAATGAAAGGAGATTGTTTTATATGTGAGTTGAATATAGAAGTTGAATAGAGCTGAATGGAGAATTTAAATCATTTGGAGTTGAATAGAGAAATTTAATTGTTTGGAGTTCAATAGAGGGCGAGACAGTATTTGCCAATTATTTGGACTTGAATAGATGGAGTGAATATTGCAAGTCTGATATTTAATGTTTTGTACATCATTGATTTGAATTTTATGAATTATATATTGATGCTTATTCAGTTTGATGCAAAGCTTTAGGATCATTTGAGACATTTGGGTCATTAGGGTTGTATGTAGAATCAAGATTTTTATATGCAATTTTTTAAACTATTTTAGCTAATTGTAGCAAATATAACCAAATCATCTAATTAATACCCTGTGTGAAGGTATAACAAGTCAGCTAATGTCATCAAACTGTCCCGAATTGCATGTCATATATCATCACATCATAACAACATATATATATCAAAATATAACGAGGTCCATACAACACAATTACAATTGTTGGGAGAAAATCCTTAAGACGTAATCAAAATCTATCCCAAGGGGAGAAGATCCTTAAGAAATTAATTACGTCTATCCCAATGTCATATATATACGCAAATCGTTATACTAAATTACCAAAATTAAATAATTTAAAACAATATATAATTTAAACTAAATTAAATTAACAACATAAACAATTAATTAAAATTATAACTAATTAAGAAATTCGACATCAATTAAATATGAACAAAGTATTCAATTATTAAATGCAACAATTATTATAATAAATTATTCTAAATTAGTCTAAATTGCACAATTATTATACGCAACAATTAATTATTAATCTAAATCAAGATAATTAATAATGCTAAACAATTTCACCTAAACAATTATTAAGATAAATTTAATTAAGATAAATAATTAAACATAATTAATCTTATTAATTAATTAAACATAATTTAATTAAACATAATTAAATTACCTTTCACCGGAGGTGGCGGCACCGGAGCGGCAGAAGACGGCTCCGAAAGGCTGAGGGATGAGTCGGGAGGCGGCACGAGTAATTTACAAAATCCTAATTAATTCAAAAAACCAAATTAATTAAATTATGACATAAATTAAACAAATTAATTATCACTAATCTAATTAATTAAATTATGACATAAATTAAACATATTGGCACTAATCTAATTAATTAATAAAAACATTCAATTAATTAAACCTAAACTTACACAAATTAAAATTATAAACACTAATTAAACAAATTTCACAAATTATAATTATTAACACTCACAAAAAATTAGACAATTAAACTAATTTCACTAATTAAATTAACTTAACAATTAATTAACCTATTTCAACAATTTAACTAATTAAGTAAATTCATATAATTAACAATCAATTAATACTAATTTAAGTAACTAAACTAATTAAATTAAAAACTACTTAAAATTTTAATTAAACTAATTAAATAATGAAACTATTTAATTACACCTATACTAATTAACAAATAATTAACACTAATTTAATTAAACACTCAAACTAAAATTATCAAACAATTAAAAATTAACACTAATTAAACAATTAACTAAATTTCACAATAATTTAACAATTAACCACAATTAACACTAATTTCATAATTATCAAATAATTAATCAAAATTATCAAATAATTAACAAAATTAAAAAAAAGGAAATAACATACATGTGGAGATCTGCCCGGCGGCGACAGCGGCGGCGGCTGGACGACGTCAACAGAAGAGGAGGAGAAGGGGGTGCTTCTCCGGGCACAAAAACGGAGCCAATTAATTATAAAATTGTCGAGATTAAGAGGAGGGGGGAGGGAAATCGAACTAATACACATACCTGGGGTTGCTTTGGCCGGTGGAAGGTTGGAATCGCCGGATTTCGCTTCAAATCGCCGGAGAAAGAAGAGGGGAGGTGTTGCTGTATTCTATTTCGCGAAAATGGCTTACTGCCCGATAAATAGGGCGGGACGACGGACTGGGCGACGGACCAGTCCGTCGTCCGATATAAAAATTAAATAAAAAAAAATTATACACTTGGCGACGGACTAACGACGAACTGGGCGGGCGACGGACCAGTCCGTCGTCCAGTCCGTCGTTAACATTGGCGCCACCTTACATGCCAAAAAAACGGTCGCCAGTCCGTCGTTAACATTATTTGTTAATTTCCGTCGTCAGTCCGTCGCCAGAGGACGACGGAACAACATTCCGTCGTCAATTCCGTCGCCAGTTTAGCTCTTTTTTGTAGTGAGAGGTCCATACGCTATATTGTTTTAGATGATATTTGTTAAGGTTTGACCATTTGATAATATATTTTTAGGTAATTTTAAGATTCATATTGCATGTTTATTGTTTATATATTTGTATTAATTGCATGTTTACTTAATTTATCATGATTTTTTGGTTTTTATATGAAAGAGTACATATTAGAAACATATAGCAATGGACCGCTAGAAAAAGGGGTATGGACCGCCCACGTATATAGCCAGCGGTCCATACAGCTTCTTCTAGCGGTCCATGCATTTCCATGCTTAGATGATATATGTGATAGCATATCTATATTTAATACGTGAAAAAAATATCTTATGTAGTAATTGTAGCTTATTTCCGAATAGACTTATGTATAATTTGTAATTTTTATTTGTAGATGATGGATTGTCAAATTGTAAACGTAAAATTTAGAGATTATTGGGTTGATTATAGCTACGTGAACTGACAAGAGCAGATTTCACCGCTTCCGAGAAATGGAATTTCGTTATACAATCATAGAATTTGTATTAACAACATGTTGATGTCGTCGGGGACAGAGTACGAAATGTTTTACTTGTCGGCATCGCGAAGTGGACAAATGATAAAATATATTTTAACAAGTGATGCAGAATTGGTTGCTTTATGCATGAACGTCGCAAGTCCCACTGTATATGTTAGTTATATCAACCAATCTTCGTTTGATATGGGTGGACCATCACAAAGCTCAAACATGAATGATGAACTAGAATAGGAATATGAACAAGGACAGGGACATGAACTTTACTCTGATGAATTTTACTCTGGAGACATGAACTTCGGTTCGACGAGTAGAGCCAATGAAATTCCAGACTTGAATGAGGCATATGGATATGGACAGGGGCAGAGTCAGGGTGAAGATCAGTATCAGGGTCGGGGACAGGAATAGGAATATGAAGAAGGACAAAGACAAGAAAATGATTATTCTTATGTTGATGAAGAGGATGATGAGGACGAAGACAACGATGATTATGTTCCATCATCAGAGAGCTCCAAATCCGAGGAACGAGCTGATTTTACCTTTAACAGATCTGTTTTTGTCGAATTTGCTGCATGGATCCACGAGGAAGGAGGTATGCGACATTTATTAAAACTTATATATCCTAGTGCGGGTGATAATGATGAAATCCGAATCCCAGAAGCATACTTAAGCAATTGGTTAATTCCAATGGTACCTCTTGATGCTACAACTTCAGATGTGTTTTGTGAAGAAAATCTGATACTAGAAGAGTTGGCTGAAGGATCTATTTTTGATGATAAGGAGCAGCTTAGCCTTACAATTGGTTTGTGGAATCTTGAACAAAAAGCAGAATATCGAGTGACTAGATCAGACACAACTCAATTGTATTGGGGATGCAAGTTAAGCAGTGATTGCTCATTCAAGCTGTGTGCTTGCTCTCATGGGGCCGTGGCTTGTAATGAAGTTTTGTGGCGAGAACACGTGCGGGGATGGTATCACAAATATTGGACCGAAAAAGGTCCACGCAAAAGTGATCAGTGCGTATTTTGCAAAGAAAATGTGAAACACAAATGAAATCATAAAGCCCAAAGTTATTCAGAATGAGTTGATGACTATGTTTGGTATGCAAGTGTCCTACGATGTGGCGCTTAGAGGTAGAAACCATGTTGTTGAGATGATATATGGTAAATATCATGAATCATACCAACTATTGTCTGGTTATTTGCATATGTTAGAGGTGACAAACCCGGGCACAATCACAGATATCGACATTGGTGCATACAACAGGTTCCGTCATGTATTTGTGGCTCTTGGTGCATGTAGATCAGTATTTGGCTTGTGCATGAGGCCGGTAATAGTAGTCGATGGTACTCACTTGAAGGGAAAGAATAGTGACATTATTTTTGTTGCAGTTACAAATGATGCAAATGAGAAAGTGTATTTGTTGGCGTATGAAATCGGCCCAATTGAGAATCATGAGTCTTGGGTATGGTTTATGACACGGATACAAAAAGCATATGGGAGCACGCCTCAAACATTGATTGTATCTGATCAACATGTGTCAATTGAGCATGCAGTGAGAGTTGTATTTTTGGAAGCAACTCATGGCCTTTGTTACTACCATCTTAGTAAAAATTTAAAAAGATTTGGTAAAACTACTATGAGGTTGTTTCAAATGGCTGCATACACATATAAGCAATCCGAATTTCATAAAAGAATGAACATGATTCAAGTTGGCAAGGTGAAGGCCTATAATCATTTAATGAATGTTGGACTTGCTAAGTGGGCTCAATCGATGTGTACTGTTCGAAAGTATAGCTTCTTAACGTCCAATGCAGCTGAGAGCTTTAATCGTACACTTTTATGGGCTCGTCATCTACCTATCTGTGCTTGCATCGAGGCAGTAAAACTGATTTGTGAGGATTGGTTTAGCAAATGATTTATAGCTTCTAACAGGGAAAGACATCCACTTCCAGAAGAGGTAAGACACAAATTGATGGTCCAAATCAGGAGATCTCATACATACAGAGCATTTTGTTCCTTCTTATTTTTAAAATGTAGTACGTGGCGTTATTTAGACCAGACCCACTGTCCAATAAAGGGACTCAGTATCGGGCACGAGGAATGTTTCCAGCCGATATACTTCCAATTTATTATTAAATAGCTCGCAAGAGAACGAGTTTGATGTATATTAATAAGTTAACCCTAAGTCGTATTCTCAAGGAAGGCTAAACAGGCTTTATCTATGTTGTAGAACAGAAAGCAATTAAAAAGAAAGGTTTTGGATTTTTAAACTAATTAATCTATCTAGGTGAAAATTAATAAAGCAATTAAATCCTAAATCTAAGAACGAAGAATTAAAGAAACTGAATTTAAACATTCCTTAATTTGATTAATTAACATGATTGAAAGATTTATATTACTAAGTTGGAAAATTAAGCAATAGCAAAGTAGAAAGGAAATAAATCATAAGGAAAGAAAGTAGTAAAAGAACTCACGGATGAAAAGGAAAAATATTGCATTAATAATCACCGGGTTTGAATCACGAACGAATCCATAACTGAATTGAAGAACGAACAGAAAATAAAATCTAGACTAAAAGGTGTTTTCTCTTGTGGATTAAACCCTAAACTAGAAGTAAAAAAATGTGCAGGAAGCCGTTCTAAAAAATCACGCATGGTGTTTAAATATGCGTGGAAGATTTGCGCCAGGGTAGCGCTCGCTAGGGGTCAGCGAGCGCTACCTTGGCTCGCTGGCTGAAGATTGAAAGCAATGGGGTAGCGCCCGCTAGGGGGTAGCGAGCGCTACCCCACTGTTCTGTCCCTCTTCTTGGCGTACACCAGCGCTCGCTAGGGGCTAGCGACCGCTAGCCCCACGTTCTGCCTTCTCTACCCCTTTTCTTCACACTTTCACCTCTTTTTCACCTCGTTTCTCTTCTCGAACGTTGTTCCACTTCATGTGTCGATCTTTACCTAAGATGTAACATAAAGAATACAAAAGCATCATATCGAACGACAACAAGTGATACTATAGACTAAATTACGAGAGAAACGAGACCGAAAATAGATAAAAATACATTTCCAGTACAAAAGGGGTATTTTTGACATGTAGTTTGACTTTTACAGGTCTATTTAAAATTTCAATACAAAATGAGTATTTTTAACATGTAGATTAAGATTTTGAATATTTTTTACATGTAATATTTTAATATTTGAACACATATTACACTTAGTAGAATCATTTTATGGATTCCAAAGAATTTGATTAGGGCAATGAGGATTTTATAGAGAAGTAAACAATTCAATATTTGAAATCTGTGGTGGAAATATGACGGTCAGACCACTCCAACGGTTCTTTAGTATTGTCTGCATCGTAATTTGGTTACATGCGTTCGTGTATTAGCTTAATAGTAGTGAGGTTATTGTAAATAATAGATTTCGAGTTCGAGTTATCTGTGACGTAACTATTTAATTTAAATTTAATTTAAAAATAATAATAGTTTGGTTTGATCAAACTTGGAAAAAATAATAGTTAAATCAAATTATTTTTAGTGGAACAGAAAATAGGGCGGTTAAAATTTACCGAAATACGATATACCATACTTACCGTATCAAAACATACCGTAATACCGAATATAAGACATAGGAAATTTTTGGTAAGGTATGATACAATACCGAATGCTTTGGTAAGGTAAAGATATGATTTTTCCAAATAACGAGATATATTATCATACCGTACCGTGGTATATATTGTATATATCAATATATATATATATATTTATATATACATATATTTATAATATTATATGTAAATATATATTCTATTCGAATTATAATTAATAAATATTAATGATAAATTACAAAATATGTGAGTGTATTGATAATTAAAAAGATTGAACAAAAATTTATAATAATGATGAACTATAATATATATTATTTGTTACATAATTAAATAATTATGATACAATTACACGATCTAATTAATTATTTTCTAAAATGAGTCTATCAATCTAAATAATTATAAAATTAATTAATCAACACAAAGATAATTATAATAAAAAGGTACGGTATGCTTTGAGAATATATGTTTTATATGATCATATGACTCAATCTTTTTTATATTAAATATATAATATAAGTTATAATATATAATTAATGAAAATACATTTATTTTGTTATAATATATCATGCACAAATGACTAAATAAATTATAATTCATATACCTAAATCTAGTTAGTTATATAGAAATACAATAATATAGTTAATTTATTTGTAACTGATTATATGATATTAGTGGTTTATTTCAAAAATTATACTATTAAAAATAATATTTAGTATGATTTTGTATATGTTAGATGTTGTTTAAGGTGTTCATTATAAATGAATTGTGGTATACCATGAAAAAAGACATACCAAAGTAAGAAAAGATATATCGAAAATAAATAAATTTTTGTATATCATAAAAGAAAGGTATAACGAAATAAGGTAAAATATATCGAAAATAACTTAAGGTATAGATATATAAAAATATCATATCGAAAGTAAAATATACCGAACTAAAATATATCAAAAAATATAATAAAAAGATAATGATAATTTTAGTAAGACACGGTGACTCCTCTAAATGACCCCGCTAACAGAAAGAGTAATCACTCCTACTCAAACGTTTCATACAACCAATATACATATTGTTTTTTTTATATAAATTGTGATTATTTTAAATAGCACATTATCATAATTATGTCTTTTATTTTCGTTAGCTTTAAATATTCTTTTCGAAAGTAATCGTCTATTATATTTTAAGTTTGCATTCTTTAATAAAATTGGGAGTATTTTAGGCGAGAATCGTAATCGTACCTAATGATTCGGTTTCGAATTGTAACCGTATAGAGGAGGGTTAGGTTACGATTACAAAAATTTAGAACCGTCAACCGACGGTTCGGAACCGTAACCATCTATTTGGAACTGTATCTCATTTTTTTATCCAATTCAATTTATTTAATATATTATAAATAGTCATTTCTTATAATTATTTTTTATAATTGATATATTAAACTTACGAATACATTAATAATTAAATAAATAAAATTTAATTAAATGATAACCTAATTAAACCCTAATATTATATACTTATTTATTAGTGTTCATTTTATATTGTTATAATTATATAAATTAATTATTTCATTTCATTTCATAAATGTATTTGTGTTTAACGTATTATTCAATTAACGTATTAATGAGATAATAACACATAAAAACCTTTTTTTAATTTTTTATTATTACATTTTTATTAATATATCATTATATGTGTATTATATATAATTAATATTAAATTAAAATAAATTTTACGTAGTTGTTCTACTATTACAATACAGAGTTAATTATGTGATATGAAATTAAATGATAATACGCATAAGTATGTAATTAAAATAAATAAAATATTCAAAAAATTTAAATATATTAGTATTAAATTTTTGGACGGTTCCAAACCGTAACCGGCGGTTTGGAACCGGAACCGGAACCGCCCTACACGGTTCAGATTCAAACCGTGAACCGCCGCAATGACAGTTCGGTTCTGGTTCCAAATTCTCGAAATCGTGAACCTGCGGTTCGGTTACAGTTCGGTTCCGAATAATTTAATATTAATTATATATAATACATATATAATGATATATTAATAACTATGTAAAAATTTATTTTAATTTAATATTAATTATATATAATACACATATAATGATATATTAATAAAAATGTAATAATAAAAATGTAATAATAAAAAATTAAAAAAAGTTTTTATGTGTTATTATCTCATGAATACGTTAATTGAATAACACGTTAAAGACAAATATATTGATGAAATGAAATAAAATAATTAATCTATATAATTATAACAATATAAAATGAACACTAATAAATACGTATATAATATTAGGGTTTAATTAGGTTATCATCTAATTAAATTTTATTTTATTTAATTATTAATGTATTCGTAAGTTTAATATATTAATTATAAAAAATAATTATAAGAAATGACTATTTATAATATATTAAATAAATTAAATTGGATAAAAAAAAAGGAGATACGGTTTTAAATAGACGGTTACGGTTGCGAACCGCAGGTTGACGGTTCCGAAATTTTATAACCGAAATCGAACTGTCGGGTGTCGGGTACGGTTAGTGTCTGATTCTGATCTGACGGTTACGTTCAATGGTATACTCCTTATGACAAAATTATTGTGAAGTTAGTACAACACGTTGAATTTAGAATAAAGGGAAAATACGAAAAGAAATACAGTAGATAGAAATAATAAGACTCCCGTAAGTTGCGGGGTGCAGAGGGGAGTGGGGAAGGGATTGAGGTGGCATTGGCTATCACTTCACTGCTCCCTCTCACTTTCACCTTTAATTTATATTTTCTCTTCTCTTCTCAATGCACAATATGAGATTGGACGTTTCCAACGCATTTCCAACTCCTACCTTTTGTTCTGTCTTTAACAACACCATCATACTCTTAGAGTGCCTCCAACGGTAGTTATAAACCAGTTTTTACAAAAGTATAAACCATTGGAAAAAGTATAAACTAGTTTTTACAAAATATTGCACAAACCAGTTTCTGCAGAGAAACCAATTTTAACTCCAAAAAAGCTGCACATTTCTACTGGAAAGGGCCCACCACTGAGCTTTTTTCTGCCTTTCTACCGTATACATTTATCAAAATAATTAAAATAAAGTGAACAACAATAAAGCTACAAAGAAAAGTATGAAATGGCAATTTTCTTAAATAGTAGCATCCAATGGGTTTATAATACTAGCATCCAATGCTATAAATATATGACCGTTTAAGCAACGGATATATATATTTTTTTTAGTCTATAAATAGTGTTCTTCAACACTTCATTTTTACACATCTTCCAAACATATTTTCTTGTTTTTCTTTTATTTCTCTCCATTTCCACTAGTAAAATGGCAGATTCAAGCTCGCAAAATTCCGACTCTAGTGCTTCTGAAAATCAAAATTTTCAAGGTTCTTATCCAATTTCACAATCTCGTCAAATACCTTACCCTCACCAACAAATTCCAATGAACTACCAAATGCTAGAGATGATGGCTCAACAAATGGCGTTCAACTCTCCTCATGGTTCTAATTTTTCTCAACAAATGCCATTCAATGGTTCTGGTATTTCTACGTTTGCTCCACAAGTGCCATTCAACGTGCCCGGTGGTTCTAATTTTTCTCAACAAGTTCCATTCAACTCCCCCGGTGTTCCAACTTTTTCTCAACAATATCCATTCAACTCATCTGGTGTTCCAACTTTTTCTCAACAAATTCCATTCAGCAGTCCCTCTGGATCAAGTTTTCCTCCATATTCTTCACAAATTCCACCTATTGATGATGATGATGATGTTGTTGTTGGGGAAGTTGGTAAATCCACTGCAATGTCAAGTGAGAGGAAAACGCCGTGGACGCATGATGATGACATCCTTCTTGTAAAATCTTGGTACAATACCAGCACCGACTCCATTATTGGCAATGGTCAAAAGAGAAAGGAGTTCTGGGAGAAGATTGCTGCATACTACAATCAGAATAGGCCAGCGGGCACTGCTTCGCGAAGTCACACACAGGTAAAAAATTATTATTACAGAATCATGCCAGATATTAATAAATGGTCAGGTATCTATAATAATTTTTGGAGCAATCGAGCGAGCGGACAATGCGACGATGATGTATTGGAGGCGGCAAAGAAAGCATGGAGAAACGACAATCCAAAAAATAAGGATTTCAGGTGGTTGCATGTTTGGAAAATCATCCAAACTTGCGAGAAATGGGCTCCTCAACAAATGCCACAAAATCCTCAGAAAAAATCCAAGAATTCTGAAACAGATAGTCCGTCTTCTACTGATACTGGACGTCGTGAGCGGCCGATGGGACAACAAAGAGCTAAACGACTTGCTAAACAAAAGGCGAAAATGACATCATCGACAAATGATGAGAAATGGAAGAATTTGCAAGAGGTTATGGATAGACAATTAAACATTCAAGCAGAGCAACTTAAACTCCAAAACATGGAGTTTTGCAGTAAGGATACTGGTGGCATGTCGGAGGAACAATTATATAGTTATAACAAGATGGTAGACGAAATCAAGGCTAAATATGGATGGAACTAATTTTAATATGTCTTAATGATTAGCCGGAGTTTAAGTATTATGTGTCTTAAGTATTTGTAATATGTATTGTGTGTCTTAAGTATGTTCAATTATGTGTCATTAGTATTTGTAATTTAATTATGTCAATTTAAATTAGTGGTGCAATTAATTTATTTCAACTCTACAACACACTACCTAACTATGCATACTACTTACCATAATTATTCACCTAACTCTACTACTACTCACCTAACTTTTTACACTACTCACCTCAACAACTCACCTCAGCTACTCACCTAACTCTACAACTACTCACCTAACTTTTTACACTACTCAACTCAACTACTCACCTAACTCCACAACTATCAATTTTTTTGGCTATATATACAATATATTTTCATTCATCTCAACCACAAATTACTCATTTCTTCACCCAAAAATAACACAAAAAATGTCAAACAATCCTAGTGAAATTGATGAAATGTGGAAGACATGGCTCCGTTTTTCAACAACAAATCCAATCATGCGAGAGATGATTGATCATCTTGATGCAAATGAAGCAGAAGCTCAACCTTCACGACGGCGAAGCGCTCCGAGAAAATACAGAGATCGAGAGCGTGAAAGCAGTCATGATCGTCTCGTTCGTGATTATTTCTATGACGAACCCATCTACGATGATGATCTATTTCGTCGGCGATTCCGAATGCGAAGAGAGTTATTTGTTAAGATCGTTGATGCAATGAGCAACTACTCACCATATTTCACATTGAGACAAGATGCTACTGGAAGAAGTGGTTTATCACCACTTCAGAAGTGCACAGCAGCTATTCGACAATTGGCATATGCAGCACCTGGTGACTCACTTGATGAGTACATGCGTATGGGTGAGAGTACTGCGTTGGAATGTCTACATAAATTTTGCAGGTGTATGATTGCCAATTATAGTGCTCAATATTTGAGGGCACCAAATGAAGCAGACATTCAACAACTACTACAAATGCATGAAGAAAGACATGGTTTCCCTGGAATGTTGGGGAGCCTCGATTGTATGAATTGGGAGTGGAGAAATTGTCCTGTCGCCTTCAAGGGGTTTCATACACGAGGCGATCAAGGAGTTCCTACAATAATTCTTGAAGCAGTGGCATCAGCAGATTTGTGGATATGGCATTCTTTCTTTGGTGTCGCCGGTGCAAGTAATGATATCAATGTTCTTCACGGGTCTCCATTATTTAATCAATTTTTGCAGGGGAATGCACCAGCAGTTCAATTCACGGTGAATGGTCAAACATATAACCAAGGATATTATCTAACTGATGGCATCTATCCGACTTGGGCTTCATTCGTCAAGAGTTATCCAGCACCAGTTGATCCAATGAGAAAATATTTTGCAAAGAGATAAGAGGCTGCAAGAAAAGACATAGAACGAGCGTTTGGAGTGTTACAATCTCGTTGGGCAGTAGTTCGGAGTCCCGCCAGATCTTATTTTAAGGACGACATCCACAATACAATGCTCACATGTATTATTTTGCACAACATGATCATTGAGGATGAGGGTGAAGAAGCGGTCAATTGGTCTGAAGAAGACGCAACTCCACAACAACCAATACCAATGGGTACCAATAATTGGGAAGCATTTGAAAATTATCTGAAAAATCACAATGATTTAACAAATACTCAAGTCCATCTACAACTTCATGAAAATTTAAAACAACATATTTGGGCACAATTTAATATCAATGATTTGTAGAATTGGGTAATAATGTAATTTATACTACTATGTTTTTATGTATTGTTAAATTAATGTAATTTTGATTTTTTTTTAATGTAATATTAATTTTAGTAATGCAATTTTAATTTTAGTGAAGTCATTTGAATTTAATTAATATCATTTTAATTATTATTTATATTTTTTTTATTATATTACATAATTTAAATGTCTATTTTTTATTGTTTAATGTGCAATTTAAATATTGAAATAAGATAAATACAATTAATTGAAAATTTTAAATTTATTATGGTGGGACCTTGAAAAAGTTAGAAACTAGGTTTATTGTTGGAGAAAAAGAGAGAGAAAAACAAGTGGGTTTTTAAAAGCTGATGTGGCACTTTTAAAGTTGAAAATAGGGGTTTATGGTTGGAGGCACCCTTACATACAACCTAGAAATGCCCATTCCGAAGGGCCCAGCGGGTTGGGCCCGGAATCCGCCCGCCAGTCAACGGTTTAATCCCAGAACCAGAGTCAACAGTTCAAGGCCTAGCCCAGAAACGTGATAAGACGGGCCGGTTACGGTTCAAGGCTTGTAAAAATCGTAACCAGCGGTTCAGGCCCAGCGGGCCCAAATATAAACTGGCGGTTCGGGCAAAACGGTGAAAACTGGAGGTTAACCAACGAACCGTCGGGTCAGCAGCCGCTGACTACCCTTCAACATGTTTTACAATACAACTTATGGGATACTCTTTTGGTAAAGTGATTTTTTAAGATCATTTCTTTGGTGAAGTTTGATACAACTTCAACGTGGAATAAACTTACAAGAATTTTAAAATACAATTATCATGTTTAATTTATATAATATATATATATATATATATATATATTCTACCTAATTTTATATTTGTTTCCTATTTATTTAATATTTACTTCAATACTCATGTTAATTTCAATTTATAAATGTTTGAATATTATATTTAATTTTTAAAAATACAACTAAATAAATTGTAAATTATACTCAATTTAATCTTATAAATTTAACCAATATAAATAACAAGGATTTAAAAATACAACTATCATGTTTAACATATATATAAATATTCTACCCAATTTTATTAGTTACTTTCTTATTTATTTAATACTTGCTTCAATATTAATGTTAATTGTAATTTTTAATCAATATATTATATTTTAACATTGAAGCAAGTACATTAAACTATATCTAGCCTAAATTAATATTTTAATATATAAATGTTTGAATATTATATTTAATTTTAAAAAATACAACTTAATAAATTGTAAATTATATTCAATGTAATTTTATAAATTTAACCAATATAAATATTCTACCAAATTTTATATAAATTTTATGTTTTGTATATACTTAGATTTCATCTACATATGAATTTTAATAAATAAGAAACTAATTAATAAAATTGTAAAAGGAACAACAATTTATAAAAAGATACTCAAATAAAAGGAACAACTTATAAGTTTGTCCTACATTGAAGTTTTAACAAACTTCATCAAAAGAATGTCACTATAAAATAATTACATTGTAATATTATCTTTAACTAAAATCACTCTTTCATGAATCGGTTTGTTAACTTAAGCCATGTATTGAACAAGTTAAAATTTATTTTTATTAATTTATAAATTCCCAAAAGTAAAAAAATAAATAAAACAAAACTGGCGGTTTTAACCGGCCTGAACCGCCGGTTTTTAGGTCCAGCCTGGAACCGGCATCCATCTTTGTCGGGCCGGTTATGGTTCATCATTTTGTGAACTGTGAACCAGCAGTTTGAGGCTCGAAATCGTCAGTTCGAGGCCTTTGGGCATGTCTAATACAACCCCACCTTCTCCTCTCTCTCTCTCAAATCCAATCAAGAAAAGCTCCACCATACAACTAACTAATTACATGTGGATTAATGTAATGGGAAAAGAGCAAACATATCCTTAGAGAACAACTTTTGCATCGATTACCGATGTCATCGTCGACTCTCCGAATTTGTATGAGTTGAAGCTTTTTCAAAACCAGTTATTAGGGAATTTGCCTTTCAATCTCAGTAGAAACTCGACTTTGTGGTGCGTTGATGTCTCCACCAACTTCTTTGGTCAAATTTCGGATAACATGTATCTCAATGGCACTCTTGAAGAGCTCTTGCTGATTGAAAACACTATTTTCGGCAGAATTCCGATGAGTCTCAACGAGTATAGGAGCCTATTGCGAATGATATTAGGGCACAATTACTTCTCTGGCGAGGTACCGTCGAAATTTTGGTGGTTGCATCACATATTTTTACTAGAGCTGATCGATAACTCATTTTCCAACGGAATTGCAAAGACAATCGCCAAAGTGTCATATTTATCTCAATTAATTTTATCAAAGAACAAATTCACTGGTTTTTTACCAGAGGCGCTAGCCTTTCTGCAAAATCTATTGGAGTTCTTTGGCAACAACAACGACTTCTCTGGTTCCTTACCGGTGAGCATCGTTAATCTCAGGCAACTAGTGAAGCTCGATCTATTGTTTACAAGAACTGAATTACATAGAAACTAGAACAGAGATGAGATTACAATGGAAATATAAACGAAATGAAAGTTACAGAATGAACCGAAATAAACAGAATAGCCGAGTCGAGGTCTCCTCTCTCCGCAAGACTGAAACACTAAGGTAGTGCTCCTTCTTAACGGTGACAGTCTCCAAAGATGAAACGGCTACGTCTCGGATAATGGTAGCACCGCTGATTGACCGAGCTCCAGCGAACTAGATAAGGGCAAGACCGAGCTTCTAGACAGGTGCAAAAGAACCCTATTTAAAGGGCTAGTCCATCAGAGAGGGCGCCGATGAATTTATGGCCATTCAAAGCCCATCAATGCAGCAAGCCGTTACAGACCCTATGTCTGGAATGGACGCAGAGGAACCTATTTAAAGGGCTAGTCCACCAGAGAGGGCGCCGATGAATTTATGGCCATTCAAAGCCCATCAAGGAAGTGGGCCGTTACAGACCCATTGCAAGAGTTACAGGCCGTGTGCAAGCCGCGTACCGAGACTGCGTGATGAGGCCCAAGAGTCGAGCCCAAAGCTGAGCCCAATCGGGACCAACCGGCCCACGGCCCACGGGTGCGGCATGGCGGGCGGCGGCGACGGCGAGCGCGTGTACGGACTTTATCCAATTATTTAACCCAAGAAATAATTAAGCACTTTTAAATACCTAATTAATGTTCTTACAACATTCAATGTGAGACAACATTTATTCTTACATTAAGATTCTTTAATTCTTACATTAAGAATCTTAATTCCATAGCTCCCTTCGTCAAGTGACATACTTTAAACAATTATTTCTCACTCACCGGAAATCGGTTTCGAGAAATTAATTATACTACGATCATCAACTCTCATCATATATCGATCTCGGCTCATTTAATTATTCTTAATTAAATGTCACGTCACTCTAATATCGATTCAAACCTTGTTGACCTCCATATAATACATATATATATTGTTCGATTCTTACAATCCCCCACATGAGTGGAAATAACCCATATGCAGATGCAGACACAAACTTTGTCCTCATGAAGTTTCAAAGTATTAGGATTTGTGGTTTGTCACATTGAACCTTCCATAGTTGGCACCATCGGATACACATACAGATTAGTGGTGCTATGCATTGAACTATTCCTCCACGGCGTGAACCGACACAATGATGTCAACACCTTTAACATTTTAACCTTGTCCGTTCTCACGTTTTGTGACCATTTATGGCCTTGGACACCTCTTCGGATTCATAAGTGTTTGTCTTTGAAGTAGCCCTCACTTCACACTTATATAAGTGATTCTTTTTTTTTTGAGTACCTTGCCTTACTCTTTATCTAAAGAATCATTAAAAGTCTTAGACTTAACCTCACCACTTGGAAAGTTCTTAACACTCGAGTTGCTCTTCTAGAGAATAGATGTAAGTGAGTGTTATCCCACATACTTTCATAGCTTAGTTTTCTCATTGAACCAGGTTCTTGGGATCGCCGATCATCAAGGTTGGGTTACCACTATGACAGTTCATCAATTTATGGATTTTAGTCTCATTCTCTCTAGCAACTTAAACATTTGATCTCGATATAACCCTTTGGTCAATGGATCAGTCAGATTATCCGCTGACTTCACATAGTCAACAGAGATAATCCCAGTTGTGATCAAATGTCTTACGGTATTGTGTCGTCAACGAATATGTCGAGACTTACCGTTGTATAAGCCACTCTTTGTCATCCCGATAGCTGCTTGACTATCACATTGTATCAAAACTAGAGGCACTGGCTTGATCCAACACGGAATCTCTTCAAGAAAGTTTCTAAGCCACTCAGTTTCTTCCCTAACTTTGTCTAAAGCTATAAATTCTGATTTCATAGTGGATCAGGCTATACAAGTTTGTTTCGTGGATCTCCACGACATGGCTCCACCCCCAATCGTGAATACATATCCACTTGTCGACAGTGAATCTTTTGTGTCCGAGATCCAGTTGGCATCGCAGTACCCTTTAAGTACCAGGGGGTATCTTCCATAATTTAGCCCAAAATGCTGAGAGTATTTCAGATACCTCAACACTCTCATAAGAGTTTTTCAATACTCTTTGCTTGGATTGCTCGTCTTGCGACTCAATCTGTTCACGACACAGGCTATGTCCGGTCAAATGCAATTAGTTAAATACATCAAGCACCCGATCACCTTCGCATAGTCTTCTTGTGCTACCAGATCTCCCCGATTCTTGCTCAAGTGAATATTGAGTTCTAATGGGGTTTTGACCGGTGTGGTTTCGTAGGCGTTAAACCTTTTGAGCACTTTCTCAACATAATGAGATTGTGATACGCTGATCTCATTCGATCTTCTTAGAATTTTCATTCCAAGTATCACATCAGCTATCCCCATATCTTTCATGTAAAAAGTTTCTTTTTAACATGGTTTTAGTCTCGTTAATTACTTGGATATTTCTACCCATGATTAACATATCTTCTACATAGAGATACACTATGATGAATCCATTATTAATATGTTATATGTAGACACACTTATCACACTCGTTTATCTTGAATCCATTTGATAACATTACATCATCAGACTTCAAGTGACATTGTAACGGCTCTTGTTTTAATCCATATAGAGACTTAACCAGTTTGCATACCTTCCTTTCTTGGCCAGGTATGACAAAACCTTCAGGTTGCTCCATATAGATTTCATCTTCAAGATCTCCATTCAAAAATGGAGTCTTAACATCCATTTGATGAATCTCGAGATTGTGCAAGGAAACAATCATGAGAAGTACCCTAATGGATGTTATTTTAGTCACCAGCGAGTAGCACTAAAAAAAATGCATTATATAGTAACGGAATAGTGCCGGAAAATTTTTCCGTTTCTAAATTTTAACGGATCGACAACGGAATTGTTACGGAATTTTTGTAAAATTTTAGTAACGGAATTAATGACGGAATTATCCGTTATTAAAAATTTAGTAACGAAATTTTTCGTTACAGTTCTGTTACTAAAATAGAAGAAACCATTTTAGAAACGGAAATTCCGTTACAATTTCGTTGTTATATATAGTAACAGAATATATTCCGTTATTAAATTTTTTAGCAACCATCGATATTACTACGGATAAATCCGTTACAAAGCCGTTACTAAAATATTTAGTAACGGAATTTCTTGTTTTAGTAACGGAAAAATTTCGTTGCTAAAATAATTTTTTTTTGTAGTGTAGGTATCGAAAAAATCATACCCTTGTCTTTGTTTAAAGCTTTTGATTACTAATCTAGCCTTGTATTTATCAATAGATCAATCGGCTTTAAACTTCCTTTTAAGGATCCACTTGCATCCTAAGGGCTTACAACCTTCCGGCAGATCAACCAACACCCAAGTGCGGTTTTGTCTTATCGAATCAATTTCGCTTTGTACAGCCTCTCTCCACAATCTGCATCTGATCTAGAAAATGTTGTTTTAATGGTTGTTTGCTCTTCATCCAACATAAGCGACACGAAGTCAGGACTGAACATTTTTGGTGTCCTAACTCGACTGCCACATCTCGGTTCTATATCCTCTGGATCGGACCTCGATCACTTTTGCGAAGTTGGACCCTCATCCACAAGTTTAGAACTTGTGGCTTTACCATCATTATTTCTATCCTTGGTTTTGCAGGGATAGATGTTTTCAAAGAATACGGCATTCCTTGACTCCATTGTTGTTCCCATAGTCATTTCAGGTATTTCTGATTTGTGGACAACAAACCAATAGGCACTGCTGTTTAGTGCATATCCTATGAAGATGCAATCAACCGTTTTAGAGCCAATTGCAACTTGTTTAGGTGGAGGCACTTCAACCTTAGCCAAACACCCCCACACTTTAAGATATTTGTAGGAAGGTTTTCTTCATTTCCACAACTCATAAGGGTAACATTCTTACCCTTAAGTGGAATCTTATTCAATAGGTAGTTTGCTATCAGAAAAACTTCTCCCCACATATTCTGGAGCAACCCTGAACTAATCAATAGAGCATTTATCATCTCTTTAAGTGTTCGATTTTTGCGTTCAGCAACATCGTTAGATTTAGGTGAATAAGGAGTCGTCGTTTGATGAAGTATACCATTTTCGTTGCATAATTCCTCAAACGGAGCTACATATTCTCCACCTCTATCACTTCAAACCATCTTAATTCGACTGCTTAATTGATTTCGGCTTTCTTAAAAGCTTCAACAGCCTCATCTTTACTTCTTAGAAGATAAAGATAACAGTACCTTGTGCAATCGTCAATGAAGGTGATAAAATAGTTTTTACCATTTTAAATCACACACATCGGTGTGAATTAACTCAAGTGGCTTAGTGCTCCTTTCTACCGAATGAAAAGACAGTTTTGACAATTTAGCCTCAACACACACTTCACATTTGGTGTTAGTGTTGATTTCGTTTATCTTTAGTAAATCCAAATTTACTAATATTTTTTAGGATTTAGGTTTACATGTCCTAATCTATAATGCCATAAGTCAGAGCACTCAATCAAGTAAGAGGAAGATACCTTTTCATTATCATTAATCACTTTCCGGGGTATAGCCAATACATTTAGCTTGAACAAGCCCCCGGTAAGATAACCTTTACCGAGGAACTTTCCAAACTTTGTTAGTACAAATTTGTCAGATTCAAAAACTAGTATAAAGCCTTTATTAATTAGAATTGAGCCAGATACTAGGTTCTTGCGGATGTCAGGAACATGCAACACCTCCTTCAAAGTGATAGGGACTCCAGACGCCATCTTGAGGACCACTTCTCCTACACCGGCCACCTCGGAAGAAGCTTGATTCCCCATTTTGAGCTTTCTCCCCTCAACAACTTTGTATGTGACAAACTTGCTCCTATCAGCACATACATGAGCGGTAGCGCCGGTATCAATGTACCATCCGTCTCATTCTCCATGTGGTGAACCTCCTATGTCACAACCGCAACAAGATCACTCTCATCCCACTGGGAGTATTCCTTCTCGGCAACATGAGCGAAGTGCTTCTTCTTCTTGTTGTCCTTTGGTTCACGATAGTCCTTTGACATGTGACCCGGTTGGCCGCAGTTGAAGTAATATTTATCAAATTTTTGGAAAGACGGCTTCTTGTTGCCTCTGCATAATCTCAAGATTCACCAAATGGATGTTAAAACTACATTCTTGAATGGTGATCTTGAGGAAGAAATCTATATGGAGCAACCTGAAGGGTTTGTAGTACCTGGCCAAGAAAGAAAGGTATGAAAATTGGTGAAGTCTCTATATGGATTGAAACAAGCGCCGTTACAATGACACTTGAAATTTGACGACGTGATGTTGTCAAATGGTTTCAAAATAAATTGAGTGTGACAAATGTGTTTACATTAAGAACACAAATAATGAATATGTTATAGTGTGTCTATATGTAGATGACATGTTAATCATGGGTAGTAATATCCGAGTGATTAACGAAACTAAGTTCATGTTGAAAAGAAATTTTGACATAAAGGATATGGGGGTAGCTGATGTGATACTTGGAATTGAGATTCTAAGAAGATCAGATGGGACCAGCTTGTCACAAGCTCATTATGTTGAGAAAGTGCTAAAAATGTTTAATGCGTACGAGAGCATACCCGTTAAAACCCATTTAGAGCTCAATGTTCACTTAAGCAAAAACTGAGGTGAGTCGGTTGCACAAGAAGACTATGCAAAGGTGATTGGCTAGTCTGAGTGGCCGTGTCAGCGGCCTTGTGATGCAGCTCCCTTGTATGATGAGCTTATCTCAGATCTTTTAAGCTAATGGTAAAAGAATGTATGAAGTTCCCGTTCGACAACGGTAGAGAAATAAACAAAATCAATGCTGCATCTTCGATCCTAATTTCAATATTCCGCAATTCAAGGAGAATTGTGTCCAATTAATCCAGATGCTCCCGAAGAGGTTGACCATCATGCATCCAAATACTAAATACATGTTGCTTCAAAAGCAACTTATTGGTCGGTGACTTCATTTAGTAGAGTGGCTCCAGCCTCAGCCATAACCCCGCAAGTCTCTTTGGCCACCACATCGGTGATGATATCATTTTCAAGACACAGCATGATCGATGAGATTGTCTTCTCCTCGAGTGCATCCATCTCAGTGATTTTGGGCTCGCTTACCTTTTTCGTCAACAGCGCCAAATACCTTGTTGCTTTAACAGAGCTCGCATCTTGATCTTCAATAAACTAAAGCTATTTCTTTCGGTAAATTTATCAATCTTCATGCTTATTTCATATTGTTCTTCAACATATCTGCGGAAGCAACGAATTCGAAGGCTCTGATACTAGTTTGTTATAACTGGGTATCTTGATGTGAAAAAATATGAGGTAAAGAAACAACAAATCATACAAAATGCACATGAGATTTATATTGGTTCATTGATAAATATCAACTACGTCCAATCTCGAAGAAATCTTTATTCTTAGAGAATAACATAAATTACAAAGAAAACGGTTAGGATTTTTTTTCTCACTATGTTTCACGCCGCTGATTTACAGAGAATATTGTGTTGTGTGTGGATATTGCACATTGTTACAATTTTTATAGACATAAATGATAACCATAGTAGAAAGTTCACAAGAATTAGGTTCAAACATGTGAGGCCTAAAACATAGAAGTAAAACAACTAGTGTTGGAGTAGCATATAGATCCAGCAGGGTAGCTCGATAGCAGGACCTGCTTGCATCAGGTCACTGCATCGATCTGTATCACATACATCAATATATTGATCTTGTAGTCATTGATCTGTTTACCATAGCATGAGATGACCTACTCACAAGGTCTGCCCCAAATGAACATCTCATTGTCCCAGAGATGACTTGCCTAGGAGCAGGTCATTGAAATAACATGTCCAAGGTCATGTTATTAACCAGATCGTGTCAGGCCATGTCATGGAGTTGACCTATCAAAGATAGATCGTTGAGTTGGTCTTACCAAAACAAGGGCGATACCATCGACCTCTTAGGCGGCGTGTTCCTTCGACCTGCTAATCTTCAACAAGTTTGATGATGCTAGTGTAACATCCTAATTCTTTAAACAAGGACATTACGGAAAATTTTACTTTTCTTTAATCATTTAATATTATAAATCATATTATGAATTGTGTTATAAGATAAGCAGCGGAGTGTATAATAAAATTTTACAAACGGACGGCATATCCCCTATAAATACGTATATGCCAACCTGAAATATCAACCAACCGCAGCAGACAACGATACCAAAATTGGGACACAACCCTCAACAAAGCAAATATATATATATATATACATACCCATCAAAATATCAACATCAGTTTAAAATTTCGCTTAAGTGGGTTTCAACCAAACATAGTTATCATATGGAAAATACGATTCTAAAATATTTGAGCAAAACTAGGTTATATCGTATTATCACACACATATATCATAATAACATAAGTTTTATGTAATCCAACATATTAGAACTGGGAGAGTATGGAGCACATTCCCGTCTGACTCCATCATCGACTCTTAACCTGCAAACACAACATTAAATAGGGTGTGAGTATGCAAGCACACTCAGTGGGGAATACGCTGCAAGCAGTTATAACCAATTGTGTAATGCAACATAACGTAATGAACCTCTTTAGCTTAGCTGTTTAAATGAGACTAGCCTCGGTCCCTTGTGGACCCGATCCCTTGTGGGCCTACCCCTTGTGGGTAAATCAAGCTCTTTTCGACCCCTTGTGGGCCACATAAATAGTTCATACGAATGAAACAAAACACAACAATGATTATAACCATATAACCACTTCGCTTACAGATAAAGTAAACCCCACCTCGATAGACGCAATTCAATTAGAAATCCTCAACTTTAGTCGGTTGTCCGTCCTCGAGCCTTGGATGTTGTGTCGCCTAGCACTTTAAAACTTAACTTATTACACATTGAAAGTATAAACTTATTATAGCTTAAGCTCATACAATTAGTACTCATATATAAAACTTGATTTATACATATATGTAGTTCTTGAGACTACAACACATTCTAATTGAAGATTATGAAATTAATATAGCAAGATAAAACAAGTTTAGAGAATATTAATAAATAAGTTAAGCAATATTTCTCAATTCAAAATATAAAACATAGAATGTAAATTACTAAATTCCGAACTTAAACCACAAGTTTTGGGACATCAATTATGGAAACTCGATTTATCGGTTTCCAAAAACATAACCTCGAGTATAATTTTTAAGGATTGGACTATAAAACTCCTGAAGAAATGTTTTGGATTCGGCATCGATTTGAAGCCGGAAAATCATACTCAAATCGCGCAGCACCTGCAGCGCGTAGAATTGACACTCTGACTTCGTCAGGTCATAACTCCCTCGTCCGAACTCCGATTTACAATCCAAAGGTACCGTTAGAAAGACGACGAAAAGATCCTTAAAATGGTATCTAATACGATGGGTTTTGGATAAATCAAACGGACAGAAATCAGCTCGCAATATGCTGCCCTGTTTTTGCCGAAAATAGGGTTCACACATATCATTCTAATTTTCGAGTTCGCCAACGTACCATCAATGATGAACCATGGCAGCAGCCCCGCTGCCGCCTCCGCCTCTCCTCCACCGGCGGCCCTTCCTCCATAACAAAAACCATAACCCGACTCACCATAACCATGTATTCCATATCATATACATATATACTCATATAAACACACAATTAAAACACCCTTAATTACCAAATAAGAACATAATTCAAGAAGTTTACCTCCAAGTTCTTGAAGAGAAGAAGAAAAATGAAAGAGAGTGAGGGAAGATGAGTAATCGGTGGTGTAGGGAGAGAAAAGAAAGTTTGAGATGTTTCTACACACACACACACACATATATCTATATATATATATATATATTATATTACATCCTTATCAACTAAGAAAAATCTTAGATATTTTTTAATAAAAATCATAGATATTTATCTTAGATGTTTTTTTTTTAATAAAATCATAGATATTTATATTAAATATCTTCAAATATTTTATAAAAATAATGTATACTTTGCTAGGGCACATCCCCGCTCTAAGTCGGATAACCTGTAAACATTCGAAATCAAATCTATTAGTTCAAACATATAATAAACCAATTTATTTTTCAAACAATTTCAAACTATATTTTTAAAAAAAATTTAATAAAACTCGCCAAAATAATATAAATGAAACTAAAAATTAATGTGGGATATTACAGCTAGACATTATGATAAGTCTACACTGAAGCTAGAAGTGGTCGAACTCAATGTATATCCAACTTGTAAAATTGATCACTGCAAGAACACACACACATATCCTATTTAGTAGGAAACACTCGAACCACATAGAGAATCGTGAACTTTGGAGTTTATATTTCTGAATCACACAAACCAAACAATTGTGTGCTACTCTATATCGCTTTAATCTTTCAGTATCTTGAACTACACTAACTATCATTCATCTAATATTGAACATTGATTTGCAAAGTGAAACTTCTAAGTTAAATCTTTCAATTTTTTGAACTATGAGTTTTTAGTATTACTATTAACTTTCATACTCAATATCAGTAGAGATATCAATCAATTAGTCCACCAGTTCAACACTAACTATAGAGTGAATGATTCCTATTAAAACTGAAGGCCTAGAGTCTAGACTGAACCTACCTCAAGTACCGACTCATGTAAACTGAAAGTTAATTTTAAGGGAGAAAATTTAAAATACCCATTTCTCAATTACCGTATTAAGAAAATACCCAAAGTCAAACAACACATTAAGAAAATACCCACTTTTTACAAACTCTATCTCCCCTATTGCGAAAATACCGCCCCCTCCTCTTTGTCGCCCGTCTCTGTTCTTTGCCGCCCGTCTCTGAACCTTCGCCACCATCTCCGTTCTCCTCCCAATTGTCTCCCTTCGCCACCTTCGCCACCATCTCCGTTCGCCACCAGCCGTCCGTCCATTTCACGCTGCTCCTTCCATCTCCATCCATATCACGCTGCTCCTTCCATCTCCGAGCCACCACCTCTCCAATTGCATAATGGACGATTCCATTGAAGAAATACCTCAATCAATTCAGGTAATTAGCTTGATACCATTGCTTTAAATTTGAATGAGCGTACTGTCAATTTGCTGTGAAATAGGTTGAATATGTGACTGTAATTTCGATTTTTACACTCTATATTGCCTTATTTCGAGATATAGTTGCATGATTGGATTTAGAATAGGCTTATGTTGCTTCCCGTATTGATACCGCCCGGAGAAGCAGAAATGCCGCTCGTGAGGCTTACGCGAGCGGCATTTGCGTAGCTTAATTTTTTACGAGCGGTATTTGTCTTTTAAAATGCTATGTATTTTTCTGATTTCATACATGTATATATTGCATTCTACATTCTTACAGATAACATCCTAATATTTTTATATGTTGCAAACGATGTATATACATGTTTAATTATGATTTTTACCCCTAATTTTGTATTATATTGGTATATTAAGTTGTTTTCCTAATTAATTGTTTTAATTATGAAGGTCTTCGAGCGTCCTTGGTATCGTAGACCGAACTCTCTTGAGCGAATTTCGATACTGAACACATACTATCGGATTAGCGTACTAGAGGATATACTGAGCACACTCCTTGAGGTCGGAGGTTACGATTTACTTGACCGCTTCAAGGCGGGGCCTTTCGGACACTTTATAGGGTGGACACCGGGCAGCGTGTGTTCGTCGGCGCTCCACGGCATAGTCGCTCGGTCCATTTGGTCTGGTACCGGTATTTGGTTCCACCTCAATGGGACTGATATTGAGTATACGGTACGGGATCACGCGTTGATCACTGGGATGCGATTTGGGGGCTCTCAGTTCAACAACACACATCCCCACGATCCTAGAGGTCTTCGGCTTTTTGAGATGGCATGCGGTGGCAGCCATTTGTCCGGAGCAGATTTGCTGAAGCGCTTCACGAAGCGCATTCCTCCCCACGATGACGACATATATCTAGGCTTGGCCCACGTGCTGATGGCTTCGATTTTCATCTTCGGGCATGACGCTCAGAAGATGGTATTCCCGTGGTTGTGGACTCTTGCCTCGGACGTGGACACATTCTACTCGTATCCGTGGGGAGCATATTCTTTCAAGATTCTCTGAAATTATTTGAGAAAATTCCGGATAATCAGAGATATCATTTCTATGGACCTGCCTGGTCACTGATGATTTGGGGGCTCGAGTTGCTTCCCGGGGTGGGGAGTGTAGCTGGGAGGTATCTTGGTGACGGATTACATCCGAGATGTCTTAGGTGGAATTTTAGGAAATCACCAGATCTTCCGGCAGATGCAGACATTCGGAGTTTCTACCTTGATTTGGAGGTAAGTTAAAATTTTGTTTTAATTCAATATATGAATTTAATTTACTTAAATAATATTTTAAATAATTGACTATTTCTGTATTTTTTGCAGTGCTATGATATTCAAAACATCGTTATGGATGACGTCAAGCCTTCCCTACCTTATGTGACATCGGTCGACTGTCCGAATCTGCTAGCCGTATTGTATGCTCCCTTGGTGAACATTACGGTGAGGCCCTAGCACACTTCAGGCGATCAGCGTCGTGTTAGACAGACACGACCACCTATTGCTGTTGAGCATGTCTCTGGGCCTCGATCTACTCGGACTGCGAGGCCTGTACTGGACGAGCAGGCCCCTGAGCACACCACCGACCACACTACTCGCCCCCCTCGACGTCGTGTTGAAAAGGGGAAGCGTGCCAGAGTACAGAGGCTAGATTCGTCGTCCAGTAGCAGCGGAGGGCCCCTTCCTCAGTGGAGTTCAGATAGGGAGTACATACGAGAGATCGTTCGAGATGAGGTTCGTGCATCTGAGGCACGGATACGAGATATTGTTCGGGATGAGGTGCGGACACAGATTACGGATGAGTTGAGCAAGTTAAAGACGTGGATGAAGGAGATGTTCGATTCGATGAGATGTAGCGGATCACGACGCAGTTCTCCGGTGATAGATGCTGGGAGACGTAGTCCGCCCATTCCGGACTCGGGTCGTCCTTCTCGTGCCGAGCATATGGCCCCTACATCGGAGCACGAGCCCATTACGGACTTGCCACACCCCTCGGGGGTCGATGCTCCTTTTGTGACCTCACATCAGGGACAGGTATTTTTAAAATTATTATGTGATTTAATTTGTTTTATGTTTTTAATATTAGTATTTTCTAATGAACTACTTATTTTAATTAAAGTTTACTAGTCTTGACGGGTCGGATTTATCCAGAGAGCGGAATGACTACTGTAGTTCAGAAAGAGGATATCACCCTCCAGTGGAGCCTCCATTTCCTTTTGGTGTGTACGACAGATTCGTCGAATTTTTGAAAAAACCTGATCATGAGATGCTTGAACTCAAAACAAATGGGGCTCCTTTGAGTGTTGGAGATTTGAAGTGTATAATGAACTTGACCGAAGATTTCTATTCCGAGGTAATTTTATTTGTTTATTTCTATTAATTACAATATTTGTGTAATTTATTTTATTTTATAATACTAACCTATTTTTTTTGGATATAGACTGTAGATTTGTACATTACGTCACTGCAAACACGACTGAGCGACAATTATATGGTGTATCCGACTCACGCCCGTGATAAGACTGTCATATGCAAGACTGATTTCTTTGTAAGTAAATTTGTTTCCTTTTTTTTATTTGTGAATTTTATTTCTTTTGTTTGTGAAATTTATTTGATTATTTATTTATGATGTTTATTTGATTATTTACTGGAATGTTATACCTCATTGTTTCCTTTTGCTTAAGTACTATACCTCATTGTTACTGGAATGTTATAAATTACTAAATATTGCATGCTAAACGTGAACAATAAGCTCCAAATAATTACATAATTGGATTTACACTATATATTGCATTATTTCGAGCTATAT